>CM076572.1:1176260356-1176713722 GCA_034641835.2 Pinus albicaulis | reverse complement strand
TGAATACCATTTCTCGAGTTAGGTCCTTGTGCTACCTCCACATCTCATTTTAATTTTCCTTCAAATTTTATTCAAGTATGCAAAAAAATGTATATGTTAAACTTAGACTGTAAGAGGAAGCCTTCCTTAGCTTGGATGTCTTCCCCTTGATTTCTTCTAATTTGAACTATTGAGTCCTATATTTTTCCTTCTTTACAATGTCATTTTTTATGTGTTCTTATGCCATTTGTCAATTCAAATATGCTTCAATACATTGACTGTTGTATTCTAAATATCATGTTTTTATGATGTTGCATGGCTTTACATTTAAACTTCTTTTCAACATGTCTTTGCACATATGGTGCAATTACTAGACTTATAGATTCTCGATAAAGGGAAACGTGTCTCAATTTTCAACATTAGGTATTTTTGAATCAATTATATTTGTCTAAGTAATGAGTATGAGAAAGAAAATTCATTATCTACAACCACAATATGGTATGAAGGCAACCTTATTCTTTGCACCTCGATTTGTCGCAAGTAGAAATTACACTTCATTGTAATTAACTTGCACATGTATAAATATGTAATATATTATATACTTCATGAAACTATATGACCTCTTTGTGTTATATCTACTTCACGAAATTATGTTATATTGTTAGATCTCATTTCTGGTAGGTTATGTTTGTTATATCATTAGATATTTGTCCACTTTGAATGTAAAATTCCAACACATGACATTTGTTGAACATATAATATTTTTTTAAGTGACAAGCTTCTAAATTTGACCTTGCTTCTAAAAATGCATGTTTTCACAATTGTTAATCATGTTGTAGACACAATTCTTCTATATGCAAACTATGTATAGTTTCTGAAACATTCTATGTTTTGAGTGGACACTCTACCCATAATAAGGGACACTTAAAACTTGTAATGAATGTGAAAGAGTGCAAGACAAATATTAATTAGAAATAATTTATATTTTTTCTTATGATTTGTTATAACCATAACTTTAATATTTATGACTTGTTATGATCATGACCATGCCTTCTGACCCACTATGGTTATAATTGATTGTGATATCTATGTAGTTGTATGGGTACACAATATTTTATATACTTCGTGAAATTATGCCAAATTTATGTTATTCATATTCACGTTAGGTTTGGGGGTAGCTAATTGGGATAGGTATATGTGTTAAAGCCCCAAGAATGACATTGATTGACCCTAATAATTCCTTCATCCAAAACAGGCAACCAACTCTACCATTCCTATGCAAAGTAAGACATTTGTAGTCCATTAAGATTAGAAATACTAAGAAGATCAGAGTCTATGTAAAAATGAATGTATTTAGGAAGGAAATATAACACCCATTTGTAGTAGAGTGTGTATTTTAAAATGATTTTTCACAACTTAAATGAATAATATAGAATGTGTGTAGGGAAATAATTATATGGGGGCACAATTTCTAGTGAGGAATTGATAATAGAGCCAAAAGGTGATGAAAATTGATGCAAGGGGGGAGTTGAATGAATATAATCACACTACATGGGCAATATAAGGAGAGGAAATCATTATAACCGCCTATGCCACTCTAATTCCAGTCATCAAGGAAGGAAGGGAAAGAAACAAGAATTTAGGAGTAAAATTTACAAGCGGGAAGTAATATTTATAGGATATTAGTGGAAGTAATAAGGATATGAGTTATCCTTATTAATTATATATTCCATTAGAATATGCCATCAAGGTTCTCCATGAGGTAGCTGACACTGAAACAACCAAACTTGCTGAAGTCTTTCTACACTCAAATTTCTTTAGCTTCTAAGGTGAATACTATGAATAGGTTAATGTGTTGCAATGCCCCCCCTATCAACCATTGTGGCTAACCTCTACACGGAAAATTGAAAATAAGGAAATTGACTCCTACCCCTTGAAATTAAAAAGATGGAAAAGGTACGCCGATGATACAAATGTTAAATGAAAACACAAGAAATAGGAACTCAATAAAGTCCTGAAACATATGAATGGAATATCAAAATACATAAATTTCATAATGGAACTTGAAGACAATAAATGTATTCCCTTCCTTGACGTATTGGTTACAAGACAAGAATATGGGACCTTGGGACATCAAGTTTTACAAAAAAAGACACATTCTGAAAACTAGCTAAATGGAGACTCTCACCACTATTTGACTCATAAACTTGGTAACCTCAACACCTTGGCATTAAGAGATGTTAGGATATCTAATAATGAACACTTGGATCAAGAATTAGACCATCTTGCTAAGATCTTTAGAAAAATTAGTAACAAAAAAAAAAAATTTTTAAAGCCATCAAGAGAGAAAAAAAGAAGAACACTCCCACTCAGAATTCAATAAAATCATAACCTTCTTACAAGAAAGCACATCTAATTCCATACATCTATCATATGACTGAAAAAACTGCTAAGGTACTCAGAAAAAGGAATATTTTTTTTTATATTCAAACCACTTGAAACAATTAAACAAAAAATGAGATCCGTAAAAGAGAGCATGAACCAACATCAACTCAATGGAGTTTACAAAATCAATTTCTCCTGTTGAGAAAGATACATTGGTGAAACTGGGAAATCCTTTAAAATTAGAATACAAGAAAATGTAGCTGGCATAAAAAATCAACACACTTGCACCTTTTCTCTTGCATAACAGTTCCTCCATACTAAACACCACATTTTTATGGAAGACACTACAATCATCTCAAAAGAAGTACACTACTTCAAATGGAGATTTAGAGAGGCTCTAGAGATATTATGCTAACAACCTTAATCGAGATGGTGGACTTGAGGTAAGTAGAAATTGGCTCCCTCTTATCTTTGAGCACTGTAGTTAACCCTAGAAGTTCAATATTAAGATTAATGGAATCATTATTAATATCATCACTCTATTAATATTAAATTCTTAATATTACTTAATATTAATACTATTTCTCCATTATTACTAACGTTCCTCGTTTTCTAGACATTCTAATATATTTATATAATTTACTATTCCTTTGTAGTTGTCCATTGATTCCTTAGAACATTAACTCTATTACATTGATATATTAATATATTATTGTATTAAATTAATATTAATACATTAATACTAATATACCAATCTATTAGTGTATTATATTAATATATTAATATTTACACATTAATCTATTAATATATGTCCTAATAATATATATTAGTGTATTACAATATTTTAATACATTAATACTTTCGTATTAACTATTAATACATTTTTCTTAATATTTACTATTATGAATTATTTTTTGTTTTTTTAGGTTTTTAGTATTTAGATGTTATTATTTTTAGGGTTTTCTAGCCAACACCTTGTTTTATCCTTCCTTGCTTTACATTTATATATCTTACCCTCTCCTCCTCCTCTCAACCATTCTATCCTGATGATGGGTCCTATACTGAACTTGAAACATCAACCTAAAAATGGAAGATGTGGATTAACTTACACACTAAATTTGTTCAAAAAAAGGATATGAATGTTTAAGGGGTTACTTTGAGGATTTGGTCGTTGGGCATCATTAGAAATCTTATGTATAAGTGATAACATGGGAAGAGGACATGAATATGTGATACCATTGAGAAAACACCATGATTTGTATGATATTAATATGGTGTGGGGCTTTCCTTGTATTAGTTATTAGGGGGTGAATGATGGGGGTTTCCACTTGGCTATAGAAAGTAAAGGCATGAGGTGATGGAACTAGAGGACATAAGAAATATGTGATAAAGGGCGTTTTAGGACACAATGTCACTCATGAAATTCCTCCTTGTTAATAATGTACTTGAATGTATGGTACTTCCACTATGGCAATAGATTATGGAGTGACTTCTCCCATGAAGGTCATTACTCATCATGATAATATGCATGTAAATGCATGAAAATGATTCCAACACAACAATTTTAAGAAGAACAAGAGCACATTTGGAAGGATTGGTGGTTTGCATTCCCTTGGAATGTTGGTGGAAAGGGGGGAATTACCTCTCTTATCTAATGTGTCATTTATCTTCGTGGACTATAGAAAACTAGTGCTGCTTCATGAGGAATAAACATGGGGAAAAATTGAGAATGAGGATAAATAGAGAAACAAGTCACACAAGGGTAGGGGACATAAAAAAATAGGAGTAGGACACCCTCCTTGTGAGAAGAAGACAAGGAATGCAATATCCATTATTTCCTCATACTAGGTTTTAGAAGTTGTGAGAAGGGAGGTTGAAGCTATGGAAGATGGACTCATAATTAAAAGAGGAAAGACCTAAAACATTAAGGTAGATGCATAAATTAGGAAACTTATTCCAAAATTGTCTTCTCCAGAAGTCATGAATCTAAGTATACCAAAAGTTGTAAATTTGTATTTACATATTAAGGAAACACTTGCTTGTGGAATTGAGCACAAAAGGCTTAAGGAGAATGTTTTTTTTTAAAGGTTAGTCTAGCTTGACACCAAGTATGATGCATTGATTAATGCTATGTGGGATGTTGAACTAAAAAATATGAAGCAATGGAGAAGTAGAAATAACATAGAGGCAAATGAACAAACAATGATAGGAAATGTTGATGTAGTGGGGATAAAGGAAGAATACTATACCGAGAAAACAAGAGGCACTCAAATAACTCCAATTGACGCAGGCACAAACTTTGAGGATAATATTCCATATAATATATGTATTAATATATGTGTTTTCCTCTATTTTTATGAATGATTTTATCATAATCTCTATCGATACCTACTTCTAATAAGCTTTATAAATCTTAGAATTTGTTTAAAACTTATTCTAAAACTTTGAGATAAAGTTGTATATGTATCCATAGTATTAGAAATTAAAAAAAAAAAATATTTATATTTTTTTGAAATTTAATTGATAAACTTTTTACTAGTTAATGTAATTTTATGTAAATATAAATATATAACTAGTCAATTAAAATATATATATATATATATTATATATATATATATATATAAACCATAAAACTTAAATTTTTTTTTGAAAAACATTTAAAAATGTCAATAAAAAAAAGTGCAAGTAACTAGCCTTATTATTATAAATGAACAATTAAAAAAACACCAATGGTATATTAAAATGGTTATTTTCGGTAAAGACTTAATCTAATTTGCGTTATAACAAAATCATATCAGTGTACCGTAAGTTTAAAAAAAATTGGTTTTGTGTCCAACCTTGAATTAAATTAAAGAGCCATGCTTATTTATACATTTGACATTATATAAAAAAATATTATTGAAATTGTAATATATATATATGGGTTATACATAGTCCATATTCTATATATTATATTTTTTTAAATTTATATAAATTTATTTTTATTTTTGATATTTAATATATTGAGGATAAACAATATTTATTATGACTTTAATATATTAATGATAAAAATAAACCATATTTATTATAACTTTGTGAAAGACAAATTTTAGGGATTAAATTTTGTTATTAATTTTTTTAATGTTTTTTCTTTAAAAATATCAATTTTTTTTTCATTCAAAATGATCTATTCAAATTTTATTAGGTAAACATATTTTACTTCAAAAAAATTATTTTTATAATTGAAATTTTAAGAATAAATAAAATTTAACAAAAATTTTTATTTAAATATAAATATAATTTTTTTAAACTTTTTTTTATCAATAATATGTCAACTTGATTAATATTGATTAATAATGTAATAGTGGCAGTCAATTTGATTTAATTCTCCACAAATTTCCATTCTAATTAAAAAACCAATATCTCAACTTGATTAATAATATATAGCTAACAATAACTATAAATTAACAATATTATTATTAGCAATAATATTTTATTAATAGAATCATATATATACCCTAAATTATAAATTTAAATTATTTTTTATAAATTAAATATGATTTAGTAACACCATCATAACCAAACAAATATTTTTTTTTTCTTAATTTATATGAATTTTTTTGCTATTTAATATATTGATGATAAGTATAAACAACATTTATTATGACTTTATTTAATATATTGATGATAAGTATAAACAATATTTATTATGACTTTTGATAATGACAAAGGAAGTTTTAAGGATTAAATTTTGTTATAAATTATTTTTTCATGTTTTTTTTTCTAAAAAAATTATTAATTCCTTTTTGAATATAAAATATTTAGTTCAAATTTTATTAGATATTTTACTTTAAAATTTTAAAAAAATTATATAATATCCTTCTAAAATTAAACATTGGTATAAAATATGATTCAAATTTTTATAATTAAAATTTTAAGAATAAATAAAATTTAATAAAATTTCTTGATTTTAATATGAATATAAATCTTTAAAACTTTCTTTATTAACACTATACAAACTTGATTAATAATGTAATAATAACAACCAATTTAATCAAAGTCTACATAAATTTTCATTCTAATTAAAAAAAAACCAATATGTCAACTTAATTAATAATATAAATTAACAATATTATTAACAATGACGTATAAATTTAAATTATTTTTATAAATTAAATATGATTTAGTGACACCATCCTAACCAAACAAATCTTTATTATTGATAGTGATCTTTATGTTAATATAATTATTACATATACAATTAATTATAAATTTAAATTAACTTTTATAAAATAACTAACTTTTTATGACATCATTATACAATTAATTATAAATTTAAATTAACTTTTATAAAATAAATAACTTTTTATGACATCATTATACAATTAATTATAAATTTAAATTAACTTTTATAAAATAAATAACTCTTAATGACATCATATAACAAAAAAAATATTTATGTCATAAAATTGATGTTACAAGGAGTTCTATCATCTCCATAAAAAAAAAAGGTTTGATTAACAAAATATATAAAATCAAAATCAAATAAGGTGTATATATCTTTCAAACTTACTAACCAAGTCCAAGTGTGGGCTTGTTGCCCAATTGTGTAATACAACCATTAAAGTCAAAGTTTATATTAGGTTGAACAACCATCAAATTCAAATTCAAAAGATTGTGTATACTTTGCAGGTTGTCCAAAACACACAGGGCCCACCTCCTTTGTGGGGCTTTAGCATGTATTTTATTTCATTGAGGTAAGAACTGAAAAACGTTATAATTGTCTTTATATATATATATATATATATATATATATTTAATTATCTCTTTTTATTTTAGTATATTTTCTTTATAGATTAATTAGATTTAGTTCAAGTGATTAAAAAGATATTGTTAATATAAAAATAGGAAAAATAAAAAAAATATAATTTATAAATGATAGAAATAAAAATATAAAAAATAGCAATTTAGTAATAGAAAAAAAAAAAAATTAACCATGTAAATGAGAAAATAAATAAATAGTGAAACTCTCCAAGATATTTATTTATTTATTTTTTATTTTTTTTAAATGAGATTTTGTTTCTATTAGATTATAAATTTTGCATATAAAACGCATCAGACATCATTGTTACTATCGTGGCTTGCCATATGTTAAATCAAACCAATGACAATGAAGGTGTTGTATTGGCCTTTTGTTTATCAAAATGAGCCAAGATAAACCTAAAGTCTGAGTATTGTGATGCCAAGACAAATGTCTAGCACTGTTATAAAAAAACTTACACACAATCCACTGAGTTATGTTGGCAAGCCACATCTACAAACCATATAAGAAAAGAAAAGAAAGTTCCTTAAAACATAAACATAAAATAAAAGACCAATGCGTGCATTAGTCATTTGAAGGCGTTGTCGGGGCAGGATCCTATGCGATTGGGCTTGTTGGAAAGTGACATCCACACTAAAGATGCTTCTCAATGTGGGCTAGTTGGGCATCTAGGTTGGCAAAACCAGAGCAATGATGTTTTTGAATCCGTTGGATGTCCTTGAGGTAGACTATGATTTTATTGATGTCCTCATGTTTCTCTTTGATGATGCGACCCATCAGAGTTTTCATTTGCTAGTGTAAGGTGATGGAATGAAAATATTGGTTCCTATGATGCCCAGTGTGGCGAGGGTCTAGGACCTAGTCAGAGACTTCAACATGGATTTTTGAATCCAAATGGGCTTGCCTATCAGTTGTTACCTAGGCTTCAAGTTGATATATTTTTTCTTAGACAACAGGATGTGTGATAGAAATATAGATTTCACTGGATGACTAGGCTTGGGACTGGGCTCTCGATCTGCTCGAGGAGCCTCGACCCCCATAATTGCACATTTGGCACAATATTTTCCTCAAAATAATGCTAAGAGAGGTTCAAAACCCAGTATTAGGGAAATTAGGACAAGGGTACGAAATATAGGATGGGCTAGAGAGAGGATGGAATAAAGTTGGAGTATAAGTCCAATAGAGAGCATGCAAACCAGAAGAGCGACAACAATAGAAACGAAACTATGGAAGGAAGAGAGAAAGAGTTCTAGGTGTAGGGGGGGGCTAGAGGAACGAGAATAACAACAATTTGCTTAGCCTCAATGATACCACCCAGAAACTTGGACCATGGAATAAAAAAACATAATTGAACAGATAATACTAGGTAGAGGTGGTGGCCAATAGAGAATTTACCAACGTGTTGAAGGCGTGCTCATTGAAGCATTTCCTGCTAATTCCTGGTGCCAACCCCCTTGTTGGATTTTTCTTAATATCGTTGTATACCCCAACATTTGTTAAAAGGAAATACAATGTCCAACCAAAAATGTGATGACAACTATGGATGTATAGGCTAAAAGGGCTTGGGCCTTCCTTCGCTGGGGCATAGAATATCTAGATGTTGAGGGGGAAAAATCCCACCCACATCCTAGTGAAAAAAAAAAACATAACAAAAGGTGGTGGAACAATTTTGCACTCGGTAAGAAAACACGAAGGCCATAGGGTTTTCCATATTAATTTGTTGGATCCTCATTACTTGTAGCATGTGTGATTGCATGGTGGGAGTTGGCCACACCATCTCCCTCTTTAATTCCTTGAGAGGCAGTGGGGTGGCGACCTTCTCTCCACTTTGTGGGCTCTATTTCCAACACCACCATTGAAGTAAATTTTTATTAAATTTAAAGATATATTTAATATATAATAGTATTTTTTATATGTTTTATTATTAAAATTTGTATTAAACATAAAAGACACACACACACATATAAAAAATTATGTTAAATATTATTAGAAAACATTTTAAAACATATAATTTTAGTGAAGTTAGTTTTTGCAAGGACCACAAGGGATATTGATATTTTTGTAAATATTATTTATAATGAAACTACTTTTTGGTTTTTGAGTAAGATCTAAAACTACGTTTGATTGGTTAAAGAGTTTATTTTCCTCATACATAACAACTTAAGACCCAAAGACATATGGTACTAGTGAGAATCTACCTAGATGGGGTCTTTATAGGTGGCATGGTTTTCCTTACATGTTAATGACTCGAGTCAAAGACACCGAGTACTAGTCTAACCAATTATGGACGACTAGTGAGTTAGTTTATGTGGCATGGTTTTAGTTAATTAACAATGATTAGTAAGTCTTCATTTATGAATAATAACCAATAATAACTATCCTAATTATTGATTATTAATAAAATTATGATAAAAGAAGTGGCAGGAGCGCGAAGGCGGGGGGTTCGCGATCTTTCACCCTGAGGATAGATCACTATCCTTCTCTGAGGGTCTAGGAATCGTGGCAAACAACTAAGCATAAGCATATGTGCTTCTACAAGGTCTCTCTCTGGCTACGAAGAGAAACATTCAAGATCTCATTATCATTGATGACTATGCCATTCTTTTGTGCCACCCCATCAATAACTCTCTTCAGTTTGAGATCAAACTCCAAGCTATTGTATAAAGGATCTATCATATGCTAGGAAACTTTCACTCCAAATCATTTATTCATGTCCATAGACACAATGATAAGAAGGCGGACTGAGTCTCGCCAATGATAGGTTCCATCTAGCAAAAAGGAACTTTAAAGTGAATGAGATTCTATGCTTAACCCTAGTTCCTTAAACATGTTTGCAAACCTTGTTTTATAAGTGTCAATTTTTAGTTGTTATTTTTTTAACAGATCTACAAACTAGCCTTTTTAAAACACTATAATTACCCACTCTAACTTATAATTTTAAATCACAATTTAAAATTTTGTTACTTATTACAACAAATTTACACTATAAGAAAATACTATTTAAATTTTATAAAATATAAATATATTTTCCATTAAAAATATACAATAAAATTTATCAAACAAATTTATATACTATAAATATTATTTCTATAATTTTAAAACATTTTTTTATAATTATATATATAGTAATAGAGTGTTATTTGCTCTTATTATTATTATTTTAAATAAAAGTGAACACCATTGTGGATTGTCTTATGCGTATAGGTTAAAATAGAGTACCCGACACCTGATTTAACAAGTGCCACTGCATGGCGGATGTCCGTGCTTACTAATTGGTTTATTGACAACGAATATGAAAGAAAGACTTTTCTCATGTCATCAAAATAGTAGACTTTTCTCATGTCATCAAAATAGTTCAAGTTGCATAATGTGAACTATTTTGGAAAATGGCAGGTGGGAAATTCGAAAGGTGATTGGATGGTCACTATTTGAAGGAGTCATAAAAATTATAATAATTTAGGTGTTAAATTAATAGTGGGGATAATTATTATTGGTTGCTATTTATAAATGTAAATTGATTTATCATTATTATTTAAAGAAAACCACATCACTTGTAATCTATGTCATATGGTTCACATTCGACAATGATTAAGTTTAGTTCTAGTTCAAAATTTTTGATGAGGTTCAAATGAGGTTCGCCATTAGATTCGTATATATATATATATATATATATATATATATATATATAAAGTTTAAAATGAAATATAGGATAAAATAGTAAGATATCAACATCAATAAACATAAAAAATGCTACCACGAACATGGAAATTGCAAGGATAGATTACAAGCTTGAGTTGTGACAAAAAGTTATAAGTTTTGATCTATGGACTTGGTCAATATCTATGAGGTTCGATGAGGTTCACCGAATCTCAATTTTTTTTAAGGTTCGCCAAAATTCAAACCTCAAGGTTAAAGTTCAACTAACCTTATGACATAGCCTGTAATTACCTTGCTCGTGGTTCATAAGGAAGTAGGAGTAGATGGTCTTGGGTCGTTAACCTATTTCCTCACGTACTAGAAAGACGAACTCTTAACCACATATATATATATTTAAAACATCCTCAAGTCTTAGTTACAATACTTATTGTTACATTGTAAACAATAAAGAACACAATTTAACCAAAAACAATTTCACTAAATTCTAACCAAAAACTTGGAAACTCAAAAGATAAAATAATTAAACAACACACCAAAAAAAATAGTTGCCATCTAAGCCATGGGCAGGAAAGGTGCAATAATGTGATGCAACAATGCTGAAAGTTAGCCCTGAGGAGGGTCGGTCAACCGTCGTCGTGGCTCTGCCTTCTCTTCTCTTTTCCCCCACGTGGTCTACCTTCTTTTCTTGGAATCTTATTTATCAAATTCGGGGAATTTGATAAATAAATATCATTTGACAACCTTTGAAAATTTAAATATATCTCTCGCTTTATATTACGCCGCCCGACCTTATAACCGATGTTTAAACTCTCAATACTTTATATTATATTTCCTGGCTCATATACATTATCTCCGAACTTAGGACTAAGTTATAACCTTTGCACTTTATAATAATATTCCACGCGTTTTATATAAATGACTTACAATAAACCGCGGGCTCTTTTATTAAACTTCGTGCATCTTCCTCAAGCTGAACACCATCCGATGGCCCTTGCCCAGATTAACGGCTCTGAGCAATATCGCTCGGCGTCCTGGTACGAGGGATAACGTGCGATGGCGCAGGTTAACTGATGGTTTTACGGGGTCTGCCTCGCCACGTGTCAACAGGTCTATGGAGTCACTCGTCGACTGGGGAATACCGCCTATACACCAAAAGCGGTGCGATATGGGCAATCCGCCTTCCAAAACCACTCGCGGTTTTTGCACAGTGTTTAATCAGGGTTACTCATCGGGTTTGCGTTCTCCTTCGTTTATTCTCCGTTTGTTAACTCGGGTCAATCCTTGGCAGGTTTTCACTTAACAATAACATGATTCTCTTCCGACGGCTTTTCTATACAGACCACGCCTGCGGTTATGGTGAATTCGCAGGGTTATCCAACAAATTTCGGGAATTCAAGGACAGAGAACGGAATTACCATTACACAATCGCCTCACAGTTAAACAATTCTTCACAATTATAAATACAAGCAGTTTGGAAATCAACAGGACTTGAATTTTATTCAACCGGAAGCAATTGCTCAATACACAGAGTTTTTATTGTAGGAAACTCCTCTCTTCCCTCCTCTATACATCCGAGGGATCACAATTATATACATAAACGTATGACTCTTCGGTTCCTCTTAGAGGACCGTTTTAGGAAATCAACAGCCTAGTTAAAATAATTCAATTAACTGAAATATGACAGCTAGACTAACTGAGCTATTCAAATTCTATGACTCTAACTAATCTAAATAATACAATCAGCTGAGGTATTGACACCTAGCTGTTACAATTCAATTGTTTTTCAAACCCTCCTAGCCACAACATGTGGACAAAACTCCTACATTGCTAGCTAGTGTCTAATGCCCTTGCATCAGACTCCTGAGGGCAATCTTCTTCATGGGCTCCTGTCCATGAGCTCTTCCACTGATCTGCCTATCTTTTGCAACATTTCTTCTGTCATCCAAGTGGCATATTCTTCTAGCTTATCCTTCCATTTGATCAAGTACTGAAAGTACTCTCATCCTCTGGTCCTTCTGAACACCCTTTTATCCAATATCTTCTCTGGTTGTAATGGCTGTGCTGGAGGTAGTTTCTCTTTCCATTCAATCTGTTCCTTGTCTGCTGATCCTTCTTCTGCTCCATCATCTTCATACTTGTACAAATATGCAACATTAAAAATGGGAGATATTCCAACATCAGGAGGTAATTCAATCTCATAAGCATTTGCAGAAAACTTCCTAAGTATCTTGCATGGCCCAATCTTCTTGAACTTTAATTTGTTGTATTGCTTCTTTGGGAATCTCTCCTTTCTCAAGTGTGCCAAAACCTGATCTCCTACTTCAAAATGAACTTCTTTTCTGCTGAAGTCTGCTCTGTTTTTGTATTTGATGCTGCTGCCTTGTAGTTGCTGTTTCACTTGTTCATGTATGGCCTGGATCTCTGAAGAAAATTCCTCACCATCAACACTTCTCAGCTCTGCCTTTCCCAGATTTCTCAACTCTGATATTCCTTTGGGGTGCATTCCATAAACAATATGAAATTGACTCTGCCCTGTGCTCCTGTTCGGTGAGTCATTATATGCATATTCTTCCTGGGGAAAAATATGATCCCACTGCTTGGGATGCTCTCCTGCACGACTTCTCAACAAATTTCCCAGACTCCTATTCACCACCTCCGTTTGTCCATCAGTCTAAGGATGATAAGCTGAGCTGAAACTCAGTTTGGTACCAAGTTTCTTCCACAGTGTCCTCCAAAAGTGCCCCACAAATCTGGTATCTCTGTCTGAAACAATACTCTTGGGAAACCCATGCAATCTAACAACTTCTTTGAAGAACAAGTTAGCAACATGGGTGGCATCACTAGTTTTATAGCATGGAAAAAAATGTGCCATTTTGGAGAATCTATCCACCACAACAAAGACTGCATCATTCCCTCTCTAAGTCTTGGGTAATCCTAGAACAAAATCCATACTCACCATGTCCCAAGGCCTGTCTGGAATAGGCAAGGGAGTGTACAATCCTACATTCTGGCTCCTTCCTTTGGCATATTGACAAATCTTGAAATTCTTCACAAACTTGTCCACTTCTGCTCTCATCTTGGGCCAGAAATAAAAGTGACTCAGTTGCTCATAAGTCTTATAAGTACCAAAGTGTCCAGCAAGTCCACCGCTATGCTTCTCTTTGATCAAATTTTCTCTCATGGAACATTTTGGTACACACAGTTGGCTTCTTCTGAATAACAGGTCCTCCTGCAGGAAATAATCTAGCCACTGGATTCTATCTATTAAAACAGGGTTACTACATGCCTCAAATGCTTCTTTAAAATCTGGATCTGTTTTATACAATTCTTTCAGAAAATCAAACCCTACAACTTCAAAATTTGTTTCTTGAACAAGCATGTGCATCCTACTCAAAGCATCAACTACTTTATTGGCTTGGCCACTTATATGTTTCAAAACAAAATTAAAACTTTGGAGATACTCAACCCATTTAGCATGCTTATGTTTCAACTTGGGCTGCTGTACAATATACTGCAAAGCATGATTGTCAGAATATAATACAAATTCCCTGGACATCAAGTATTGTCTCCACTTCTTCAGTGCCTGAACAATTGCATAGAATTCCTTCTCATAAGAGGAATAATTTCTTCTGGTGTCATTTAGATTTTCACTGAAATATGCCACAGGCCTATAATCCTGACTCAACACAGCTCCAATGGCCTCTCTGCTGGCATCACATTTTACTTGAAATGGTTTTGTAAAATCAGGCAGAATCAAAACAGGCTTCTTTGTTATCTTTTGCTTCAGCAGCTTAAAATTCCTTTCTGCTTCAGCAGTCCACTTAAATGGCTGTTTTTTCTTCTTTATTGTCTCTATTATGGGTGCATTAATCTTACTGAAGTTTCTTATAAACTTTCTGTAAAAACTAGCAATTCCATGGAAACTTCTCACCTCAAAAACATTCCTGGGTGAAGGCCACTCCACAATTGCCTTAACCTTTTCTAGGTCCATCTTCAATCCTTCTGCAGAAACAACAAACCCCAAATACACCAACTCTTCCTTCATGAATGAGCATTTCTTCAAATTTATCAGCAGTTTCTCTTGGTGCATCTTCTTCAAAACATGATTAAGATGCCTTAAATGTTCTTCTCTAGTTCTGCTGAAAACTAATATATCATCCAGATACACTATCACAAATTTACCAATGAATTCTTTCAATACTTCATTCATAAGTCTCATAAAAGTGCTTGGTGCATTTGACAACCCAAAAGGCATTACCATCCATTCATATAATCCTTCATTTGTTTTAAAAGCAGTTTTCCACTCATTACCCTCTCTTATTCTAATATGATGGTATCCACTCTTTAAATCTATCTTTGAGAAATATTTAGCACCACTCAAACAGTCCATTAAGTCCTCAATTCTGGGCAAAGGGAATCTGTACCGGATTGTGATCTTATTAATTTCTCTGGAATCAGTACACATCCTACAGCCTCCATCTTTCTTTGGGCTCAATACTGCTGGTACTGCACATGGACTCAGACTTTCTCTGATCAGTCCCTTGTCCACCAATTCTTGTACTTGTCTCTTGATTTCCTCATTTTCCTTGGGAGTCATTCTGTAGGCTGCCTTATTTGGCAGATTTGAACCCGGGATAAAATCTATTTGATGGCTGATCTTTCTCACAGGTGGCAGCTCATCAGGTAAATCATCCACAACAATGTCACAGTAATCATCTAACATCTCTTGGATTTCTATTGGTAAATCAGAAATCTTTGTAGAAGTAAGAACTACTTTAGGCTTGCAAACTAAAGCAAATATTACCTCTTCTTCTTCTATCTGCTGCAGATATTCTTTCCCGCTCAGCAACAAGGTCTTTGGGTCAATCACTCTGCTGGATGACTCTCCTTCTTCCATGGGTATTAGTGTATGATGTACCCCATCCTTGAAGAACTTGTAAGTGTTCTTCTTTCCATCATGCACTGCTGCTCTGTCAAACTGCCAAGGTATACCCAACAGTATATGACACACATCCATGGGCATTACATCACACAAGACCTTATCTTTATATTTTCCCATTTGCAGCTCTATCTCACACTGTTCTTTCACAACCAGCTGGTGCCCTTTATGCAGCCAGGACACCCTGTAGGGAGTTGGATGCTCCCTTGTCTTCAACTTCAGCTTTTCTATTACCTCAGTGGAAACCAGATTGTCTGTGCTGCCACTATCAATGACTAGCTGGCAACATTTCCCTTGGACTTTGCATATGCTCCTAAACAAAGTCTTCCTTTGTGTAGGCTCAGTGACCTCTTTGGCTTGCTTCAACAGGACCTTATTTACCACCAAGGATTCTCCCCTCTCTGGAAGAATTTCTTCTTCAATTTCTGCCTCTTCTCCAGCCTGGGCAACAACAACATTCCTTGGACCAGCACCCACATTCTCTGGACATTCATAGTGCTTGTGTCCCATTTGCTGACATCTATAACACCTCAATTCTCTACCCCTGCCTCTGTCTCTGCCTCCTCTTCCTTTTCCTCTGTAAGAACCCCTTCTGCCCCTTGCATCATCCTCTGCAGATGCATTCTGAGGTGAGCTACTGTTAGCTCCATCCCTGGGTGTAGCAGGCTTTCCTCTACCACCCTGACTTCCCTTTCCACGGAAAGTACCTCTCTTCTTGGCAGACTGTTTCCTCAGGAGTTTCTCCTCTAATTTCAAGGCCATCTAATAGGCCTCTTCCACTGTCTTAGGAGACAGGAGACCAATCTCATTTTGGATCTCCAACTTGAGACCATTCACATATCTGGCAGTCTTCTCTGGTGTGTCTTGGAATTTCCCAGCCCTTATGCTTACTCTGTAGAATTCCTCTGTGTATTCTTTTACTGTTAGCAACCTCTGTCTCAGGTTCTGCATTTGCTTATACAATGTCAGCCGGTAATCACTAGGCAAGAATTTACCTTTTAATTTGGCTATCATTCTGGTCCAACTCCTGATAGGTTGCTTGCCAACTCTCCTCCTTTTTGCCTGCACTCCATCCCACCAAAGTGCAGCATGTCCTTTCAGCTTTGTTATTGCAAACTTGACCTTTTTATCTTCACTTATTTCTTCATAATCAAAGCACTTGTTCAATTCATTTATCCAGTCCACCAGTTCTTTTGGATTCAGTCCCCCTGCATAACTCGACACTTCAATTCTAGGCTTAACTGCAGACCCTAGAACAGTTCTAAGGAGCCTCATGTCAGGAGGAATCTCAACATTTTCTTCAGCTTCTTCTGTTTCAGGTTCACTGATGTCTTCAGGATCTCTAGTTTGTCTTCGCTCTATGACATCCATTCTGGCCTCGACCCTATGCAACATCCCCAACACCTATGCGTTGGCAACGGGCCTTCTTCTGCCAGCACCTCTACCAACTCGGATTGCCATGTCAGCAAAACAACTTCAGACAACGGCTCTGATACCACTAATGACGTAACAACGTTGAAAGTAAGCCCTGAGGAGAGTCGGTCAACCGTCGTCGTGGCTCTGCATCTCTTTTCTTTTCCCCCACGTGGTCTACCTTCTTTTCTTGGAATCTTATTTATCAAATTCGGGGAATTTGATAAATAAATATCATTTGACAACCTTTGAAAATTTAAATATATCTCTCACTTTATCTTACGCCGCCCGACCTTATAACCGAAGTTTAAACTTTCAATACTTTATATTATATTTCCCGGCTTATATACATTATCTCCGAACTTAGAACTAAGTTATAACCTTTGCACTTTATAATAATATTCCGCACGTTTTATATAAATGACTTACAATAAACCGTGGGCTCTTTTATTAAACTTCGCGTATCTTCCTCAAGCCGAACACCGTCCGATGGCCCTTGCCCAGATCAATGGCTCTAAGCAATATCGCTCGGCGTCCTGGTACGATGGATAATGTGCGATGGCATAGGTTAACCGGTGGTTTTACGGGGTCCGCCCCGCCACGTGTCAACAGGTCTATGGAATCGCTCGTCGACCAGGGAATACTGCCTATACACCAAAAGCGGTGTGATATGGGCAATCCGCCTTCCAAAACCACTCACGGTTTTTGCACAGTGTTTACCCAGGGTTCCTCGTCGGGTTTGCGTTCTCCTTCGTTTATTCTCTATTTGTTAACTCGGGTCAATCCTCAGCATATTTTCACTTAACAATAACATGATTCTCTTCCGACGGCTTTTCTATACAGACCACGCCTGTGGTTATGGTGAATTTACAGGGTTATCCAACAAATTTCGGGAATTCAAGGACAGAGAACGGAATTACCATTACACAATCGCCTCACAGTTAAACAATTCTTCACAATTATAAATATAGGCAGTTTGGGAATCAACAGGACTTGAATTTTATTCAACCGGAAGAAATTTCTCAATACACAGAGCTTTTATTGCAGGAAACTCCTCTCTTTCCTCCCCTATACATCTGAGGGATCACAATTATATACATAAACGTATGACTCTTCGGTTCCTCTGAGAGGACCGTTTTAGGAAATCAACAGCCTAATTAAAGTAATTCAATTAACTGAAATATGACAGCTAGACTAACTGAGCTATTCGACTTCTATGACTCTAACTAATCTAAATAATACAATCAAATGAGGTATTGACACCTAACTATTACAATTCAATTGTTTTTCAAACCCTCCTAGCCACAACATGTGGACAAAACTCCTACATTGCTGGCTAGTGTCTAATGCCCCTGCATCATAATGGGTGCTCTATGTTAATATAAGTGTGGCTAAGAGGAGACTACCTGGATCTCTAAGTGGAAATTTTGGCAATCTGCATTCTCCTTACACCGTACAATAGCCCCCACATACTGATAGATTTAACTCCAGTGTTAGTGCCTCGACCTCCATACCAATAAAACTGAAACTCCACAACTAGGTAAATCTGAATGCCTGAGAAATTGTATCTACTAATATTTGTTATGTTGTTATATACAATGAATGATAATTGTATTTAATAATAATTTATTAGCAATTTTTATAAATAATGTAATGATACATAAAAACAAAATATAATTATTATATCTATTCTAATTTGTTTTGAGGCGAGATATGGATTTATGAATTTTACATTTTAGTAAGCAAATTTAATTTGAATAAATTATAAATTGAAAGTTTTAATAAGTTTTAATTCTTGAATTTAGGTTTCTATGATCTATATCATGAATAGTATGAAGACTTTTAGTAAAAATCACATCATTAACCTTTAGGACGTTTCGAGTGAACTGGACACTCTACTCATCATCAAAAACCAAAAATAATCCCCACTCTAAAAAGTCAACACTCTCAAAAATCACATCATCATCTTGACATCAAGTTAAATAAATGAAAATTCGTTATAATATAAGAGTTAGTTTTGACTAAATAAATATTATTTATTAATAAATAATACTTTAATATAAAAATAGCTTTAAAATATAATTGTTAATATTAAATTAAATAAAATAATTAATAAAAAGAAAATTCTAATAAAATGAATATCTAAAATAAAAATAATATTTAGTTCAAAATTAAATAATCAAAACCCAATTAATTCTAAAAATAAAATAAAAATAATTATTTAAAAAAGATTGAAATGGAAAATTACCTAATATGTTTTAAATAAAAATTAATTTAATTTAATTTAATTTGTTTAGTTTATAAATATTCTTAAAATAAGTAAAACGTTTTAAGTCAAAATTAATGATCAA
This sequence comes from Pinus albicaulis, assembly GCA_034641835.2. Classification (NCBI taxonomy): domain Eukaryota; kingdom Viridiplantae; phylum Streptophyta; class Pinopsida; order Pinales; family Pinaceae; genus Pinus; species Pinus albicaulis. Next base: position 1,176,694,197 of record CM076572.1, on the reverse strand, counting down.
ATATTCCATTTATTGTAAAAGTTGTTAAATCAAAATTCATTATACAATTTTTAATATAACACAAATATATATAAAACATTATATTTTTTTTTATATGAATTGATTTGAATTAAATTATAAGTTTAGATTTATTATAATATTAGATTTATTATGTGTCGAGAGGGATCAAATCTCTTTTCATTATAAAAGAGGTTTACATTTCAAGAGATGTGATCCCTCTAGGATTTTCCTTTGAGCGCTTGGTAAATCCAAAACTAAGATGGATCTAAGATGTTTTAATTATTAATTATTAATTATTATAATTATAATTTTTATTTTATGTAATTTGACAAAGTCAAAATGTTTTATTATTACTTATAATTATTATTTATTTCACCAGGTCATGACATTACAATATCTCTTCCATATTACACTAGAGAATGCTTCTCAACACAATAACCTAGGCAAGAAAAAATGAAATAATTTTTTTTTAATCTTATAATATGAACAAATAAAGATATATATATGGATTGAACTAATTACCCAATGATATAAATGTGCACAAAGAATGGTTTTTAAGTGTAACAAATTGTCCATATGAATTTTTATATTCCACACATTTACTGCCCTCACCTTTACTAAATTATATCCAATCCATGAGGTAAACTGATCCAGGTGGATATTGGTGGCCACCCACCTATTCCACTTGGCCCCCCACCATCGTTTTCAAGCCAGTTTCAGACATCTTACTTATTTGCGCTGTCCTGGAACTTCCTGAGTCGTTTTCAGGCCCTAACCACTTCTTAAGAGTTGTACTTGACTTTCTTTAATAAATCTGTCCCGATTTCAAGAACTCTGATAGAGCTTTCCTAATGTTGTATCATATGCGTCAAACGGAGATAGTATGCCAAAGTTGCGTCCCTGGGAAGTTGAAACACCAATTTACCCAAACGGGGCCCATAGTTTTGGCGCTTCATCTCCTAGGGTTAGGTTTTTGGGATGTTTAGGGTTCTCCATTGTTTCTCAATAATAAATAGGCCCTCGCGCCTCATTGTAAATCAGTTCAGAGGTCTGTAGCCACCACATCTCTTCTCATAGATTCGCTACCAGCACCCTAGCTATTTTATTTCCATTATGTCCGTAAGCATCTTTCTGTTATTTGATATTAATGAAATGAAGTGTTATTTCCGCTGCATCTCTGTATTTATGGTTATGTGTTTATTCTGCTATGCTCTTGCATAACCGATCGTTGGTATCAAAGCTGTGCCTGCTTTTTCTCATCCTCTTTTGCATGTCCCTAACGTATTCTGGTACAAGGAGCTAGGCTTCGATTCGGCGAACCTTCGGGCAAGATCACCAGAACTTACGGACGCCCATGGGGGACGAAAAGAAAGATGAGGGGGCAGGAGATCCTATCAAAATATTGCTCGAGGAGGCCCTCGAAAAACAAAGGAACGCGATGATGGATAGCTTTGCTCAGATCCTTCAACGGATGCCCACCGGCGGCGCATCTGCATCCAGTAGCCACTCTGGAGTTGCGACTCCCTTTAAGGTACAAGTAAATTTTCACATTCCCATATTTGAGGGTCAAATAGACGCAGATGCCGTAGATAGATGGTTGAATCTATTAGAAGGATATTTCTCTGTTCATGACTTTTCAGACCGGGAGAAGATTATTTTTGCACTCCTCAAAGCTACCCCCATGTTAAGGACTGGTGGGAAACCTACTGTGAGAACAAGGACCAGATAGAACCCTCTCTGTTCTCGGCCGTACCAACTTGGAATTCTTTCCGAGACGCCGTCAAGGAACAGTACTATCCCGTGGGGAGCTATGAGGACAAGTACATACAATGGACCACGTTGCGACAACAAAGGAATCAAGATGTGCATGAGCTGACGAATCTGTTCCATACCCTACGCACAAATTTGGGTATCAAAGATTCAGAGAAACATTTGGTGCTAAAGTATCGCAGCTGTCTGCACAGATACATTCAGGAGGAAATGGAGTTCTTCGACATCTCCTCGCTTGGTACGGCATACCGGTATGCTGCCAAGATTGAGCAGAAATTCAAACAGAAGAAGCGAGACTTTGGATCTGCGAATCAAAAGCAAGGAAAAGGTGCTTCCAAACCGCAAAACAAAGGATAGAGCATGGCGGCTAAAGACAACCCATCAAAGCCACAAGACAAGAACAACACCGTAAAGCCAAAGAAGGACACGGGAAAGTGGTGTGAGTTCCATAAGAGCTCCACTCACAACACAAGTGAGTGTCGGGCCAAGCAGTCGCTAGTGGCCGAGATGAGGGCTTCTGAGTCAGATGCATGCTCTGACTCCGAATCAGAACCCGAAAAGGGGAATGAAAAAGGGAAACAGATTATTGATGCGGAGCCCAACGCCACTGTTGCCACTACAAAGGTCCAGAAGGAGGAACCGGAAGATCCAGAGGAGGAGGAACGTCTCCTCCACTCCCAGATGTGGGTAAAGGGCTCCCCTGTACAGTTCATTGTCGACAATGGGAGCCAAAAGAACCTCATTTCAGCAGACGCCGTGAAGCGGTTGGGCTTGCCGACCACAGCTCACCCACATCCATACACCATCTGGTGGCTTCACCAAGGACGAGATCTCCGCGTCAGCCAGCAGTGCCGCCTTCCCTATAGCATCAAGCCCTTCACGGATGAGGTATTATGTGACGTTGCTCCTATTGATGTTTCTGATGCATTATTAGGACAACCATACTTGTGGAAGCGTCATGCTGTGTATGAGTCTCGACCTCGTGCTGTTATTATTACTTTGGGAAGTAAGTTGTACAGGATACCAGAGGTACCACCTCCCACGACTATCTCTTTGGTTACTGCAAAACAATGTAGTAAGCTCATTTCCCAAACCAGGAAATTCGTTTTCCTGATGATCCGCCCCCAGGGCAAGAAGAAGACCGTGGCCACGACCTCCAGACAGGGCCCCTCTGCACGACAACAACAAATGGATAAGGTCGTGGAGGAGTACGGGGACATCTTCACCTCACCCACAGGGGTTCCTCTGCACTGCCAGGTCAAGCACCCGATTGATCTGACCCCAGGTGCGCCACTACCCAATGGACCGATCTATCGACGTTCTGTTCTGGAAAATGATGAAATCAAGAGGCAGATTCAGGAGTTGTTGCAGAAAGGTCACATCAGACCAAGTTCATCGCCCTGTGGGAGCCCGATCGTGTTGGTACAGAAGAAGGATGGGACGTGGAGACTCTGTATTGACTATCGGGCGCTGAACAAGATCACTGTCCGGAATAGGTGCCCAATCCCACGGATTGATGACCTTCTGGACCAACTCCAAGGTGCAAAATATTTCAGTAAGATCGACCTGAAGTCTGGGTATCACCAGGTACCAATTGAACCCTCTGATGTGTGGAAGACTGCCTTCAAAGCTAAGGAAGGCCTTTTTGAATGGCCGGTCATGCCTTTCGGGTTGACGAATGCTCCCGCAACCTTCATGAGGATGATGGACGACATCTTGCGGCCATTCACCAACTCATTCGTAGTGGTGTACTTGGATGACATTCTGATCTTCAGCAAGACTTGGGAAGAGGACCTTCATCACATCCGACAAGTCCTCCAAACACTGCGGCAACACAAGTTGTGTGCCAATTTGGAGAAGTGCACGTTTGGCATGACCCAGGTTCAATATCCAGGATACATTATTGGATAAAGGGGGGTGCATGTGGATCCAGCCAAGATCCAAGTCATTCGAGATTGGCCAGCCCCGACTACTATAACAGCTTCGTAGCTGTATCTTCGTTAATTTCTAACAGATTCGTGTTGGGATTCTCTCATATCACTCTGCCTCGAGCTGGTTACTAAAGGAGGAGCGGGAGAGTAAATTCTTTTGTCTAACTTTCAATTGTAAGGGCTCCAAAGAATTGAAAATCGTCGTTTTTACTTTGCTCACTTTACTGTGACGAGAAGGAATATTTGATATCGTAGATATGCTTCGATTTATGTTATTGGGGCATACTCAACAGGACATCAAAGTAGATATCAAGAGATACTGTCTCAGACATCTTCAGCATCCACTTATGACAAAGAAATGTATTCCATTGTGTAAGCTCACGATGAATGTAAGCATTATATTTTAAAGAAACAATTATCCATTGCATCACCGCCCCCGCAATGAGTGCGATTTATAAGGGAAGCCGAACGACTACCGTGGCGGTCCACACATTCGTAAAATGGGCCATTGAACATCAAGTACAAGAAGGGTAGCACCAATAATGTTGCAGACTGCCTTAGCCGACCACCGATCGTGGCACTCACCACCGTGCTCAACTCTTGTGGGCACGAGACTTCTGATTGGCCGTTCTCTATGAGAGTGACCCAGAATTTGGCCACACTTACAAGGCACTCTTGGGGGGTACGCAAGTTCCAAATTTTCACCTCCAAGATGCACTTTTATGTCACCTGGGACACCTTTGTGTTCCTTCAAGCGAGCGTGCCAAGATGATATGGGAAGCACACTACAGTCGAGTCACTGGGCATTTTGGGGTCGAGAAAACAGTAGCAATACTACAGAAGTATTTCTATTGGCCGAACCTTCGAAAGGATGTCGAGAAGCACATCAGATCCTGCACTGCTTGTGCCATTGCTAAGCCGACCATCAAGAAGCAAGGCCTATATACTCCACTACCTACCCCTAGTCAAATATGGGAATCCATCTCCATGGATTACATGTCGGGACTGCCCTCTACTAAGAATGGCAAATGATCGTAGGTTTTTCTGGTTTGCTTACGTGTTTTCGAAGATGGCCATCATGGCGACCGTAAGAAGAATATCACACAGGTTTTCATCACAACTCTTTCTTTGACGAGTGGGTGCACTGATCCATGCCCATCATATCGGGGACGAGATAAACAGGTTCTCAAGACATTTGGTCCAGCCGGTCAATGTTGCTATTAAGTTTCACTAAGTCCACAAATTTTCCATCCCCAAACGTATTACGTACAGAGGCAGTCAACTAATGATCAGACACATTCTGCTCATGTACAACTCAAAGCATCCACGCACATGGGACGAGAGCCTCCCCTATGTACAACACAGTTATAACCGGGCTCTCCACAGCTCAATTGGCCATAGCCCCTTTCAGGTGGGCTTGGGATTCCAGCCACTATGTCCCATTGACATAGCCATGCCGTTTGCAGCTGCTCAGGCCGATTCAGCTCATGTCCAGTCTGAAGTTGACAAAGCAAGTAACTTCATCGAGCGCATTCAACACATCCGCCAACAGGTTCATGATATATTGGACAGAGCCAATGCGAAGTACAAGCAGCGCCATGATCAACACCGGGTGCCACACCACTTCCAGGTGGGCGACAAAGTATGGCTACATTTGCAGAAGGAGCGCCTCACCGGACCTCACCGCAAGCTTCGCCCACTCCGATACGGGCCGTACACCATCACCAAGGCTGTAGGTAACAATGCCTTCGAGCTTAGTATTCCACCATTCCTTGGTCTGCACCCAGTCTTCAATGTGGATCGCCTTCGTCCTTACTTTCCACCTCTACTGGACACCTTGGACATTGCAGAACAACTCACACCAACAGAGTTAAACCCAGACTGCATGGAACATGCCACCACAGATTGTATCATGGACATGCAAATCAAGAACACTCGTCAACAGCAGATCCAACTGTATCGGGTTGTCAAAGCTGGCCAACTCCTGCACCAAGGAAAGTGGTTCACCAGGGACCAAGTTCAGCAGAAATTTCTTCATCTCATGGAGGAACTTAACGCAATGGGGACCATTGCTTCCTAAGGGGGGAGGAATGATCCAGGTGGATATTGGTGGCCACCCACCTATTCCACTTGGCCCCCACCATTGTCTCTTTCAGTTTTTCAGTTTCGGCATAACTTACTATTTTTAGCAGTTTTTCGGGTCCTGAACTTCCGGAGCCGTTTTGAGGCCCTAAACGACGTTTTTTGGGTATGAAAGCGCCAGCGAATTTTCTGATAAAATTCTTCCCGACAGCTGTAGTCCTCGGATAGATCTTTCTAACGAGCTATTGAACGCGTCAAACGGAGATCGGGTGCCAAAGTTATGCCCCCGGGAAGTTGAACCACCAATTTACCCAAACTGGCGCCCACAGTTTTGGCGCCTCATCTCCTACGGTTAGGTTTTTGGACGTTTCAGATTCTACATTGTTTCTCAACAATAAATAGGCCCTCGAGCCTCATTGTAACACAGTTCAGAGGTCTGTAGCCATCACATCTCTTCTCAGAGATTCGCTACCAGCACTCTAGCTATTTTATTTCCATTATGCCTGTAAGCATATTTCTGTTATTTGATATTAATGAAATGAAGCATTATTTCCGCTGCATCTCTATGTTCATGGTTATTTCTGTATTCTGTTGCGTTCCTGCATAAAATCCGGATCATAAACTAAACCTTTTATGTTTGCATTAGTATACCAGTGTTTTCACAGATCAATTTTATATCAGTATACCAATGTTTGCACCCTGCATACCAGGTGAACTAGTTGATTGCGAAAGATTCTCTAAGTAATATGGGTTCTCTGTTGCCTCATGCTCTAAGAAAGTAAGGCCACCAATATCTCCACAACAATAATCATGGTTCTCACCACCACCTTGATGAGTATACAACCAAAGAAACGTGGAACAAATGATCCAACCATAGAGTTTAATTTGTCTCGAATGTCATATCTTCCCCCATAGTTTGCACCCTTCAATACCACAACAACAATAGCAAAACCATGTAGGATTGTAGTCCAGGTTAGTGGTATTAACTTATTTGAGTGTCATTAGCTTGTATCTTCAGAGCCTTAGTAGATTGTTGTCAATGTTTTTAAGCAATCACTTATTTTGTTTGGCATATTTTGAGATATAATTGTTCGAGGTAAAAGATACATGGAATTGTAACATTTTGAAAATCACTCTTGTGATATTACTAGAGAAAAAAAGGATTTAAAACTTTTGTTAGAGAAAAAAGAATTTCAATCTTTTGTTCTTCGTAATATTAGGTGGAGTAGAGGAAATACCTTCTATAGGTAAGCCAAATGAAAAATGGCAGGATTGCCTTCAAACCTTGCATAACCCAATTTGTTTTTTTTTCCCATTTGCATAAATGCCAAGGTATCTTGCCAAATTTGCTATGATATGATTCTTTGGCTAGGTATCCCTTCCTTTATTGGTGGTTGCTCCTCTTTGATATGGATAAAATAAATGCTTTGCTACAATGGGCAATAGATAGAGCTTCAATTATGCATACAATAAAACAAATATTACATCTCAAAATTACTATACTTGCACTCAATATTTGTTTTTGTTGATTACCATCAAAACAATAAGAAAAACACAGACCTATAAAATGCATATAGTGATAAATAGATATTCATGGGAAGAGAACCCTATTGGGGATAAAAAAATACTATTGCTAAAAAAAGTTATTATATTTTTATAAAAGAAAACTACAAATATTAAATCTCTCTGTTCTCATATTCACAGAGAGTACCCACTTTGGATAACATTCATTTCCATTCAGTTGTAGTCACAAATGTTTGTGAGCCTCCTACAACCAATTGCTAAAATTTTGCCTCTGTTTTTTCTCCCATTGCTTGATGAGGATTCTCTATTCTCATATTCACAGAGGGTACTGTCTCCGGAGAACATTAAGCTATAGCCATAGATGTTTGTGAGCCTCCTACATGCAATTGTTGTAATTATGCCTTTGCTTGATGAGCATTTGACCTCCTTTCTCTCCTTTATGTTTTCAATTATTTATGCATTAGTTTGGTATCACAAAATTTTAATTGTTTCTAGTCGCAATTGACTTTCAAGTTTCATATTTCTTTCTTGCAAGATGATATTTGAAGATTTTGCTTTTAGGGGACCTCAATTTCTATGTTGTCAAGTTCTTACTTCAATTTATCAACATCTTCCACGATTCTATCTCACATTAAGGAAATATTCAAAACCCCTTTACAAGCATGGATCAATATGAGATTTTAGGTAGTGTTTATATATTTATGAGATATGGACAAGATTAAGCTCTTGCAAGGAAATTTGGATATAGTCACTACAAGGAAAATACCCTCTAGTAGATGTTTTTGAGGAACCCCTTATAAAAATACCCCAGACATCCGTTTCTAGCGGAGGTTACTAGAAGAAGTTGGAGGGTGGAGGTTTTTGCGGATGTTTTTCTTCCGGTGTGCTTATCATCCTAAACCGCACCGGTGCGTACAACAAAAGAAAGCACCGGTGCACACAAAACATTGGCACACCGGACACCGTGCACTCCGCACACACCTGCCTGGTGTGTCTTATTACTGTAGCGCACCGATGCTTTACAAATATTTCGCATCGGTGCATCACAAAACCATGCACCAAAACAGAAATCGCCCGATGCGGTCTTAAGCAACTGCACTAGTGCGCCTATAAAACCCCGCGCACCGGAACAGGGTTAAATAAAAAAAAAATTACGGCAAAAAAATCACATTTTTCACTTTTCTCGATGCTCCAGGGCTCTCAAGCACTGGTGCAATTTATCCTTGTCTGAGCCGCCTTGACATTGGTGCTCCCATTGCACCCATTGCATGCATTGCTGTTATGCTTTTCCCACCAATCTCTAGCTTGAATTTTGCAAAACGGTGGGCAAATTTTCTTTTGCAAATTCTACATCCAATATGCCTCCTCGACGGCTAAATGGATAGGTATTTTTATTGTTTTCCATAATTAAGCCTTTTAGCAGATTATAATTTCAAATTACTTTAAAATTAACCATTTAAAAAAAAAAATTGGTGCATGGTGCGCTCAAGTAGTTCGACTCGCACCGGTTCGCGATGTTGCCTGTAAATTTACAGGCCACATCGCAACCGGTGCTAACGGTATCCGCAATGGTTTCAGGGCTGTACTGAAAGACACACCATATTATTTTAAAATTTAAAAAAGAGTGTGGTGCGTTCGGTTACCTGGCCACACCGTTGACCATGTGGAATAACGACAATGCAGTGCGTTGACTTTAATATCTGCCTCAGGGCGGGTATTTTTGTCAGCGCACCGCATTCTGGATTTCGACAGGGTCAATAGTGCAGCCTGGTAAAAGACCACACCGTTAACTATGTAATGATGTGAGGAGGTCGGTGCACTTACTGAACTATATGCCCTGGGGCGTAGATTTTAGTCAGCGTACCGCACTCTCGACACCGTCCATAGTCAACGGTGTGCTGAACATTTTTAGGTGCACCCCCACTGATGCACTGAATATTTTATGGTGCACCGTCGCCGGTGCACGACAAAAAATAGATGCAAGGGGGCTGGTGCATGCCTGTTTTTTGTGGTGCACTGATTGTTTTTTTTTTCAAAAAAAATTATATATGTATATTCCTAAATACATGTCTCATTTAATAAAAAAATTGAATTTAATATGTCAATCATTCAGAGACATGAAAGGAAAGAATATGGGGAACGATAGCAACAACAGGCGGACCAGTATGACATGGTTCACCTATGGGAGGCACGAGAGAGGGAGAGAGATGCGTGCCCTCCCCCTATTACAGCAGCTACCTAGGGACTCCTAAGGCAGGTAGGCCTCCTCAACTTCTATGAGGAGGATACTTCCCTAAAGGGCCATGGTTTGTTTTGAGACATCTTATCCGCAAGTGGAATGTCCATCGACAGGTTTTCTAGGTTGGTCCTAACCAGTGGTACATGCCCATTGAGGAGGACATATATTTCATTACAGGGTTATTGAGGAAAGGGGTGGAATTTCCCTCGTTCCCAGAGGTTCTAGTTGGCTATGCAGCAGGGAGTCAGTAGGTGTACTCCAAAGATACATTAGCGCATATATACTGTCTCCTTCATATTTTTAGGTCTTCGGAGGTCAGTTATGTATTGGTGCATTTGTTAGTCAAGAGGTGAGGTGCATCTCACTTCTGATTTCGACCATTTCACACAACACCAGTGAGGGGCAACGCATTAGTTGCTCGCTTCTATATTATGTTGATTCTTTAGTACATGAGCCATGAATTGCCAGGTGGTTTGCCATTTTTTTGTGGCAGTTTTGTACAACCTTAGATTGATGTCGTGCTCATGCACAAGGTAGGGTAATCTTCCCTTTTGATTCAGAGCTTTTTTGCTTATTTTTCGAGAAGTTTCCAGAGACGAGGCCTACTTTTGTTTGGCAGGCTTGTAGGCCGATGTTTAAGGCACAGATGCACATGTGGGGGCAAATGATGCCCAAGAGGGGCGAGACTGTGTTTCCAGCGAGGATATCGCATGATGCACTGGAGTTGCTAACCAGTGTTGATGAGCATCCCTTCATTATGGTCCCCTGTCCTTATGCTGGTTTGGATTGGCAAGGGTGTGCCAACATCCTCTTCAAAGATGATGAGCCGCCGGATGATAGAGGTAATATTACTGTTTTATTTAAATTTATTCTAACATGTTCTTTAACTTGTTTTTATTAAATTGTGTAATGAAGTTGTCTAATTATTATTGTGTACTTGTATATATTTTGCAGACATTGGGTCTTTTGATGGCGAGGACATGCCAACACCACCACATGATCTAGGTGTGGGTCCTGATGATGATTAGGGTATGCCAGATGCTAAGGATCATCAGAAGGCCGGTGCAGAGAGACCTACTCCTGCTGGTGGACTGGTACTGCCTTTTGATAGGCACGGGAGGCTTGATAGCAGATACATGATGGAGTTGGGCGACCAACTCATTGCATTGATTGTTGAGGTGGGCATCAGGCCTGCTACTATGAGAGACATACAGGCCGATGGTAGGCTATTACATATGTGGAGAGGCATGCCGGGTGACATGTACAACTTGATGCGGCATGTCGTAGCAGCCATGAACTTAGTTATGCAGCTGAGGATGACCATTGCACATTATAGGCATGGTCGAGACACATCACATGATCGACAGTCCGCAAGCAGTGACGCATCATCTGATGATCATTCACCTCGTGCTCCACCAGATGAGCAGTCTCCACTAGCATTGAGCAACAATCATCATGGAGAGTAGGCTGGACCATTGGCCATGTCTAGTCAGCAGCCTGCAACATCCCGTAGTACTCATGATCATGAGCAGGCTAGACCATCGACCATGTCGAGTCATCATGATGAGCATCCGACAGTGGATCTAGATCAACAGGCACGTGATGATCATCATGTATCTGAGCTTGTCGAGGCTGCACCATTGACTCAACAGGCCTCGACTAGTAGTGTTATTGATGATGTACCACCAGCTGATCCATGACATTTATATTACCATTGTATATTTTTGACATTCTATATATATATATATATATATATGGTCCATGTATTTTATGTTCATGTTGCAGTTGTACTTAATTTACATGTTGGTGATCATCATGATGTGTATATTGTTAGGTCATGTTAGATCTGTTCATTTAATGTGCAGCTTGCCATGTGTATGTGATAGCAGTTATTTCACATGGGATGTATATTTGACGTTTGTGCTGTGATGATGTTATATAATGTTAATTGTGTTTTGTTAGATGATCATGATCACGATGATGTTAGCGGATTCGAATGTGTTTTTTAGTCAAATATGATGTTTGTACGATGGTTATCATGAACGTGATGTTTATTAATTAATTTAATATTAAATGATCATGATATTATAAATTGTAATATTTGTAATTCTAATTGTATGTAAAATTCTAAAATTGTAATTGTATGTAAAATATTTGTAAAATTTTAATTGTAATTGTAATATTTACTTTATTGTGAAATGATTGTAATTGTAATTGTAAATTTTAAATTTGTAAAATTGTAATTGTATATATGTAAAATTCTAAAATTGTAATTATAATTGTAATTGTACTTAAAATTGTAAAATTGTAATTGTAATTGTAATTCTAATTCTATGTAAGATATTTGTAAAATTTTAATTGTATTACTGTGAATTGATTGTAATTGTAATTGTATGTAAAATATTTGTAAAATTTTAATTGTATAAATGTGAAAATTTTAATTATATTACTGTGAAATGATTTTATTAAATTTTTTAAATTGGTATTTTTTTTTTAAATTTTAAATAATTGTAAAATAATAAATCTAGAATACTATGAATTATTGTAACATAATAAAGTTTAGAAAATAATGCAAATAAATTCATGTACTTCAGAATTATCATTATTCTATTGCGATCTTACATACAAAAATTGTAATTCTAATTCTAAAATTGTGAAATTGTGAAAAAATTGTAAAATTGTAAAATTGTAATTGTAATTCTATGTAAAATATTTATAAAATTTTAATTGTATTACTATGAATTGATTGTAATTGTAAAATTTTAATTGTAATTGTAATTGTATGTAAAATTCTAAAATTGTAATTGTAATCATATGTAAAATTCTAAAATTGTAATTTTAATTTTAATTGTAATTCTTTGAAAAACCATGAATTAGAGGGACCATCGCCTGCCTCTAATCCCGCACTTTCTAATCGTCTTGGCCAATGTTTCTTTTTTAGTTTTTAAAGTAGTAAGATCTTTCCTAACAGCCAATGTGTCACTTTATTTTGATGATATGTGCCCCCATAAAGAAGATGAAACATTTTTAAATATATGCATGGGATCTAATAAGTGGGTAATCTTAAGATGCTCCCAATATGGGAGGTTATAAAAGATAGATTTCCTTTTCATCCCAATGGGTAGTTTCTCAATGTTGAGATTCAATAATATGATGAGCTTAGTGAAAAGTAAGCATCTTCACTAAGTGGGGCTCGCAGGCTATTTTTATGTGTATGTCTATTTTTAGACATGGTGAACATATTCTATAAGTTGCAGGATGCTATTTGTAGATGGTTGATCAAATGTGAAAAATAGATGAAATTCTGTTTTTATAATATTGGGAGAAGTCTATTTATATATCATCAATCTAAAAATAGGTGCATGTCGATTATTATTAGCCCTTAATAATAATCCAACAATAAATATCAACTTATTCTCTTGGAGCACTTTATTTCAGTGAAAATATTTGGAAAATCAGTGGGTTGAAGGAATTACGCAATTCCTAGGGTGGTTGGTGACTCATGAATGGAGGACTTAGTTAGAACTGAAGTGGAAAAGTTACGACAGAGTTGGAAGAGTAGTTAATGGAGTTATTCAATTTAACTCAATTAAGTGAGTTAAACTCAATTGAGCTAGTTGTATCTAGTCTAACTGAAAGATACACTAGTGAGAGTTTAGTGAATAAATTAGTTAATTAATTCACAACTAATAACTCACTAAAAATTGAACAAATGCAACATTTAACTACTTGCATGTCAGTTCCAGTGGAGACCCAGTGGAGAGATAGGTGAAAGGGTGAGATGGACTACATGTTGTGACTATAGTGATGCATTCAATGCATCTGACACACATTGGAGATGCCAATGAGGATTGCGCAGTCAAGGCAAGGCCAATTCGAATTCATTCAGGGGTCTTCTTCAGCAGGGATTGCGTAGTGGAGGCAGGTTGTCAGGAGGCGAGAAATTGGTGCATAGATTTGCAAATTTCTGCATAACAGTGTGTAATGATTGTTGATTGTACTGAGAGCTTGATGTACTAAGCTTTGTATGAGATTATTACATGATCCATTGATATAAATAATCTATGATAGTTGAGGTTTTTAGCTTTCATCTTTCCCGTTAAAAAACCGTGTTTATGTGCGATTGATTTTCTTCACATGTGTTTGCAATAGGCAATTTAATTCTCGCAAAATTAACAGTGGAAGGATTCTGTATTTAAAATAAGATTAATTTGTTAGATCAGAAGAATCCGGTAATACATTAGTATTAATAAATTTCTACATGGTATTAGAACAATGATAATCACTGGAGATTGCAATTGTGAAGCGGTGCTGAGTTTTTTGTGCTGGTGGACAATTCGAATTTGCTACAGAAATTTCTTGGTGCGACAGTTGAGTATTCATTGAAACGTATTTCAATGGGTTGCGATTGGAGTATGCCCTTGAGGGTAGCTTGTATTACATAGCCTAGAAGGATAGGATGGAGGCGATGCTTGAAGATAATGGACTGAAGGAGTTCATCGATAGTGATGTTCCTAAGCCTACTTCTAGCGATACTACAGTACTTGACCCATGGAAAAAGAAGGTAGCGAAGACAAGAATAATTCTGTTGGAAGGTGTGAAATACCATATTGTGTCAAGCCTTCATGGGAAAGCCACTCCATTTGCAATGTGGAAGGCTTTGACAGATCTTTTCCAAAGCAACAGTGACTATAGGAAGTTGGCGCTGAAAGATAAGCTCAGAAAAATCAAAATGGAGAAGGGCCATAGTATTCCAAAATATCTTACGAAGTTTGTCCAATGTAGGGATGAGATGGGGAGTGTGGGAATTACAGTTGCGGATGATGACTTGGTGAGCTTGGCTCTCCTTGGGCTTCCGAAGAGTTGGCACAGCTACGAAGACTCTGTCAATGGATGGGAGAAACTGCTGGATTGGGAGAGACTTTGGTCGGATCTTGTGTAGGAGGAGATAAGGTGGAATACCAGGGATGGCTCTTCATCGAAGAATGATGATGAAGAGAAATGCGCTTTGGCTACCAAAGCAAGGAGAGGGAAGGGGAAGAAATCCCATCCAAAATCTGAGGCTAAAGGCAAGAAGCTGGATTTGTCCAAAGTGAAGTGTTTTCACTATCATGAACATGGGCATCTCGCCACTAACTGTCCAAAGTGAAGTGTTTTCACTATCATGAAGGCTACTGGAGCTGCAGCGGGTGAGGACTTAGCCTCGCAATTTGAACTTGATTTCTCCTTGATCACATGCTTGGTTTCAAGCTTAATGGGATCGGTCTAGTATCTTGATAGTGGTGCTTCCTTCCATATGACAGGAGACAAGAAGTTGTTTAGTGACTTGGAGGAGAAGGATCTCCAAATGCATATAGAGATGGGCGATGATGGTAGATGCAACACGATCGAAATTGGAACCATTACCTTTGAGAGGGAGTCAGGTAAATCATTTCTGTTGAAAGATGTTATGCATGTTCCAGGTCTGAAGAATAACTTGGTCTCAGTCACTATGTTGGAGGACAGAGGTTATGACGTTGTTTTCAGCGAGGGAAAAGCCTTCCTGCGACATAAAACAATGGGTCAAACCAAGAGGATAGGGATTTGAGTTAAGAATCTATACAAGCTGGAGGTAAATGGCTACACTGCAATGATGGGCAAAGCAAAAGAAGTGGTGAGCCGGGATGAGGGTGAATTATGGCGTAGGAGATTGGGCCATCTTCACCATGGTGCCTTGAAGATTTTGTAGCATATTTCTACTGAAATTCCCAAGGGTACTCTTGCGCAGTTAGATCAATGTAAGGGATGTACTATGGGTAAGTTTTTGAAGACCACCTTTCATGAGAAGGAGAACCGTTCTTCGGTGATCCTGAAGAGAATTGACATAGACGTGTGTGCAGTTTTCTCGGTTGCTTCAACAACAAAACACAAGTTTTATGTTATATTTGTTGATGAATATTCTCGTAGATGCTAGATCTTCTTCATGCAGAAGAAGAGCGAAACATTCTCAAAGTTCTGTGAGTTTAAAGCATTGGTGGAGAAGGAGTTAGGGAAGCAAGTGAAGGATCTGCAGAGTGATAATGGTGGTGAATATATCTCTAACAAATTCAAAGACTTCTGTAGCAAAGAAGGAATTCAAAGAGAACTCATAATGCCTCATAACCCTCAATATAATGGGGTCGCAGAGAGGAATAATGGAACGATCATGGGTGCTGCACGAGCTATGCTGCATGACCAGGGCCTACCGATGCACTTGTGGGCGGAAGCATGCAACACTACGGTTTATGTGAAAAACCATTGTCCTCATAGAGTACTTGGCATGAGTACACCTAAAGAATTTTTTACTGGTAAGAAGCCTGATATTTCTCATCTGAATATTTTTGGCTCATTTTTTTACATTCATGTGACAAAGGAGGCCAGGAAGAAGATGGAGCCAACTGCAGAAGCTGGGATATTTGTGGGGTACACAGAAATACCCCATAATTATCGTGTGTATTTTCCAAACAATCGAATGACTGTGGTGTGACGTAATATAAAATTCAATGAGGTGAAAGCAATGAAGTTGTCACTTGAGAGGGAGTTACACTTGCATGCAGAGGAGGAGCTACTTATTCTCAAATATGAGCCTCTAGATGTGGATCAGCCATAGGAGGAGATTCATGGATTGGAGGAGTCCACTCATGCAAAACCAAACATCAGAACAGGCAGAAAGCGTACCACAGAAGATGAGAGACCGAAGCTTGATGCGGCAGAGAATGTAGGAGTCCCTACATCACAGCGCAGACAGAGACTGTCACCTGACCGATTTACTGGATACATGGCTCGTATGAGCAAGTGTATCTTGAAAGAGCCATATTATTTTCAAGAAGAAGTGTAGGAGCCCACATGGGTAGATTCCATAGTGGAGGAGTATGACTCCAAAGTCAGAAACAATGCTTGGGAGATTGTTCCAAGGCTGGTTGGTAAATTAGTGGTAGGTTCAATATCGATCTACAAGGTAAAGCAAGCTGCTTATGGGTGCATCGAGAAGTATAAGGCAAGATTTGTTGCTCGAGGCTTCTCACGGATCGAGGGGATTGATTATGAAGAAACCTTTGCACCTGTCGCATGGTATTCTTCCACAAGGACCATCCTTGCTCTCTCAACACAAATGGGTTGGCACATTCATTAGATGGATGTGAAGATTGTGTTCCTTAATGGGATCATTGAGCAAGAGGTGTACATTGAGCAGCCTGAAGGATTTGTGATCTTTAGCAGCGAGTTGCATGTGTGCAGACTCAAAAGAGCACTGTATGGGTTGAAGCAAGCACCCCATGCTTGGTACACACGAATCGACAACTATTTCACTCGACTTGGCTTCACCAAGAGTGAGGTGGATGCAAACCTATACCAAATTGTGGTGGAGGGTAAGCTTTTAATCACTGTTCTTTATGTTTATGATTTAATACTAACAGGTGACAAGTAGTTGAGGTAGATCTTGCAAAGGAGTTTGAGATGAAGGATTTGGGCCTCCTTCATTATTTCCTTGGATTGGAAATATGGTAGTGAGAAGGTGACTGTTTGGGTCTCAAGGCAAGTATGCTCGGGAGATACTTGGTAAGTTTCACATGGAGGACTGCAAGCCCATGGATACTCCTATTCCAGGAAATTGGAGGAAAGAGGATGCTACATCAGTAAAGGTGGTGGATGCCACTGTTTATCGAAAGTTGGTGGGTTCACTCAAGTATTTATTTAAAACAAGACTAGACATATGCTATGCAGTGAACCAACTTAGTCAAGCAATGGTTAAGCCTGTTGGAGTCCTGCGACTTGGCCGATTGGTAAACCAAATGACAAGGCAACATATAAACTAGTATTTAGAGCTCTAGGATCTAGACCTCGTAGTCTTAGAGAGGGATCTCTCAATATATTTTCAAAGATATGACTTGTTTGCTTGTAAAAATTTGATTTTAGGCTAGTTATTAAGCTTGAGTTTGTTTGATAGTTTGATGGGACATGATCACCTAGGCAGCATAGATAGAAAAGGGAAATCCCTAAGTCATTGGGAAATGGAGTCAAGTGGAAGTTTGTAACAAGTTTGTAGATGAATTAGGGGTATCAAAGGGAAAATATAACTTGGTTGTTGGATCTACAAATTTTTTCAGGTGAAATGAAATGAACATCAAGGTTTTAGAATGAAAAGAAGAACTAAGGGAAATTAAGAATCCTTAATTATATGTGCTTCTCAACAAAGGGACTTAAAACATCATTTGAACATGAAGAAATATTTTATAGACATGGCTAACTATGAATTCTACAAATTACACTTCAGAAAATATCTATTTCAAGAAAAAATTTCAAAATGAAATCCAAGAGTCGAGGAACGCTCTATTTCATCAAATATTTCACTCTCAAGGATAAGAAAACATTTAAGATTCACAAATAACTGCATTCATAGAAGAGGGAACTCCTAAACATCTAGGACTGCAATTATAAAGGCTTTCAAAACAATTATTTGAGCAAGTACAAAGGGCATGATCAAAACAGACCTCTTTGGCAAACTTTGGACAATGGTACTTTGAAAGGAGACTTCAGAAATAATTTTTGAAGTGTCAACAAGAAGCAGGGAAAACCATAAATCATCTTGAGGCCAACTATATTGAATTACTTTTGAAATAAACAAGCTTTAAAGTTGAAAAAAGCAGTTAAACTGTAGAAATTTGAATAACTGATATATTAGTCACTGAGATTCTCCTGACCACACACTATTTTAACTTCATGCACAATACATAATCTCTTCTACCATTGATCATTAATTGCGGAAATAAAAACAATCGCATGCGCACATTAAAACCATAAACAATCACACATATGAACGCAATATTTCATGGGAAAGCTTAAAGCTGAAAACCCCAACTATCTGTATATTATATGTCATAGATATTATGTAACAATAATTATACAAAGCTCCTCACAAGCTCTCAATACAATCTCGAATTTCTACACACTAATCAAGCTAGATCTAGCAAAAAACATGCTCCAATATCCGCCACCTGATAGCCTGCCTCTACTACACAATATTTGCTAAAGAATGGCTCATAAATAACTTCGATCCACCTGGCTTGTACTGCGCAATCCTCATTGGCATCTCCAATCACTGGTTGTTGCAAATCATGCAACAGTATAGTCACAACTGATAGTCACACTGCTCTTTCACCTATCTCTTCACTGGTCTCCGCTGAAATTGTCCATGCACTGAAGTTAACTGATGTATTATTTAGTTGATTAATGAGTTTATAATTAGTGAATTAATTAATAATTAATTCACACCACTCTCACTAGTGTATCAATCAGTTAGACTAGATACAACTAGATACAACTAGCTCAACTATGTTTAGATTAGTTAAACTGAACACAACTCCATTAACTTCCTCAATCAACTCCACCAAACTCTCTCACATGAGTTCTAACTGAAGTATCCATGCAATAGCTCCACTTAACCCTTAGGAATAGATTAATTCCTTCTGTCAGCTCCTGTGCCACATCTGTGCACTTAACTGAAGTGCTCCAAGAATAAGATAATGTTTATAGTCCAAATATTATTAAGAGCTAATAATATTCGACATATCTATTTTTAGACTGGCAATCTAAAAATAGATTCCGCCCAATATGTATAAAAATAGAAGTCCATCTATTTTTCCAACTTGACCAACCATCCACAAATAGCATCTTGCAACTCATAGAATATGATCCATATGTCTAAAAATAGACAGTCTAAAAATAGACTTTGCGCCAAAAATAGCCTGCGAGCCCACTTAGTGAAGGCGACTTCTTCCCACTAAGCTCATCATCTTGTTGCAATCTCAACACTCCCTCTCAACAAGATAAGGATTATCTACCACCCTATCCTGCCTCTGTGGTATTCGAATTTGCTCCTGGTGAGCGCCTTCGTCAAGATATCAGCATCCTGATCCTCCGTGGGAATGTATGAAAGTAACATGATCTTTCGCTGCACACAATCTCTGATATGATGATACCGGATGTCAATGTGTTTAGATCTATCATGAAATACTGGATTAACCGAGAGTTTGATGCAACTCTGATTATCACAATAAATCACAGTAGGATCCAAGTGTGAACCGAACAACTCGACCAGGATCTTCCTCATCCATATAGCCTCGCATGCAGCCAAACTCGCTGCCATATACTCGACCTCTGCTGAACTGAGTGCCACGGATCTCTGCTTCCTGCTGTACCAAGAAACTGTTGTCGACCCGATACTGAAAATCCCTCCAGATGTGCTCTTTCTATCCATTGGGCTCCCTGCCCAATCTGCATCCGTGAAGCCACATAGCCTCACCTCATCCGACTGTCTGTACCATAATCCATATCCCGATGTGCCTCTGAGATATCTCAATACATGCTTGCCTGCCTTCCAGAAGAGCTTGGTTGGCTTAACCATAGCTTGTGAAAGCTAGTTAACAGCATAGCATATGTCGGGTCGTGTATTGACCAGATACATAAGCGACCCCACCAACTGTCAATAAACAGTGGCATCCACTACCTCCGCCGAAGTAACATCCTCCTTCCTCCATCCACCAGGAAGAGGAGTATCAACAGGCTTGCAGCCATGCATGTTGAACTTCTCCAGTATCTCCCGGGCATACTTACCCTGAGAAACAAACAATCCATCACTGCGCTGCCAAATTTCCAATCCCAGGAAATAATGAAGGAGGCCCAAGTCCTTCATCTAAAACTCTTTTGCAAGATCCTCCTTGCATGAGAGTATCAACAGCTCATCACCTGTCAAAATCAAATCATCTACATAAAGTACAATGATCAGCAACTTACCCTCCACCACAATCTGGTATAGGTTCGAATCCGCCTCACTCTTGGAGAATCCAAGTCCGGTGAAATAACTGTCTATCCGTGTGTACCAAGCACGAGGTGCTTGTTTCAACCCATACAACGCTCTCTTGAGCCTGCACACATGCGACTCGCTGCTGAAGATCTCGAAACCTTCGGGCTGCTTTATGTACACCTCCTCCTCAATGACTCCATTAGGGAACACAGTCTTCACATCCATCTAATGAATGTGCCACCCCATCTGCGCTGAGAGAGCAAGAATCATCCGTATGGAAGAATACCTTGCGACAGGTGCAAAGGTCTCCTCATAATCGATCCCCTCTATCTGTGAGAAGCCTCGGGCAACAAATCTTGCCTTGTACTTCTCCACACTCCCGTCAACCGCCTGCTTCACTTTGTAGATCCATCTCGAACCCACCACTGATTTCCCTTCCGGCCTTGGGACAATCTCCCATGCACTGTTTCTGACAATCGAATCATACTCTTCCACCATGGCATCTACCCATGCGGGATCCTCCACAGCTTCCTCGAAAGAGGATGGCTCCATCATGATACAATTGCTCATAAGAACCATGTATCCAATATACCGGTCATGTGACTATCTCTGTCTGCGCTGTGATGTAGGTGCTCCTACAATCCTCTCTACATCTTGAGCCAGTCGCTCAGCTTCTGTAGTGCGCTTCCACCCTCTGATGGTTGGCGCTGCATGAGTGGTCTCTTCCACTCCATGAACCTCCTCTTGTGGCTGATCCACATCCAGAGACTCATCCTTAGGAACTAATAGCTCCTCATCTGCATGCAAGTGTGGCTCCCTCTCAAGCGAACACTTCATGGCTTTCTTCTCATGAAATTTGATATCCCGTCGCACAAAAGTCTTGCGACTGTCTGGAAAATACACACGATAGTTGTGGGGTGTATCAGTGTACCCCAAAAATATCCCAACCTCTACAGTCGGCTCCAGCTTCTTCCTGGCATCCTTCATCACATGAATGTAAACAAGTGAACCAAAAATCCTCAAATGGTAAATATCAGGCTTCTTACCAGAAAACACCTCCTCGGGTGTACTCATGTCGAGTATCCTGTGAGGACAACGATTTTGAAAATATACTGCAGTATTGCATGCCTCAGCCCACAAGTTTATGGGAAGGCCCTGATCATGCAACATTGCCCGTGCAACACCCACGATCGTTCTGTTCTTCCACTCAGCAACCCCATTCTACTATGGGTTATGAGGTGTTATGAGCTCTCTTCGAATTCCTTCTTTGCTGCAAAAGTCATTGAATTCGCCAGAGATGAATTCACCACCATTGTCGCTCCTAAGAGCCTTCACCTACTTCCTCGATTATTTCTCAACCAGTGCCTTGAACTCACAGAACTTTGAGTATGTCTCGCTCTTCTTCTGCATGAAGAAGATCCAACACTTACGAGAAAAATCATCAACAAATATCACATAGTACCTGTGCTTTGTTGTCGAAGCTACTGAGAAAGGTCCACACAAATCTGTGTGAATTCTCTCAAGGATCGTCGTGGCGCGACTATCCTTCTCGTGAAAGTTGGCTTTCACAAATTTTCCCAAGGTACATCCCTTGCACTGATTTGAGTGCGCAAGAGTACCCTTAGGAAGCCCAGTAGAAATATGCTGCAGTATCTTCAAAGCTCCATGGTGAAGGTGGCCCAATCTTCGGTGCCATAGCTCGCCATCATCCTGGCTCACCACTCCTTTTGCCTTGCCTACCATTGCTGTGCAGCCATCTACCTGCAATTTATAAAGGTTCTTAACTCGAACCCCTATCCTCTGGGTTTCACCAGTTGCCTTACTGCGTAGGAAATCCTTTCCCTTGCTAAAGACAACATCATATCCCTTGTCTTCTAACATGGCCACAGAGATCAGATTCTTCTTCAATCCTGGAACATGCATCACTTCCTTCAATACGAAGGGTTTACCAGACTCCCTCTCAAAGGAATTGGTACCGATACCGGTCGCACTGTATCTAACATCATCACCCATCTCGATGTGCACTTCAAGATATTTCTCATCCAGATCAGTAAACAAATCTTTGTCTTCGGTCATATGAAAAGACGCACCACTATCAATAAACCACACTGAACCCATCACACTTAAGACCAAGCATGCGATCAATGAAAAATCCAACTCAAACTGTGAGGCTAAGGCCTCTTCAGCTGTAGATCCAGCAACCTGCTTATTTTTCTTCTTCTGTGGACAATTAGTGGCATAATGTTCGTGTTGGTGACAGTGAAAGCACTTCACCTTGGACATGCCCTGCTTCTTGCCTTTCGCACCGGATTGAGAAGAATTATTCTTGCTCTTCCCCTTCCTTGCTTTGGCAGCCA
This sequence comes from Pinus albicaulis, assembly GCA_034641835.2. NCBI lineage: Eukaryota > Viridiplantae > Streptophyta > Pinopsida > Pinales > Pinaceae > Pinus > Pinus albicaulis. The sequence goes on along the minus strand of CM076572.1, from coordinate 1,176,671,475 downwards.
AAGCACACTATTCTTCATCTAAGTTCTTTGATGAAGATCCGTCCCTGGTACTTCGCCTTATCTCCTCTTGCACAAGATCCGACCAAAGTCACTGCCATCCTGGGAATTTATCCCGACCATTGATAGAGTCCTGATAGGAATGCCAACTCTTCGGAAGTCCAAGGAGAGCCAAGCTCAACAATTCCTTGTCATGAATAGTCACGCCCACACTTCCCAGCTCATCCCTACATTGGATGAACTTCATGAGGTACTTGGGCATACTGTCGCCTTTCTCCATTTTTATGTTCGCGAGTTTATCCTTGAGCGCTAACTTCCTCTAGTCGCTCTTTCTTTGGAATAAGTCTATCAATGCTTTCCAAATCAAGAATGGAGAAGCATTAACATGAAGGCTGAACACTATGTGATCCTTTACACCTTCCAACAGAATTATTCGACACTTTGCTGTCTTCTTTTTCCATGCGTCAAGTACGGCAACATCGCTAGAAGTAGGTTTTGTAATTTTTGCATCTATGAACTCCTTCAACCCATTGTCATCCAGCATCGCCTCCATCCTCTCCTTCCATGCAATATAATTCGAGCTGCCCTCAAGGGCACAATCCAATCGCAATCCGTTGAAAGACATCTCAACTTTGACACCAAGAAAAAACTGCTGCAAATTCGAATTCCACCAGGTCAAAACTCAACTGCTTCAATGTTTTTCAATTGCTCCAATGATCAATATCGCTCTGATACCATGTAGAAATATGAATAACTGATATATTATTCACTGAGATTCTCCTGATCACACACTATTTTAACTTCATGCACAATATATAATCTCTTCTACCATCGATCATTAATTGTGGAAATAAAAACAATCGCATGCGCACATTAAAACCATAAACAATCACACATATGAACACAATATTTCATGGGAAATATTAAAGCTGAAAACCCCAAATATCTGTATATTATATGTCATAGAGATCATGTAACAATCATTATACAAATCTCCTCACAAGCTCTCAGTACAATCTCGAATTGCTACACACTAATCAAGCTAGATCTAGCAAAACACATGCTCCAATCTCTGCCACCTGATAGCCTGCCTCTACTGCGCAATCAATGCTGAAGAATGGCTCATAAATAACTTCGAACCACCTGAATTGTACTGCGCAATCCTAATTGGCATCTCCAATCACTGGTTGTTGCAAATCATGCAACAATATAGTCATAACTGATAGTCACACTGCTCTTTCACCTATCTCTTCACTGGTCTCCACTGAAACTGTCCATGCACTAAAGTTAACTGATGTATTCTTTAGTTGATTAATGAGTTTATAATTAGTGAATTAATTAATAATTAATTCACACCACTCTCACTAATTGTATCAATTATTTAAACTAGATACAAATAGCTCAACTATGTTTAGATTAGTTAAACTCAACACAACTCCATTAACTCCCTCAATCAGCTCACCAAACTCTCTCACATGAGTTCTAACCGAAGTATACATGCAATAGCTCCACTTAAACCCTTAGGAATAGTGTAATTCCTTTCTAATACCTCCTATGCCACATCCGTGCACTTAATCAAGTGCTCCAAGAGAATAAGATAATGTTTATAGTCCAAATATTATTAAGAGCTAATAATATTTGACATATCTATTTTTAGATTGGCAATCTAAAAATAGATTTCGCCCAATATGTCTAAAAATATAAGTCCATCTATTTTTCCAACTTGACCAACCATCCACAAATAGCATCCTGCAACTCATAGAATATGATCCATATGTCTAAAAATAGACGTAGTCTAAAAATAGACATTGCGCCAAAAATAGCCTGCGGGCCTACTTAGTGAAGGCGAATTCTTCCCACTAAGCTCATCATCTTGGTGCAATCTCAACATAAACTTACTCAATAAAAAATTCAGCAGATGAAAACATAAAGACAGTGAAGAGTAAACAGGTCTAAGGTGCTTCCAGGAGACATTTCTTAGCCTAAAACTTTTACTCTACTGTAAGTAAGAGATGATGAAGACAGAATGAAAACATGAAAACACTAAAAACTTTAGAATACTTCACCAACAGCCTAGCTCAGGGATCCAATGACAGAGCTTTCTCCATCCACAAATAGGTCAAAACATCCACAGGTTCCAGTACATCAATTTCTCTTCAATCTCAACAGAACTATGTATTACTTCAAAGAGTTATCAAAATTCCCACCCTACAATGAGTTCCAGTGCAATATTTGTACTGCAAATGAGGAGGTGAAACCATCTAGGGTTCAAAATGTCATTAATGACATAGTAAATGCACTCCTATCCTTAAAACCATGCAAGGCATAAGGTAAGAATGTTTCTCATCTACTTTTCTATGTAATAAATCTATCTTTACTTCCGAAGGATAAAACAACTGAAAAAAATTGACTTTGAGGCTCTTTTCTGCCTTTTACAATAACTGTCTGACAATTTATAAAATATCCTTTTGTGTAATAACTGCCAATTTTCCCTTTGAGGTATAAGGTAAGCGAAAGGTGTCAATTGTGAGTTATTAGGTGAATAACTGCTCCTTTGATGTTTTCGAGGCTATATTTGAGCCTAAGTCTTCTTTATTTAATCATAAAACTGTGTTTTTAAGGCCTTTTTAGCCTTTATCTACCTTTTTAAATTAATCTTCTTTGCTGTCCTTTAACACTTCATCTGATTTCTTTTTACCTTTCAATCCTCTGTTGCTTGGGCCTGTAATTATCCTTTTGATGACTGTATTCACTTTTAAACTGCATTTAACCCTAAGACTGTGTGATTTAAACATTGTAAACTTTGGTCTTTGTGCGCAAACCTTCATCTTCAATCTTCTCTGTCTTCGTTGCTTCACACTTTTCCTGTTGACTTGGACTAGTTTTTAATACCCTTTCTTTGGTTCTCGGTTTTTAACCATTTGTTTCTTCCACTGTGCTTTTCCTTTCGCTATTGTGGACAGAGGACCTCAATGCACGGGGGTTTGATTTGAATAACGAATATTCATGAAATATTTGATTAAAAGACCCAGATTTATGCCTTGGAAATTTCTTTTCTTCTTTTAACAGTCTTCCCTGGATGAAGATCTTCAACCTTGTCCCCTCACAGACAGTGGGAAGAGTTTTTACCCTAAAACTGCCATTAAACCTGCACAAGACGAAAATATTTAATAAAACCTACGAGTGTTGGATAAATTTCTTTACAGAGGTCGGGTGAAAGCAGAAGGAGAAGTGAGAAGGAGCGGAAAATTCAGGCAGAGGAGAAAATGATATTTTTATGAAGAAAACCGGAAAAAAATCTGGTTTTAAAATTGCATATGGCGCGAACACGGGCATAGGTGGTTTTTGGAAAAACATTAGCGGTTTTCGTGTGAACCTCGGGCGGTAAGTGGTTTTTCCCAGAGGGAACGTGATCCAATTATAATGCGCCGTGTGGTCTTTTTGATACCGCCAGTATCGCGTGACTTTGGAGTGTTAAACTCCGGATAGAGAAATTGCGCGATAGGTGATGCACGCTGTCGGATGAGGGGGAGGAGATTTGACGGTGTGGGTCAGGTGTGATGAACAAGTTGCACGGCAGGAGTTTGAAGTGGGGGATAGGTGTCATGGAACGGTTGGAGGGGCGGTTGAATAGTGGGATGTGGGACCGGTAAGTGACATCGCAGCATTTGTCGTATAGCGGGGGGGTCGATCAGTGGTGAGAAAGGTTTGGGTAAATGCGGGCCGTCAGATGAGAGGAATTGATGGTGGGGATAGATGGATAGGAATTCTCGAGTGATCGGAAGAAGGGGTTTATCGCATCGGTGGGGGAAAAAATGAATGGGGGAGGAAATGAGATAACGCTGATGCGATGGGGGCTTTAGGATAGGGCCTGGAGTATGGTCACATGATGGGGTAAGGTAACCAGAGGTTGATGGAAGGAGGGGGCTTAGCGCATCGGCATATCGCCGTGGAGGGGAAAAGAAAAAGGGGAAGGGATAAGCCGACGGAGCGATGCGATGAGGGCCAAGGTTAGGCCCGAGACACAGTCATGTGGAGGGATATGTGACCAGGGGCGGAGGAGGAGGGGGCTAATTGCATTGGTGGGGAGGAATTTCCAAAGGAAAAAGCAGATTTTATAGAGGAAGACCAATGTGATGGGTCTAGCACCTGGTTGCGGGCGCTCGGACATATGGGCAAAAGATATAAGCCTTCAGGGGCTTAAACTCTTATTTGTAAAAGACTGTCTTTTTAGACCAAACAGAGGGGTTTCTGATCATTTTGGTTGGTTCTGATAGGTAAAATGGGAGCTTTTTAAACCAAAACAAGGATTTTTTATGAGTTTGAAAGGGATTTGGAAGGTGTTCAGAGGAAAATGAAGGACAAAAAGGGGAAAAAATGAGTGAAATAGGCTTAGTAAATGATGAAAAATGGCCTACATACAGTCTCTTTTTGTTCAGTAGTGTTTCTCAAGATTTCTAAATAAGGAACATAAATAACACTTAAGGAACAACACAGTTTAAGGAACAACACTTAGGAATAGAAAGATAATCTTTTTACGAAAATAGGTGAAGATTTCAGTGGAATAATGGACTTGAAATGATGAAGGCAGTGAGATTTCTAGAACTCATCATGTTCTTGCAACTTTGTTCTAGAAATCTAGGTTTGTTACATTTAGTCATATTTGGATAAAGCCAAAATTATGGATGACTAACAATGGCTCCATTTGGGGAGGACAACTGTCCTTTTAGGTGTCCAGAACCTCAGTTTATAGATCTCTGGCTTTTAGTGGACCAATGCCTTATCCATTTGGTGGATTTCTTCTTTTCTTGCTGATCTTTCTCTAAAAAGGGCAACTTTTATCAATCTGCAACATGAAATTTCTTCAAACAACATCTCTACCTACCCAACCTTACTTGTTCTATAATTTTTTCTTGTTCCTTTGAGTGCATTTGAACTAGCAAACTCTTTGACATTTTATTTTTGAAAACAGAAATAAACTATCTAATCCTATCCTTATTTCTTCGAAGAGTCCAGATTAAACTGTTGAACTCTTTATTTTCTACCTAACTACTATCTGTCAAGATTAAGATGTTTGACAAATTTTATTTCTATTTCTAAAACAAGAAATTTAAACACAGTCAAATCAGTATTAGATTGTCTGATTTTCTATGGTGTCTATTGCTGTATATACAAGCTCCACATAGAATTTATTTGCAGAAAAATAAAACAAAATGATGAAGGCTTAAGATCTGAAAATTTATAAATATCCTTCTAGTCCTTTTCCAGCTTTGATTTTGATCTATTTAGAGCTATCTTTTTCCTTTTCTTGGTTCAGATTTTTTAGCTTGTTAGAACCATTTCCTTTCTATCCTAATCTATTCTATTGATAAGCCAAGTCTGAAAAAATCTTTATAAATCTGTGCTTCTACTAACTTATCAACATAAATTTAAAGTATTTTCAGCCATGATTTGGTTAGATGACTGAACAATATGTCATTTTCAAGTCAACAGTGGCATTTAGATTTGCTCACTTTTAGAAAATTCTCTTTTTGCGTATGGGGCTATACCTTTTTTGAATCTACCCTCTTTTATTTTTCTGTTGTTTTTGTGTTTTTCTTCTTTTTTCAAATTGAAACAACAATGTTATACACAGTGGAAAACATAAAAACTTTGAATTTTAAGACTCTTGGCAGAAATAGTGCTTGAGCATCCTGCCATTGACAGGACCTCCAAATAAATCTTCTCCATTCAGCTCTTGCAAAAAGAATGCATTATGACCCCTAATAGAATGAATAATGTAGGGCCCTTTCCACAAATTTTCAATTTTTCCATGCTTTCCTTTCTCTTCCCTTCTGGAATCCCATTTTAGAACAACATTTCCAACTTGGAAATCAATTTCTTTATTCCTCTTGTCAAATAATTTCTTGATGCTTTCTTGGAATGTTTGTGTCCTGCTGTACACTTCCTCTCTAGTCTACTGTAAATGAATGGTCTGATTTATCCTTCTCTGCATATCATTTTCCTCAGATTGTACTTCTTGGAGGAGTTTCATAACTGGAACTCCTAAAGAGGTGGGGAAGACTGCATCCATGCCATAAACCAGCTGATAGGGGGACATATTTATTGACTTTTTGGTGGTTAATCTATCAGCCCACAAAGCATGAACAAGCTTACTATGCCATGATTTCTGATTCCGCTCCAACAGTTTTTTGATAATATTGACAAGGCTCTTGTTGGAGGATTCAACTAATCCATTTCCTTGGGGATATTAGGCAGTGGAATGACCCAATGTAATATGATATTTATAGCAGAAGTCAACTATTTTCTCAGATTTGAAGGCAGCATCATTGTCAGTGATAATTTTTCTTGGACAACCAAATCTGGATAGTATGTTGGTTTCAAGGAACTTGATAATGACAGAGTTAGTAGCATTCCTAGAGCGTATGGCTTCTATCCACTTGGTGAAATAATTAGTGGTAGTGAGGATCCACTTATGTTGGGCTAATGATGATGGGTGAATTTCCCCAATGAAGTCCAAGCCCCATTGCTGAAAAGGAGCCTCAACACTGATGGGATGTAGGGGTAAAGGTAGGAGTTTTCTCTTGCCATCAAAAAATTGACACTTATGGCAAGACATGACAAGTTTCTGAGTATCTGGGAAAAGGGTGGGCTAATAGTAACCATATTTGAGGATTTTATTTGTTGTAGTATTCTAGTACAAATGTCCACCACATTCTCCTTCATTCAGTTCATGCATGATTTTTCTTGCATCACTCTCAAGCAAACATTTAAGAAATATTCCAACAACATTCTTCCAATATAAAACCCCATCTAATATGCAATAATTTAAAGCCTTTTGTTTCAAAAATCTAGCTTTAGTTTTAGACAAAGAAGGAGGGGTATTCAGATAAAGCGGCACATATATGATATCATCATACCAAGGTGAATTCACAAATGTTTCTTCAATGAATGGAGATGTGCATTCCTCTATTTCTTCTAAGAAATCAACCATATTCATATCTAGTGCTTGGATTTTTGATTCAGCCATGAGTTTTGCTAATCCCTGTCCTTTGATTAGTTTGGTAGGCCTGATTTCTAAGTCATATTCTAGAATAATAGCAATCCATTTTCCCCTTTTACCATCAGGGTCTTGACTTAGAATATCTTTGACAACAGTATGTGGGACAAAATAAATGATGTGAGAATAAAAAATGTAGACTCTAAAGTCTTTCAATGCTTTTACCAAGGCTAAGGCTTGTTTCTCCATGATGTTATACTAGAGTGGAGCATCACTCAAAGCCCTACTAAAAAATGATATTGGTTGTTCATGCCTCATGTCATTATTTTGTAGTAATATTGCAGCTATTGTATGTTCAGATGCAAAGGAAAATATATAACAATCTCTGGTGAAATCAGGACTAATAAGAACTGGTGTTTGAGTTAAAGCTTGTTTTACTAGTTCAAATGATTGTTTAGCCTGTATGGTCCATTTAACACCTACCTCTTTCTTTAGCATGTTTGTAATATTTCTCAATAGCTCGGCAAGGTTGGGGATGAATCTCCTTAAAAATTTTATCTTCCGAATGAAAGATTGTAATTCCTTAAGGTTTCTAGGATGGCTGATCTTCAATATGCCATCAATCCTTTTAGGGTCTACTTTGATTCCCTCTTCAGAAATAATGTGGCCAAGAAGTTTCCCTTCTTGGATACCAAAGAGTGTCTTTTTTGGATTCAAAGATAAGCCATATCTCATACATTTCCCAAAAACTTTTCTCAAATGAATCAAGTGTTCTTCATCAGTTTTGGAGAAAACAATAATGTCATCAAGATAAATGATTATGAAATAGCCTATTTCTTTTGAGAAGGCTATGTCCATGGCCCTTTGGAAGGTGGCCCCTGCATTCATTAAGACAAATGGCATTTTGACATACATGAATGTACCTCAAGGTGTAGTAAAAGCGTTTTTTATGTTGGTCACTTGGGAGTACTAAAACCTGATTGTAGCCTGAGAACCCATCCAACAGTGAAATTCTTTTATCCCCAACCACCCTTTGAAGTATATGATCCATATTTGGCAAGGGATAGTTATCTTTAAGGGAGGCTCTATTTAGATTCCTGAAATCAATGCAGAGCTTGATTTCTCCAGTATTTTTCCTAACAGATACTAAGTTGGAAACCCACTCTGAATACCTGATGGGAAATATGATCCTAGCCTCATACATATTCTTAATTTCTTTCTCAACTAAGGGCAATAAAATAGGGTTTATCCTCCTTAGTTTTTGTTTGAAAGGTTTTTGATTTTCTTTAAGAGGAATTTTGTGTTGAATGATGCTAGTATCATATGATTTTAAATCTTTGTATCGCCATGCAAATACATCTTTAAATTCTTTGAACAGGTCTATGTATTGCTGTTTAATATGGGCTGGGAGAGTGCTGGACAACTTGATCATTTCGGGTTCTGCTGGGCTACCTATATTATGTTCTTCTATGTCTGTTTCTATAGGCTCCATTCTTAGTTCTTTGGCTACATCATTGAAATCAAAAAGCTATTCTAATGGTATAAGACCTCTTGGAATTGTGTCATTTTTACAATGTAAAATTTCCAGGTCTTTCTGGTCCATACTGTCAACTATTTCTACTCCAAAGGGATGTTCAAAATGGTTTATATCAGTAGAAAAGGACAACGTTGTTTCATGGTTTTGTTATTTATTAATCCGATATTTCTTATAGCTTAAAACAAGGTCTTTCTTATAGCTTAAAATAGGTGTTGGCATGGAAAAGTCATTCTTTGATTGCAAAAAATCATCTATGCGTTTGTCTCCTTCAAATACTTGCCAATAATCTTCATTATCTGGTATTGCAGGTTTTTTTTTTACCTTTACATCAAATTTTTCATTGGTCTCTGGTATTTTACAATTACTAGTAGAAAACACAAGTTCATTTGCTAGATGATTTTAAGCTCTTGGGATGAAAATGAGTTCACATTTTTCAAAGGTTTTCAAGAGGTGAAGGGCAGCGTTCCTATATTCTCTGAGTTTTGGGTTTTTGGTTGAATACTCCCCTTTTATCTGCTTGATAATTAGCTCATAATCCCCTTGGACTGATATTCTTTTGGCTCTTAAATCTTTGAGTAAGTGTAGGCCAATAAGGAGGGCTTCATACTCAACAATATTGTTTGTGCATGGAAAATCCAATTTGTAGGAGAATCCTTTGTTTATGTTTTGTATCCATACACCAGCCCGTGCACCTAGTTTACTACAAGAGCCATCAAATTTTAATTTCCAAGGCATTTCAATTTATTTTTCATTTTCTTTGTGCTGTTCAAGGCTGCTGAAATCTGGATTGTTATTTTCTTGAATTGATGGCAGATTTGATTGTTCTGGTAGACTAAATTCTCCCTTGTTTTCCTTTTCTTTGTTGGCTGATTTCATTTTCATTATATAAGATAAAGGAATCCAAATCTGAATGGATGGAGTAGATAAGGGAATTTTTGGTCTATCTATGTTGCTCACCATGTATTTCATGTGGGATTCCCTGTATAGTCTTCTAGTTTGGTTAAACACTGGGATGGTGGCATAAGACATGTCCATTTGAAGGCTCCCCTGAATTTTGGCTCCCCATGATCTAGATAGAAGCATTCCATACTTAGGGGGAATGTCAGCTACCACTATGTCCATTACTAAACTCTTAGCAGGAATTTGTGACAAGTTAACACACAAATGTTTAATTAAGGTTAAGCATTTGACCCTGCTGGAATCAAAATAATACAGGTCTTTGTATTTTTTAGTAATTTCTAAGCCTAAGACTTCCATTACTTCTTTGGGCATAAGATTACGAGAAGCACCTGAGTCTAGCATGGTGTTGTGCAAGATTTTCTCATGTATATTCAAGCTGGCATAGAAGGGAGGAACAATGCCTTCTTGGTATTTCCCTTCAACTTCAGGACCAAACAATAATTATGGTTTATCATTCACCAAGTTTAAAGTATCAGTGTCACTGTCCATATTCAAAACTTTCAAAACTTTTTTTTTATATACTTCTCGAGTTACTAGTTCAGCAAAGAGTATGGTGATTTTAATCTTGGAAATTTCCCCTTCGAGGCTGAAAGGAACTATTGTTTTTGACATATTTATATATGTTTTGTCATTTACATTTCTTTCAGTAGTTCTGATTTGCTGATTTTTATTTGAACTGTTATTTGGGACAGATTCGTTAGGGCCACTAGAAAAAGTGCTAGGGCAGCTTTGTTCAACACTTTGCTGAATGTTTTTGTCCTTATTTGGGTCAATTTTTTTGGTTAAAGTGTTGTTGTTAGTTGCTGTTTTTTTAGGCTGATTTTCTGAGGTTTTTTTGACAGCAGTACTGGTGTTTTTATCACTGGAACTCTCTGGGCTACCTTTGCTTCTAATATTGTATTGTTTGTGTACCTCCATAATAGCATTTTCAAACCCCAATCTGTAATCTTTAGAATCCTAATTATTGTATTCTTTTTGTTCTGAAGAGAAGAATCCTTGTTCTTCTTCAGTGAGAAAAACATCTGTCTCACTGTCAGATCCTATCAAGTTTACATGATTTTGTTCCAACCTTTGAACTTCCCTTTCTTCTTCTTGATCAACATAGTTTTGTTGAAAAGGAGGCCTAATCTGTTCGTCATTATCTCTTTGCCTATTTTGATTAGGGTCTCTTCTAAGATTTTGGTTTCTATTTATGTTTTGGTTTTCTCTAGGTGGCACTCTATCACTCAGATTTATCTTTTCAAGCATCCTCTCCATTACCTTCACTAAGTTATCAATTTTAGTATCTGATGCTGGGGTTGATGGCATTGTATCATCCTTGTATGTAACTCTTTTCTCTGCTCTCAAACTAGCTCTTTTTTCAATCAAATTTTCTTCCACACTCATGGCCCCCCTCTGCATATCTTCTAAAGTTGAGGGGTCTCTTTCCCTAAGCCGATAGGCCATTTCAGGGTCAAAGACTTCTGGGAATTTAGCCAAGGCTAAGCCTAGTGGAGGTTTCATGTCTGGAGGAAGTGCATTATACACACTATTGAATCTAGTTCAATAATCATGGACACTTTCCCCAGTATTCCTTTTGAGGTTAGTATAGTCTGAAAGGATTTGGAGAGGGTTCTTTCTAATTTCCCGTTTGTTTATGAATGTTTGATATAGAGAAGGGATATCATTTATGTTGTGAGGAGCTAAGTTTTTAAACCATTTTTTGACTTCTCCTCCTAAACTTTGAGCAAAAATTCTCATCTTAATGGTCTCTTCTTCTATTTCCATGTAATCAAAGGCATCATTCATTTTATCTACATGCTGCTGGGAAGTAGTAGGTTCATTTGCAGTGAAATGGGGAATTTTGGACTGCTAATCATTTGGTAAAGGAGCCATAGGCTGTGGTAACACTAGTGGAGCATACCATGCTTCCATGATTGGAAATAATGGGGGATTTACCAGAGGTGGATTAACAAGAGGGAAAATGGGCTGAAATGGAGTGTTTTGAATAGTGGATGTGTGGATAGGAGTGGAAGAAACACTTGGGCCAACAAAATGATGATGAGCATACTTGTTATGGAATGAGCTGAAATGATTGAGAAGCTGAGAATCAGGTGGAGTGGAAGGTGAGGCCTCTCTGCTAAAGCTCTATTGCAAATATGTGTTTTCAAAATCAGCTTGATTTAAAACACTTTGAGACTTATTTCTGAATAGGTTCTTCGTGTAAGGTAAGTCAAAGTGAGGATCTTCTAAAGCTGTAATATCTTTAGGGACAGATCTTGTTCTTAGGATGGTCCTATCAGTAGTTGGTTTTCCAGGTCTAGAGGTTTGCCACAAAATCTTCTCTGGATTGTCAACTATGGTAGGGGGATTAGGATCCGGATGGGATCTAGTATGGACCCTATCTGAAGCCAAATTTCAATTTTTCAAAATTTAGAGAGGAAGAGGTTTCTTAGGATTGTTTTCTCAAAAGCTTTCCTCTCACAGTGATTTCTATAATAGAGGACTAGGTTTCTAAATTTCCTCAAGGCTGGTTAACACAGTTTTGAATAAATCTGGAATAATCGTAAGGAAATAGGCCTACTAGGGCTAGTGGAGTCGCCAGGTGGCAATTTTTAGCTTTTCTGAAGGTAAAATGTTTTATGGTCCACCACCAATGGTTTATTTGAAACCAATCTGAAATTTTTTTGGGTTTTTTTGAATTTCTATGGTTTGTTGAAGGACTAATGAGTCTATAAGAGCTTGCTAGGCAACTATGAACTTAGAGGTCCCACCGTGATCGCCAGAATGTTGGAGTCCTGTGATTTGGCCGATTGGTAAACCAAATGACAAGGCAACATATAAACCAGTCTTTAGAGCTCTAGGATCTAGCCCTCCTAGTCTGAGAGAGGGATCTCTCAATATATTTGCAAAGATATGACTTGTTTGCTTGTAAAAGGTTGATTTTAGGCTAGTTATTAAGCTTGAGTTTGTTTGATAGTTTGATGGGACATGATGACCTAGGCAGCATAGATAGAAAAGGGAAATCTCTAAGTCATTGGGCAATGGAGTCAAGTGGAAGTTTGTAACAAGTTTGTAGATGAATTAGGGGTATCAAAGGGAAAATCTAACTTGGCTATTGGATCTACAAAGTTTTTCAGGTGAAATAAAATGAACATCAAGGTTTTAGAATGAAAAGCAGAACTAAGGGAAATTAAGAATCCTTAATTATATGTACTTCTCAACAAAGGGACTTAAAACATCATTTGAACATGAAGAAATATTTTATAGATAGGGCTAACCATGAATTCTACAAATTACACTTCAACAAATATCTATTTCAAGACAAACTTTCAAACTGAAATCTAAGAGTCGAGGAACACTCTATTTCATCAAAGATTTCACTCTCAAGGATAAGAAAACATTTAAGATTCACAAATAACTACATTCATGGAAGAGGGAACTCCTAAAAATCTAGGACTTCAATTATAAAGGCTTTCAAAACAATTATTTGAGCAAGTACAAAGGGCATGATCAAAACAGACCTCTTTGGCAAACTTTGGACAATGGTACTTTGAAAGGAGACTTCAGAAATAATTTTTAAAGTGTCAACAAGAAGCAGGGAAAACCATAAATCAGCTTGAGGCCAACTGTATTGAATTACTTCTGAAATAAACAAGATTTAAAGTTGAAAAAAGCAGTTAAACTTAATCAAACATTCAGCAGATGAAAACATAAAGACAGTGAAGAGTAAATAGGTCTAAGGTGCTTCCAGGAGACATTTCTTAGCCTAAAATTTTTACTCTACTATAAGTAAGAGATGATGGAGACAGAATGAAAACAGGAAAACACTAAACAGTTTAGAATACTTCACCAATAGCCTAACTCAGGGATCCAATGACAGAGCTTTCTCCATCCAAAAACAAGTCAAAACATCCAAAGGTTCTAGTACATCAAATTATCTTCAATCTCAACAGAACTATGTATTACTTCAAAGAGTTATCAAAATGCCCACCCTACAATGAGTTCCAGTGCAGTATTTATACTGCAAATGAGGAGGTGGAACCATCTAGGGTTCAAAATGTCATTAATGACAGTAAATGCAATCCTATCCTTAAAAACCATGCAAGGCATAAGGTAAGAATGTTTCTCAACTACTTCTCTGTGTAATAAATATATCTTTACTTCCGAAGGATAAAACAGCTGAAAAAATTGACTTTGAGGCTCTTTTCTGCCTTTTACAATAACTGTTTGATAGTTTATAAAATATCCTTTTGTGTAATAAATACCAATTTTCCCTTTGAGGTATAAGGTAAGCGAAAGGTGTCAATTGTGAGTTATTAGGTGAATAACTGCTCCTTTGATGTTTTCGAGGCTATCTTTGAGCCTAATTATTCTTGATTTAATCATAAAACTATGTTTTTAAGGCCTTTTTAGCCTTGATCTGCCTTTTTAAATTAATATTCTTTGCTGTCCTTTAACACTTCATTTCATTTCTTTTTACCTTTCAATCCTCTGTTTCTTGGGCCTGCAATTATCCTTTTGTTGACTGTATTCACTTTTAAACTACATTTAACCTTGAGACTGCGTGATTTAAACTTTCTAATCTTTGGTCTTTGCGTGCAAACCTTCATCTTCAATCTTCTTTGTCTTCATTGCTTTACACTTTTCCTACTGACTTGGAATAGTTTTTAATCCCCTTTCTTTGGTTCTCGGTATTTAACCATTTGTTTCTTCCACTATGTTTTTCCTTTCGCTGTTGTGGACAGAGGACCTTAATGCGTGGGGTTTTGATTTGAATAACAAATATTCATGAAATATTTTATTAAAAGACCTGGATTTATGCCTTGGAAATTTATTTTCTTCTTTTAATAATCTTCTTCGGATGATGATCTTCGACCTTGTTCCCTCACAGACAGTGGGAAGAGTTTTTACCCTAAAACTACCATTAAACCTGCACAGGACGAAAATATTTAATAAAACCTACAAGTGTTGGATAAATTTCTTTACAGAGGTCGGGTGGAAGCGGAAGGAGCAGTGAGAAGGAGCGGAAAATGCAAGCGGAGGAGGTTTTTATGAAGAAAACCAGAAAAAATACTGTTTTAAAATTGTATATGGTGCGAACACGGGCATAGGTGGTTTTTGGAAAACCATTAGCGGTTTTCGCGTGCCCCTCGGGCAGTAAGTGGTTTTTCCCAGAGGGAACGCGATCCAATTATAATGTGCTGTGTGGTATTTTTGATACCGTTGGTATCGCATGACTTTGGAGTGTTAAACTCCAGATAGAGAAATTGCGCGACAGGTGATGCATGCCGTCGGATGAGGGGGAGGAGATTTGACAGTGCGGGTCGGGTGGGATGAAAAAGTTGCACGGTAGGAGTTTGAAGTGGGGGACAGGTGTCATGCAACGGTTGGAGGGGCAGTTGAATAGTGGGATGTGGGACCGGTAAGTGACATCGCAACATTTGTCATATAGCGGGGGGGTCGATCAATTGTGAGAAAGGTTTGGGTAAATGCGGGCCGTCAGATGAGACGAATTAACTGTGGGGATAGATGGATATGAATGCTCGAGCAATTGGAAGAAGGGGTTTATCGCATCGGCGGGGGAACAAAGGAATGGGGGAGGAAACGAGATAATTCCAATGTGATGGGGGCTTTAGGATAGGGCCTGGAGTGTGGTCACATGGCGGGGTAAGGTAACCAGAGGCCGATGGAAGGAGGGGGCTTATCGCATCGACATATCGCCGTGGAGGGGAAAAGAAAAAGGGGAAGGGATAAGCTGACGGAGCGATGCGATGAGGGCCAAGGTTAGGCCTGAGACATGGTCATGTGGAGGGATACGTGACCAGGGGCGGAGGAGGAGGGGGCTAATCGCATTGGAAAGGATGAATTTCCGAAGGAAAAAGAGGATCTTATAGAGGAAGGCCGATGCGATGGGAATGCCCAATGCGATGGGTCTAGCGCCTGGTCGTGGGCGCTTAGACATATGGGCGAAAGATCTAAGCCCTAAGGGGCTTAAATTCCTATTTGTAAAAGACTATCTTTTTAGACCAAACAGAGGGGTTTCTGATCATTTTGGTGGGTTCTGATAGGTAAAATGGGGGTTTTTTAAGCCATAACAAGGATTTTTTATGAGTTTGAAAGGGATTTTGAAGGTTTTCAGAGGAAAATGAAGGACAAAAAGGGGAAAAAATGAGTGAAATAGGCTTATTAAATGATGAAAAATGGCCTACATATAGTCTCTTTTTGTTTAGTAGTGTTTCTTAAGGTTTCTGAATAAGGAACAGGAACAACACTTAAGGAACAACACAGTTTAAGGAAAAACACTTAGGAATACCAAGATAATATTTTTAGGAAAATAGGTGAAGATTTCAGTGGACTAATGGACTTGAAATGATGAAGGCAGTGATATTTCTAGAAATAATCATGTTCTTGCAACTTTGTTCTAGAAATATGAGTTTGTTACATTTAGTCATATTTGGATAAAGCCAAAATTATGGATGAATAACAAAGCCTACCAAGCTCTTTTGGAAGGCAGGCAAGCATTTCTTGAGATATCTCAGGGGCACATCTGAGTATGGCTTATGGTACAGACAAATGGATGAGGTGACGTTGCATGGCTTCATGGATGCAGATTGGGCAGGCAGCCCAACGGATAGAAAGACCACATCAAGAGGGGTTTTCAGTATCAGATCTACAACAGTTTCTTGGTACAGCAGGAAACAAAGATCTGTGGCACTCAGTTCAGTGGAAGCAGACTACATGGCAGCAAGTCAAACTGCATGTGAGGCTATCTGGATGAGGAAGATCCTGGTCGGTTGTTCAGTTCTCATTTAGATCCTATAGTGATACATTGTGATAATCAGAGTTGCATTAAACTCTCGATTAATCCTTTGCTTCATGAGAGATCTAAACATATTGATATTTGGTATCATCATATCAGATATTGTGTGCAGCGGAAGATCATGTTGCTTCAGTACATTCCTACGGAAGATCAGGATGCAGATATTCTGATGAAGGTGCTCAGCAGGAGAAAATTCGAATACCATAGAGGCATGATCGGGGTGAAGGATAATCCCTATCTTGTTGAGAGGAAGTGTTGAGATTCAACAAGATGATGAGCTTAGTGAAAAGTAAGCACCTTCTCGCAGGCGTTTTTTAGGTGTATGTCTATTTTTAGACATGGTGAGCATATTCTATAAGTTGCAGGATGCTATTTGTAGATGGTTGATCAAATGTGAAAAATAGATGAAATTATATTTTTAGAGTATTGGGCGAAGTCTATTTATAGATTGTTAATCTAAAAATAGGTGCATGTCAATTATTAGTAGCCCTTAATAATAATTCGATAATAAATATCAACTTATTCTCTTGGAGCACTTTATTTCAGTGAACATATTTGGAAAATCAGTGGGCTGAAGGAATTACGCAATTCCTAGGGTGGTTGGTGACTCATGCAAGGAGGACTCAATTAGAACTGAAGTGGTAAAGTTATGATAGAGTTGGAAGAGTAGTTAATGGAGTTGTTATTCAGTTTAACTCAGTGAAGTGAGTTAAACTCAATTGAGCTAGTTGTATCTAGTCTAACTGAAAGATGCACTAGTGAGAGTTTAGTGAATTAATTAGTTAATTAATTCACAAATAATAACTCACAAACAATTGAACAAATACAACAGTTAAGTACTTGTATGTCAGTTCCAGTGGAGACCTAGTGGAGAGATAGGTGAAAGGGTGAGATGGACTATCTTTTGTGACTATAGTGATGCATTGAATGGAGATGCCAATGAGGATTGCGCAGTCAAGGAAAGGCCAATTCGAATTCATTTAGGGGTCTTCTTCAGCAGGGATTGCGTAGTGGAGGCAGGCTGTCAGGAGGCAAGAAATTGGTGCATATATATGCAAATTTCTGCATAACAGTGTGTAATGATTGTTGATTGTACTGAGATCTTGATGTACTAATATTTGTATGAGATTATTACATGATCCATTGATATACATAATATATGATAGTTGGGGTTTTTAGCTTTAATATTTCCTGTTAAACAACTGTGTTTATGTGCGATTTATTTTCTTCACATGTGTTTGCAATTGGCGATTTAATTTCCGCAAAATTAACAATGGAAGGATTATGTATTTAACATAAGATTAATTTTTTAGATCAGGAGAATCCGGTAATACATCAATATTAATAAATTTCTACACTCAAAATAGGTGTCAAAGAATTTTGGATCATTGAACATAGGCTCCCCACTTGAATCGAACATTTCTATGAACTCCTTCTCCTTCTCTCTCTCATATGCTCTAAGCCATTAAATTGGTGTCATTATTGGAGGCCTTTGGGTTCTCTATCGTTTACCATTGAAAGTGGATGTTGCTCTTCTGTAAGGGTGTTCTTCTGGGAGGAATAACCTGGAGAAATCATACACTGGCTTTCGTAGGTCCTTGGACCATCTAGCTTTCAGAGAAGGTCCACAACATTTACATCCAAAATACCCTTTTGTTACAAGACCTGCAAGATTATTGTATACAATTAATATGCATGGCACGTTAAATAATATCATGAATATCAGAACAATTACAAAAAATTAAATAACTAATATGTGAAATAATATTGTTACGTGTATAAACTCAATAAATTAAACATGTACTTTACTAGAGCAAACTCCTAAGCCTGGATAATCATGTGTCGTGTAAGCACATATGCCATACAACGTAAAAATCCTCTCTGTTGCAATGGGTCTTGATACATCGTATACATTTATCCCATCCCATAATTCGTTCAATTCATCTACCAGTGGTTGTAAGTAGACATCCATATTCTTCACTTGTCTTTTACCAGGGACTATGAGAGCCAACATAAGATGTTCATTCTTCACGGACAACCATGGGGGGATATTTTTATTGATCACTACTACAGGCCAAACATAATAGTTGGTGTTCTGGGGGAATATGGGTTGATGCCATCCATGGCTATGCTGAGTCGTAGACTTCGTACTTCATCCTTGAAATTTTTTGGGCAATGTATCCTCTATATGCTTCATGGCTATTGAATCAGTTGGGATTCACATAACTCCCAACTCACTTCTGTGTGAGGCATGCCATGCCTGCAACATAGCTAATTCTTTGCAACAAAAGAGCCTTTGAATCCTTGGGATTATAGGCATGTGCCTCAATATCTTAAAAGGAGGACCAGTACGTGATTTACCCTTCTTTTTTTATTTATCATACCTGTCATGCCCACATTTCGGACATATCTCTTTGTCTACATATTCTCCTGTGTATAGAATCCAATCATTTGGATATGCATGATATGATATGTACTCAACACCCAATATTTTCAACAATTTCTTTGCCTCTTTGCAGCCACTGGGCAAGACATTATCACTCGGAAGAACCTTATCTTTGAATAACCTATAGTTGATGATCATGGAAAAATATATTAATAAATCTACATTAATGTCGATATAATTATTAACGTTCATAAAATTTACCATTTGTAATTTTCATTGTACTATGTTGATTATATTTCTCAAATTTATATAAGGGAGGACTTTATGGTAACTTACCTCAAAATTTATGAGAAACATACATTTGACAATCCAAACTTTGCTTTCAAGTTGTACATTAACATCGTTGTCCCCAATTGGGTAGACTTTAACTGACTGCCAGGTCCAAAAAGAGAAGTGGTGGAAGAAAATTTAAGGCTTTTAAAAAAGGTGTCAGCGATATGAGCATCATCCCCTAGCTGATCATCGTTTTGGAATGCATCTAACAACATTGTCTCCATGGAAGTCATATCCCTTAAGTAATCATCCATACCAACCTCTATTTGATTTCCTCCATTGCCAACTTGTGAAGAACTACTATTGCTGTAGTCATTCCTAATTGGTGAATTTGGACGTAGCGAGAATTGAATCGTTGGTTGATTCAACCATTCTTGGTATCGATCCTCTCCGATTTTGTCTCTTAATTCAGTCTTCTCTTGATTTGACATTGTCGTGGGGTGCAACAGAAAATGGTAGGTAGGTCGCTCATCATCACTAGAATCCTAATAATTTAAAAAATAATATTTGAACATGATTAGTAAACCACGTTGACAATATTGCATGATTAATTGGTTTGACGTTGAAATATCTACATTAATCAATATACCAAACAATTATAATTTTTACCATCAATAATGTCCTAGGATTGTGGCTAGATGATCCAATATCGTTACAATTGGCATGGTGAAGCAGCTGTCCATTTTCATCTACCAAATGCGCCTTGCGGTATGCTGCTCCTGATAAGAGTTTCCGACATTTTGGAGCTGACGTTTGAATATTTTGTACATTTGAAATCGATTTTGAATCTGTGTGAACTTGAAAATTTTTATACATTATAAATTTAATTAAGCTGGACATGATTGGCATAGATAAAAAACATAAATTCAATTAGATAATGAAAATATAAATAAAATTTGAAGTAAATATTACGTCTCGAGATGGATAGGGAGAACTCCGCGATGGACTTTGAGAAATATTATGGAACGAGCTGGAATTGGATGAATTGTCTGTTCGATATCATTATGATATTTTCTCACTGCATTTGAGCAAAATCAAAAATAAATTTCGGTGCACACACCTAAAAGTAATTTCGGTGAATTAAAAATGGACTTCTTGTTATCGGTGCTAATATACAGATCACCGCACCGGTGCGTTTTCGTTAGTGCGCACCGGTGCCATGTTATAAACAGATGCATTGGTGCGGTGACATTAAGTGACACATCGACGTCGAATAACCGTAAATAAAACAAGCGCAACTCTATTTTCTTTAAGTGAAAAAAAAACGGTAAATTAAAAATGGGTGGCAAAATATTTTCGAAAATCTAATTTCATAAAACAATTCTTTAAATACCAAACACTTTTCATTATTTCATTATTTTTGCAAAAAAATTTAGTCAAATATTTGCAGGAGACATACTTGGAGCAAAAAAGCACGAGAGCACTGTGGAGCAACGAAATACGTTCAAATAGAAGTATTCAGACAATCAGAATTCCAAACCTCTAGTGATTCAAACCTTGTAGCATAGAATATCAAACGATCTCGTGATTAAAGTTTATTGTTTTTTTTACTTTTTCTGCAGTTTTTTTAATGCAATAAGAAAAAAATTTCAATTTTTTTTTTTCATTTTCAGAAAAAAGAAAAAAAAATCCATTTTTACCCTAGACCCTACATTCTTTTTGTTTCTGCCCTTTCTTCTTCCTATTTCTATGATTTCAGAATTAGGGCTTTTCATTTTATATTTATAGGGTTTTTTTATTGCTATATATAGGCCTAAGACATCCAACCCACGGGACAACTTGCATAGTCGGATCCCAATCCATGTCGGCCCTTGCGTGAATTTTTGAATTTTTTTTTTAATCGGTGCGCCCTGCGTATCCCAGCACACTGGTGCGCTGAATTATCCCAGCGCACTGTGAAAGTACTGTGATAAAAAATTCAAAAACAAAACTATTTTTAATCAATGCGCCATATGTAAAGTAGGGCACCTGTGCGCTATTTCATTATGGAGCACCGCGAACATGCTATTTTGAAAAAAATGTTTTATTGTGTTAATCGGTGCACCATGTAACATATAACGCACCACACCGAGTCTCCTAGTTGACAGAGAGCACCATATGGTGGTCCCTTTTTTGCGCGAGGCATTTATGCTACAAAAACTAACACTATACGATTTTTATTATTTTCTCTGTGTTAATCAGTGCGGTGGTTAACATGTAGCACACCGGTGCTTCTTGTTTACATAGAGAACTATACGATCTATTATACTATTTGTGCGGTGCGTTTATAAGACACCCACACACCGATGGCGGTGCGTACCCAATGAATGGCGCACTAGTATCTTGATTTTTTTTTTTTTTTCACTTGAAAAGTTGACAATTTATTTATAAATTATATTAATGAATGATATGGTACAGGTTTCATATTGATAAAGAAATGGCTGACAAGAGATCACATAACAAATATACTGATAACACATCAAGAATAGCATAAAATACAAGTTCTTTGTAAATTCTTTACAAAAAAATTTATTTTTGAACTATATGTAAGTTTAACTAATATGTATTGTTTACTGTGTATCATGCAGAGCCACAAAATGATGAAGCTTGATAAGATTATTTCTAATCTAGGACCAGAAGAGCGTAAAATCTTGATGGAAAAATTGCAAAAGGATGAATCGGGTGAATGAAAGAATACTATCGATCCAATATGAGTTTCTTTTTTGAAATTTCATTAATAATATACTTAAAATTATTATATAACATGTGTCAAACAATATATTAATTCACATCTATTTAATGTTCTACAAGGACCAAAAAATCAGAAAAGGAATGTTGTTCTAAGAAAAGAAAAAAAATAGAACATGTAAATGAAAATGAATTGCTCCTTAGTTCATCTGGAGTGGTGTTGGAGGTTAACGAAAGGGGGAAATTTTTTTACAAAAGTTTGAGGGATCTAGTGGAACAAATTTATAGACGTTCTTTCCACTTACAATACAAAAATCAATCCAATGATTCCAAGAACCAAATTTTATCTAAACTACATGAAGATTTTCCAGAGAATTGGTCAATGAGACATGTCAGACTTTTAATAGAAAAAACACACAACAACAAAAAAGAAGGAATGAAAAAGTAATATTCCTTTAAATGTTTGTCTATAATGATTTATAAATATCATTTATAAATATCACCTTTGTTATATTTACTTTTCATATATTAATATAAAAACTAAATAGTTTATTGTCATGTTACATTTTTAGGAAGATTATGAAAATTTTAAAAGATGAACGAGCTGATATCAGAAATATGCCAGTAGGAATGTCCAAAAAGGTGTACAAGGATATGGTCAAAGAAATAGACAAAATTGCATTGCAAGAGGAGCCATCTCAGCAACAACGTGCTTCAAATGTAATATGTAATCATTGAATTTTTCGATCATTAGGTACAGTAAATAAACAATTTAGCATTAAATATTAATTTTCAAGTATTTTCTTGCAGAAAATAAAAGAAAATGGAACCCATTCAGCGCATAAAACAGGACGATAAGGAAGAACAGAGCTGATATCTAAGTTTGTGAGTAATTGTTACTTCCTTATAACAACTTAACTAGATTTCATTTTTGTATTTTTTTAGTTGTTTTACAAAAATCATCATTGAATGTCTTCAAACAGGTGCTAACATACAAAGAAGAACCATCAAACGAACTGATTGACATTGGGTTAAATATGGGTTGTGAGTATATGTTGGCATATTAGAAATTAATTGTGGAATTTGTATGCATCTATCGATCTTGTTTTACTTAGCTCCATATATAATTAATAGAACAAAAAAATCTTTTATATTAAATATATGATTTGTTATGGGGTATAAAACTTGCAAGAAACAAAGTATGGAATTGCGCCAACAGATGAAGTCTTGAAAGAACGTGTATAGTTTATGAGTCAATTGTTGCTAGTGTACGTCATTTATTTTCGATTTACATTGATGTATATTATTTAATATTGCAATTTTCATTATTCTCACCAATATATATACACTCATTACTGTTTATTTTTATGTGAAATCAGACATTTTGTTTAATGTAATGGACATAGTGTCCCAATTGAAAGACAAAGGGATACCAATAACTGTCCCATTTTGTATGACAAAGACTGTCTTATATATATATATATATATATATATATATATATATATATATAATAATAATAATAAAATATGTTTTAATTTATTCTATTGCGTTCTCCATTGTCACTGTGAAATGTAATACTACTGATTAAATTTATGGATGATTAAATATTATAATGAAGAGATGTGAAATTTTATGATAAGATATAACAAATTAATCCAAACATCACATTCAAATGCACTAATAGAAATTTAATTCATATGAATACTGTTAAAAGATATGTGTTGTGTTTTGATGAATAATGAATTTAAAAAATCACAATAATTATGATATGATATAACAAATTAATCCAAAAATCACATTCAAATGCATTAATAAAAAATTAATTAATATTAATACTGTTATAAGATGTGTCGACTTTTGATGAATAATGAATTAAAAAAAAAATCACAATAATTTCACTGTCACAGGTCAATGTTTGTAAAAAATACAAAATGAGCACCGATGCATGTCAATTACTGTATATCGGTGCATTTGTATGATACAACGTACCGGTGCATTTCTACGACCTTTTTCCCCTGTAAAAATACCAATACCAATTTTCAATCTCGGTGCGTTTGTGAGATACTGCACACTGGTGCATTTATGTGAGTCTATGCACTGGGGCATTTGTACGACCTATGGGCACCGCACAAATACCAATATGAATTGCAAAAAATGGTGCGTTTATTGGATACTGCGCACCGGTGCGTTTCTATAACTCGACGTACTAATGCATTTAGACGACCTATGGGCACCGCACAAGTCCCAAGGCTAATTAGAATGGCCCCATGCGTTGTATTACCAACACTGCGCCCCAGTGTGGTTTTATACCTTGACGGCCTGGTGCATGAACCTTCGACCACCCCAGGCCACCTTCTAGATGACACACACCGGTGCATTGACACCTTCATGG
The DNA here is from genome assembly GCA_034641835.2 of Pinus albicaulis. NCBI lineage: Eukaryota > Viridiplantae > Streptophyta > Pinopsida > Pinales > Pinaceae > Pinus > Pinus albicaulis. The sequence continues at coordinate 1,176,647,400 of CM076572.1, read as the reverse complement.
ATCACCAATGAAAAAAACATCCGTAATAACCTCCAGCTGCCCAGGTTTTTTAGTTGTGTTGAAATTCTGTTAAAAGCTCTGCCAAAACCTCTGTAACCATAAAAAGATGTTGTAGCAAATGTTTTTTTGACAATTTTGGCGAATTTTATAACACTAAAAACCTCCTTTATAACCTCCGCTAGAGGGTCTTTTCCTTGTAGTGTGTATTCACTCTAGAGTAGTAGCAATGCTACTTCCTACCTACTCAACCAAAAAGGTTGATAAAATTGAACCTATGTGTTAGTATGAATTTTTCGTCATAAAAGATCACTTTAGCTATGCATAAAAAATAGCCCTAACATCAATTATGGCTGCAAAACATCTTTAAATCTGCAATTAGATGATCCAAATAATGTTGCACAAATCCAGATCTAAGCATAAAAAAAATTAAGCAGATAAAGTAAGATATGGTTCCATGCATCCAATAGACAAGACAAGAACATTGTATTTGAAAGATTTTTTGTATTATATTAAAAGGGGGCACCTGAGAGGAGAACAAGAAATGTGTTTTCCGTTTCTCCTCAATGGGATGGGTTCTTGAAAGTCCTCAGCATTTCAGTTCTAAAATTCCTCTCTCTTATTGTGGTAGAAAACCCAGACAAACATAGAACTCAATGGGAGCTCACAAGGCAAAAATGGAAAATGGTGACCAAGAGTAGATCCAGAGTGATATAATGCAATGGAGGTGACTAATGAATGGAGAAAACCCTTCTATTTATAACAAAATACTAGGGCGGTCTAGAACTTGGTGCATGAATAAAATATTATTAATCAAATTCTAGAACCACCCTTTAGGAATATTTATTATATTTGTTGGAGGGAAAATGATTTTTGACTTGGGTCAATTCCTTTATTTATAAATAATAAATAAATAAATGATTTATTTATCATTTTAGGGAAATGATGGGAATATAATTAAATAAATAATGGTTTATTTAACTATTTATGGATGATTTAGTCAAATTTAACTAAGAATATTATTTAAATAATGATTTAAATAACTTATTCTTTGGAAATAATTAAATAAATAAGGATTTATTTAATTTATTTCCTTGTTTTGGGTTAAATATGACCGGGAAATGTAAACAAATAAGTTATTTCACATGGTGAAAACAATTTTACTTAGGGTAAAATTGGTCTTACATGGTGTACTTAGGTTCATCTAATAATAATAGGTTAGATGACCAAAAAAATGGTGTAACACTATGACCTTTCAATACCAAAGGGATTTAACCATGAGAAATCAACCAATTGAGCTAACCCTTTAGCTAACCATGCTAGTAAAGTTTAAATCTTTCTTCCATAAAATATTATATTTAACAAATATTTCAGTTCAAACACAACTAGAATAGTAACAATGTCAATAAAGTTTCACTCTTTCTTCCATGCAATAATTTTTCAACATAAACATGTGGAATATAGGTTTTTAACTATCTATTTCACTAATATGTGGAATAGTTCAATATTTTTTAAAGAGAAATTATTATACTGCAAGTTTTATTGTAACTGATTATTACTAGTTTTTCTTTCTCGACCACTGCCACTTTGTTTCAATTCATATGTGTCTATTCACAATGTTAGAAACATCCTCCGTCTCAATCTATATACATCTCTTCACAATTCTAATGTTTCAAATTGAATAAATCATCGATATGCAATTCTAATGTCTCAATCAACAATTTATCAATATGGTTGTAGGAGAAAGTTTTAGCATAAGTACATGTGGATATCAATATGGTTGTAGGAGAAAGGTTTAGTGTGAGTACATTTCGATAATATGTGGTATGAGGAGAAGTGACAAGAAGCCGATACATAACCTGCAAGTAAAGACCGACCAGGACCCAATACTCATCCGCTTGTTGAATTTGAATGGTGTAAATGTAAAACATGTGGAAATAATTCCCCTGATTCTGATAGGCCTGTAGGATGCTCATGTGGAGAAACCATGTGAATATTCTTTAATGATAATGATTAAATGCACTATCGATATGACAGACATTTGTGGAGCCATGTTTTTCTTGCGGGCTTTCAACAAAAGCATCCACTATGTTCGTTTGCAAAGGTTTCGTGGGATTCCTTTAAATATCCACTGTGTAAGATTTTTCGAATGAATCTTTGAGACTCAGATGACTTCTTCGAATTTTGGTGGGATTTGACCCATATCTCAGAGGATCTACAGTAAAGTGAAAACTTTTCAATCATTTTAAGGATTATTCTCTTGAATCATGTCAGGAAATCGTATCCCAAGGGAAGATCTTGTGTTCCCTTGGAGAATTATAAATAAAGAGGAGGATAAATACTCAAGGAATCATAAGTTATATTAAACAACAAAAGATGAATTCCTAGATTCTCCTACAGCTGACAGTGATATGCTTGAAGCCTTAGGATTAGAATTTTATGGGTCCAAAAAAGTAGGATCAGATGCAAAACGTCTTCAATCTCTTTTCATGTCTCAAAGATTACAATATTTATCTGTTAAACATCAATATTTTTGTTATATGTTAAAATTACTTATAGTATCTTGGAAAGCTAATGATCCTACATATATCAAGTATTATATCCATAGCTTTCCAGGAGCCCTTCCAAATGCAGTAGAGCAATATTTTAAGGACAAATATATCATATTGCAGGGGATGACATTAGCCATGGAAGACTACCATATTGATATGGTAATCCAATAACATTTCCTCAAGAAAAGAGTCTCTAAATATTTTAAGAGGTTCGATAATATGTTTACTATGTCTTTGTGCAAGAATATAGGAAAAATGCAAGAATGGTGATATGGTGCCTTCAAAAGAGGACACCAATGGATACATTCTGTAGCTTTCTACTTTAAAAGGTGCAAGCATAAGAAGAAAAAGTACAAAAAACACTCTTTCAAATATATATGGGCCCCTAATCTTCCTGCCAACTACTATATACCTCCTAGGACCTATAAACACTCTTTTCTAAAAAATACCTATATTAAACGAATGACTATTCCAAAGAAATGATCTCTCTGTTACAATTGCCACGATATTATGCAAATAGATGTCCTAAAAAGTCCTGAAACCCCCACCTTTCAGCTCTTTTTTCTGAAGATCTTAATCCTGAATGGTGGGATATTTGTTTTATAGATTATACTAGTCCTCATCCTTCCCCGTATGATGATGCTATTTTTCTCCCTACCGAGGAAGACAATGATTCTTATTCTTATTTGTCTTCTGAATTTAATACTAATAACCTAGTTGAGAAATTTTGTCTCTTAAACACACAAAATTGGGAGGGAGATCAATCCCAACCATCCTTCTCTATCAATTCTCAATACCCAAGCTTTGAAGAATATTGTGAAAATTTGTAGACTCCTAGACCACAATATAATATGTTCATGTTCTCTATCCCCAAACAGAAATATCCTAAAGAAAGATTAGAAGAGATCATTCAAAATATTAATTGTCTTCTTGTATGGAAAGTCCAAGAAAGAATAGGATTAAGGGCCGAGTGAGATTTGGTTTTACAAAAAATAACTAAACCCACATCCAAACATCTTACAAGTACCAACAAATCTGGCTACAAAGTAAATTAAATTGTTTATAATCCCGTTGACTTCTATTCTGGTCCTTACAAGCATTATGACAGGAAACAATTTAGAAAATACAAACAAGCTCTTTTATTGGTCCAAATTGAAGAACAAAAGAGAATAGCTAAAGAATCTATAGAAAAGGTCAAATAACTTAAAAATAGGTTGGAAACTATCAGACTAGAAGAGACTGTATCCTCAGATGAGGAAATGTCCAGAGCATAAAAAGAAATTGAAAAAGATCCAGCCTATAAGACATGATATAGGAGGAAAAATAAAGGAACTAAACTCAATAAAGAAGATGATAAACCTGAAGAAGAAATAAGGAAAAAAACATAATTAGAACACCCTACATTTCTTTTAATAGGTGTTAAGTTCTTCATAAAATTTTGGATCCATCTAGATAATAGAAATCCCCATCAGATTAACTGTTTGGTAGATACTAGAGCATAACTTAATCTAATGAGAAAATCGATCATACCAGCTTATCTGTGGAAAGAAACAATATTTAGGGGAATTGCTATGAATAAAAGATAAGTAATTGTATTTGGTGAAAATATCCCTTATCATAGAAATTGAAGGGGAAAAGTTAGAAACTGTATTTTATGGCGTACAGTAAATTGCACATTATTGTATCTTAGGTTTTGATTTTATAAATATGGTTAGTCCAGTCACATTTGATGTAAAAAGAAAAGAATTAAAGTTCCATGTAAATAATCATCAGATATAAACACAAATGTATAAAAATTCTGTATGCAAAAGTAAAATGGCAGAAGAAAAAATGGAACAAAATAAATCATTATACTCCTTGATCCCTACCAGAGAGATGAATAAGTTGGAATGTAGTATTTTCTATGCATAACTACGTTCAGGAAATATTCTGAAAGAGATCTCAAAAAAATTTAAAGAATATTGCACGTGAGAATCTCCTAATGCCTTATGGCACAAAGAACAATACTTTGTAAGTCTTCCTTATGATCCTTTAGTAAAAATAATTCCCCATAAGGCTTTTGCAGTATTAATGAGCCCTTCTGAAATTAATACTTGTCAAGAAGAGATAAAATACCTACTAGCGAAATTTCTTATTGAGAAATCTAAGAGTGCTTGGGCATGTAGAGGATTTTATGTTAATAAACACTAAAAAAAAACGATGGGAAACCAATATTAGTGGTAAATTATAAACCACTAAATAAAGTGCTCCAACCAATTAGGTATCCCTTACCTAATAAAGCAACCCTCTTGCAAAAAATGAAGGGTAAAGTGATGTTCAGTAAATTTTTTCTAAAGTATGGATTTTATCAGAAAAACATTGCACCTCAATATAGGTAGAAGACAACATTTTTGGTTCCTCATGGACACTACTAGTGGACAGTAATGCCATTTGGGTTAAAAAATTCCCCTGGTGAATTCCAAAAAATAATGGAAGATATTTTTAAAGACTATCCCTGGATCATAGTATACATTGATGATGTTCTAATATGCTCCAAATATCTCCAAAAGCACCTTAAACATTTGCAGAAATTTTATGAACTAGTGTATCAACATGGTATAGTTCTTTCTGTAACTAAAAGAGAGGTAGGAAAGACAAAAATTGAGTTTTAGGATATAATATAACTGAAGGACAAATTTTTTTATAGGATCATGTTCTAAAAATATTCAAGAATTATTCAGATAAAATCCTAAATGAAACTCAATTGCAAATGTTTTTGGGAAGTATAAATTATATTAGACAATTTATAAATGACAAGTTGAAGAAATTCATATACTACAACAAAGGCTAAAAAATAATCTTCCAACATGGTCAGAAGAAATGACAACATCAGTTAAAAATATCAAACAAAAAGTACAAACCCTACCTCCTCTTAGTTTTACTACTAGAACGGGGAATTATATTATTGAAACTGATGCATTGTAAAATACATGGGGGAGGGGTGGTATTGTTAGAAGAATTTGGAGGAAAAGAAGAAATATGTGGGTATACTTTTGGAGCATTTAAAGAAGCAGAACTGAGCTATCCTTCTAGCCATATTTACTAGCTGTCAAAAAGACTATTTTTCATTTTAAATTATATCTCAAACCTGTGAAATTCATAGTTAGAACATAATTAAAATTTTTAGCAGGAATGCTGAAGAACAACAGGTTGCTGACAGATAATCATACTCATGTACAGAAATGGGCTACTTGGCATGAAAATTTTGATTTTTAAATTGTAAATAAACCTGGTTATTTAAATTATATAACCTACATGTTATCTAGAGAAGCTCATGACAGGTCTGCTATAGCATTATTTATGTTATCGAGTAAAGAAATGAAAAGGGCTAAAGAATAATATTTTGGAAGAAGAAAAAAATTTGTTTTCTTGGCTCCCCAAATAGCTGCAAAAGAATATCTGGATTACAAATTAATCTAAGAAATCCTCTCAAGTCCACTAAAGATAAATATTTTAAAAATGGGAAAGGAAGACATTCTGGGAGACCAAAAATGCATACAATAGGTTAGTCAGAGAAAAACATGGGGTTTGGATAGATGAGAAAGTCAATCAATGCAATTGTGACCTTGGTTTCTGCACAATGAATTGGGCTACTTATTCCTTAATTTTGAAGATGATCATAGAAAAAGAAAATGTTACAATTTGTGCAAATCTAGATAATATGGTAACGCATCCTTAGACTAGATGGAAAAATATCTTCTTAGATAAATTTTGACCAAGAAAATACTGGATCCAGAGACGTAGTAATTTTATCTTACATCTTTAGGAAGATATGAAAGCAACTTCTCAACAATAATTATGATTTAAATTCAACTCAGGCATCTTGGAGGGAAATTTACACCACTTGAAACCCTGAAGTATATCCAACACAAAAATCATATTGTGAATGATAAAGGGAAAGTGGTAGGAACTATCATTGAAACATAAGAACTTAACCTACAGGTTGAATCTATATTTGAAGGAGATTTTATATGTGACCTATGTCCTTTTATGAAAGGGTCGGATGTCTATCAGTGCTTCTGAGGGAATATTGATCCAATCCATGAAGTCAGTACAAAACCTGCAAGTGAAGGCTAACCAAGACCCAATACTTGTCTGTGTGTTGAATTTGAAGGGTGTAAATGTAAAACATGAAGAAATGATTCCCCTGATTTTGAATGGCCTGTAGGATTATCATGTGGAGAACCCATGTGCATCTACTTTAATGATGATTAGTATATGTATTGTTGATCTAGCCAAAATTTGTGGATCCAGCCTATTCTCCTGGGATTTCAACAAAAGCATCCACTATGTTCGTTTATGAAGGTTCCATGGGATTCCTTTAAATATCCATTGTGTAAAATTTGCCAGATGAATCTCTGATACTCGGTGGACTTCTTCGACTTCTGGTAGGATTTGTCCCACATCTTAGAGGATCTACGGTAAAGTGAAAGCTATTCAATCACTTTTCACGATGATTCTCTTGAATCATGTCAGGAAATCGTATCCCGAGTGAAGATCTTGTGTTCCCTTGGATAATTATAAATAAAAGGGAGAAAAAATCCTCAAGGCATCGGAATTTAGAGTCTTTCTCATTCCTTTTTCAATGTTTGGAGTTTGATTCAATTTGAAGTTTGCTCGTGCCCTGCAACTGCACTCACATTGATCAATATGCATCTTGAGTAAAACATAAGATAAGTCTTAGGTCTGGGTTCGAAAAGCCTGCACACATGGATGCGAGTGTATGTGAGAACCTAAAGTGGTAGAACTCGTAGGGAATTTTTGATATAACCGAAGTCTGTAATGTGTATTTTCAGTTATGATGGTAACTTGTCGAGTTTGTAAGAAAATTTAGTGTATATCTCATATGAGTATTAAAAAAAGATATGGGAGTCGAGTTTGTAATCCAATTGAGTGTTTTTCTCATATGAGTATCAGCGAAAGATATAGGAGTCATGATGGTATCAAATCCTGGTTCAATTGGCATTGTTTTTATATTACTAAAATCTTGTAAGAATTTTCTTAATTTGAAACTATATATGTAATTTTATAAGGATTCTATTGTATTATGATGTTGAAATGTAAGGTTTAAAGCCATGATTTAAAAGCAGTATTGAAGTTGTTGTTTTTAGGTAGCCGTTTTCTTAGAGTTCTCTCCATCATTTCATAATGGATCCTTCTATGGACGAAATTAATTTAGTTGAAATAATGAAATAAAATGCTTCAAAAGAGAGATCCACGATTAAAGATCGTAGATATTCTTATTTATCCACAACCACTACTTCTCAGGGTCTTATATCCATTTCAGAGCCACATTCTTCCATTGATTAGAAATTACCTCCCATATATCCTAAAGATGTTTATAAACTTCATGGTTGGGAATATTTTTCTCATTTTTTCATTAAAGTGCATTATGTGAACCAACCCTTTACTTCTAATGAGGATCCTCTTCATATAAATATATTAGATAAAGATCTAATAGACTGGGGAAAGAAACAAACATACAAGCACTACTATCTTGGAGCTATAAAGTTTGGCTCGAATCCATGATCCAAAAATAGCAGAACTGACTATTTGCTCAATCTATTCAAATATTAACTAAGCTTTCTTTTAAGTGAATGAACGTGAGAATTTTTTTTTAATGTGCCTTAAGCATACAACTTGAAATATGAAATTAAGGGTGAACAACAAAGCAAAAGAAGCAAACACAAAAAACTTGATGACGAAGTTCGTCCCTCCTGGATTACGTCTCTGAGTCCGCTTCCAATGGGCGTCCGCTATATTAAAAATTCTCATAAAGTCTCTTTACATCAAATTCACCATTCTAGAAAGTGCTCACAAGCATTAATGGCTACTTTCAATTGATAGCTCTTGGCCTCAAATTCCCAACGCAACTTACATATCTCAAAAAGGCCCAATATTGGCCAAGTTATGCCTCAAAAGGCATATTACAGGCACTGTCAAAACAATAATAAAAATTCACTTTACAATCCCCTTGGCCTTGGCACATTGGCAAAACCTTTTATAATATCCACAGGCAGTCCCGGGGTCAAACCTGCGGGCCTCTTGGTATTTTCTTTGGCAACTTTAGTAATTCGGCACAACCATATATATGGTATAAAAAATATAGTTTTAACATAGTAAAAAAAGTCTGACATCGATAAATCCGAATCTCCATATGCCAAATGAAGAAAAATGGATTGAATTATTTAATGTGAGGGTTATTTTAAAACATGCAAAAATCGACACACTGTTTGCTAGTGGATCTCAAGTCAAATTGATATCTGAAGACTTAGTCAAGAAAATTAATCTTGAAACCATTCCACATCACAAACCATATCCATTGGGGTTGATATGCAAGAACACAAATTTACAGGTTACAAGAAAGTGTATTCTTCGGTTTGCAATCACAACAAACTTCATTGATGAAGTTGAATTAGATGTTGCACCACTTGATATTTCAGGAATTGTTTTGGGAAGTCCTTACCTCTATGATAGAAAAGCCATATAACTATCACCATGAAAAAAAGTACCACTTGTTCAAAAATGGTGTGGAGTATATTGTGAGAGCTCATCGCAAGAAACTAAATCTTTCATTAGTTAATGCAGGGAAAATGAAAATACTAGTGAATTCAAGCAAGAATTGTATGCTTCTTATGATTAAACCAAAGAGTGATGTTGATCATGAAGCATTTAAAGGTTGTGATCCAAAGTTGAAATCTGATTTGATTGAGGTGGTTAATAAAAATAATGATTTGTTTCAGGAGCCAAAGGGGTTACCTCCCAAGAGAGGAATCCAGCATGAAATACAGTAGCAACAATATTGTCCTCTTCCTAACATTGGCATGTATAGGATGTCGGTGATGGAGAGTGCTGAAATCAAAAAGAAAATTGAAGATTTGTTGGACAAAGGTATCATTTGACCAAGTACTTCACCATGCAGGTCACCTATTGTGTTGGTTCCAAAGAAGGATGGAACATGGCGTATATGTGTATATTTCTGTGCATTGAAGGGTTATCCACTCCCTAGAATAGACGATTTATTTGATCAATTGAAAGATGAAAAGTATTTTACTAAGTTGGACTTAAGGAGTGGCTACCATCAAATTAGAATTGCTGAAGGTGACATTTGGAAGATAACATTCAAAACAAGGAGTGTCTACCATTAATACTTGCAATCACAAACTAAGTTGCAGCAATCAAGGCACTTTCGATGGATGGGTTTCCTACAAAAATTCCACTTGGTCATCAGGTGTAAGAAAGGTATTTACAACAAGGTTGATGATATGCTTTCTAGGCCTATTTTTAGTGTAGCTAATTTACTCAAGCATAATTATGTTTTGCAGGAAAGTTATGTTGAGAAATATGCATTTGGTAATGACTTTCAAGATGTTTATGCAAACTTGGGTCAAGGCAACCAAGTCGAGGAATTGGATTACCATGTACATAATAAATTGTTGTATAATTTGGGCAATATTTGTATTCCACAGGGGGAGAGAGTGAACGTCATAAGGGAAGCACACACTTCTCTTATTGCTAGACATTTCATTGTAAGAAAAATAATGGCACACCTTCAGAGGTATTGTTATTGGCCTTGTATGCTTGAAAGTGTGTCATGTTTCATTAAATTTTTCTCATTGTGTGTAGTCAGTAAGCCTAGAATAGGAAGTTAGGATTGTACACACTAATTCCTGTACCTTCACGTCCATGGGAGAGTTTTTCTATGGATTTTGTAGGAGGTCTTCCTTTGTCAAAAATAGGTCATGATTATTTGTATGTAGTTGTGGATAAGTTCAACAAGATGTGTATATTAATGCCATGTAAAAAGAAAATCGCAGCTGAACAAATAGGTCAATTATTCTTTTAGCATGTTTGTGTTCATTTTGGATTTCCCACATCCATTGTTAGTGATCGAGATTCTTGATTTGTTGGGAGTTTTTGGTCAAGTTTGTGGGACTTGATGGACACCAAGTTGAAAAAGAGTACAACCTTTCATCCACAAAAAAATATTCAAACCAAGGTGGTCAATCGAACAATCATACATCTTCTTCAATGATACTGTAGCAAGCATCCTAATTTGTGGGATGAAAACTTGCACTACATTCAACATGCTTACAACCGTGCAAAACACTCCTCTACACAAACATCGCCATTTGAGGCATGTCGTGGATACTTCCCTAGATCTCCATTGGATTTCATTTTTGGGAATGATGTTGCTATTGATGGCCATAACAACATAGACAAAGCCGGGAAGTTCAATGAACAAATCCAATTGATACATAAAACAATTCAAGATCAACTTGAGAAGAGCCAAGGCAAGTACAAAACAAGGCACGACAAGCATGTGTAGATCACAAGTTCCAAGTTGGTGACGAAGTTTGGCTTCACATTAGCAAAGAGAGGCTTCAAGGGGAAGGTAAAAAATGAAACCAATCCGTTATAGTCCTTTCATAATTTTGGAAAAGATTGGTGAAAATGCCTTCAAGTTGGATTTGCCTTCATACATAAAAATTTACTCTGTTGTTAATGTTGAGAACTTAAGGTTGTATAAGCCTTCTTTGATTTAAGATCAAGGAGAACAAGTTCAGATTCCTTCTATTGAAGACTTTTCTCTTGAATACCTTGATGAGCTTTAGCAAGACACAATTCTTGATCGAAGAACAAGGACATCAAAACGAGGGAGTGTAGAATACCTTCGTATGGGGCTTAAAGGCACAAATCATTCTAAGGCCAAATGGATTGATATTTGAAAGGTGAGGGAACTGTACCCTCATCTGATGAACAAATAAAAGTGATATTTTAGGGTCCAAAAGCTTCTATTGGGGAGGAGTGATCAGGTGCTCAAAATTATGCTAAAAAATGAAAGTTGTTGGAATGGTGTGGAACCTAAATGAATGCATATATCTTGTCATTCTGAATTTGGCACAACTCGTTTTGCGGAAAACTGACACTGTATGCTCCCAAAAACGCATTATGTACACTTTGTAAAACATGCAATTTAAAAAAAAAATGTAGGAAAACCTAGCTAACAGTCTGTACAACTAACTGGGCATGCCTACGTGGTAGGATGACTAGGCAGGTTGACTTGTTCGATGGATTGTCTTCAGCGAATGGAATTGTGCCAAGTGGCATGTTCTGATTGGGTTGAATTGGCAGTTTTTAATTGGTTGATTTGGTGGTCAATCATAGGCTGCCACATGGCCTGGCCAGGGGCCGCCATGTGGTAGCCCAAGGGCCACCAAAATTATGGTGAGGGTCAAATTGAACCCCATAGCGGTCAAACACAAGACCTCACCGCCACAACCAAACACATTACCATTGCGCCTCGAGTTATGTTCCTTAACCTACTATGGAGTCCATATAGTTTTATTGACATATGTATTGCGCTGTGGGGGAAGGGGGTCGGGGTCTAGCCCCAATGTTGGTCACATCTGGGGGTGGGACCATGGATGGGAGGCTGGACCCACGCCCCCCCAACGGTCATCAACCATTAATGTTAACTCCGCCAACCACCATATGTGTCCTCAGTTAATGCCAAGTCTGACGGTTAGCGGAAAAACCGTGAACTTTTTATTTTTATTTTTTTTATTAACCATATAAAAATATGGTTTAGAATCTAGAATCTAGGCCTTACTAGAAAAATTAGCGCAGAGACACTTTCACTCGAATTTTGGGCAAATTGGCACTCAGTTAGCGGAATTCCGGGCGGATTTGTAGGATGGTGCTGAATTTTGAGGAATTTGTGGAATAGTTAGTGCCAAAACTTGGGGAATAAGTCTATTTTTATTAAATTGATCAGTTAAATAAGATATCAGTGTGATCTCAATAGGAATATTAGTGTTTATTTTGCTAAGATCCAATTCAGAATATAAACAAAGTGCTTGAGGATTATGAGGTAAATTGCAAGTTAAACATGAGTTTTTATGTGAATTTCTTGAGCAAATTAACATAAACAAAACACTGAAAAACGAAATTTAACAGACATAAACATCACAATAAACAATAACACACAACACATGATGAACGAGTTCACCCCGCCTGGGCTACGTCTCGTTGGTCCAGCTTCCAATAGTTTGGCCCTCTTCTATTGTGCTCAAAAGTGTGATTACATATGTTTACAATCCTCAAACAACTCTAAAACCTATTCCATCATCTCTAGAATGCCCAAAAATTCCTGTGTAGCCTCTTTCTACATTGAATTTGGTCAAATTGTGAGTAATTTATGACTTCCCCAACAAGGATTACACAAGGAAATAGGAGGAAGGCTGAGGCTTATTTTGGCTAAGTGTTGGTCAGAGCAGGTCAGAGAGTAGGAGATCAGTATTGAAGTGCAGGCTGAGCTTGAAGTATTGAAGCTATCATTCTAATAGATCCATATTCTCATATGATTTAATACAAAACAAAGGAGGGGTTTTTCCCAGTTGGGTTCCCCAGTAAAAATATTGTGTTCATTGTGATTGAATGGTTGCATTTTATTGTGTGTGTTTCTATTGTATGTTTTCCTTTCTGTAGATTGAGTAGAAGAAATTTGTGTCTATTATTTTAAGTCTGAATTCATTAGTAGCTGAAAATTTCGAGCTATTTCTAGAAGAAGTAAGTTTTACAAAATCTTATTAATGATGAATAGTTTCTATGTTATTTAAAATGATATAGTAATGTTTCTTATTTAATGTTTATTAAAGTCCTTATTTCAATAAATTAATATTGCTTATTTAAAAGAAAATAGTTATGCTTTTTATTTAATGTTTATTAGACTTCCTGTATCCCTAATGAAATCTCTATTTCCACTAAAATCTATATGTAGGAAACTTTCTTCCTAAGTACAAATGTCAATGGAGACCTCTTGCAGGCTGAGTGCGGTTTCCACACTCCATTAGAAACAACTGCTTATGTACTAAAGACTTTACTGATTAATTGATTAAAGGTTGTGCTATCTCCCAACTTATAAGTTATTAGATCACTTTAGGAGGAACTTCGGAAGTGCAGAAAATACCCCCGCATAATCAACTTCTTTTTCCCTCAAGACTTTGATAATTAACTGATTAGAGATTCTATTGTCATAATGAAATCTCTCCATTTTTGTAAGCTTTTTCTTTTCACACAATTCTTTGACATTATTATTATTACTGTATATTATCGGAAATATTTTGATCCAGGTGGATGTTGGTGGCCACCCACCTATTCCACTTAGACCCCCACCATTGTCTCTTTCAGTGTTTCAGTTTTTTAATTGTAGCACAATTTACTATTTCTGGCAGTTTTTCAAGTCCTAAACTTCTGGAGCCGTTTTGAGTCCCTAAACGATTTTTTTTGGGGAAAACCAAAGAAAAAATAGGTGTTTGATTGTTTTTTTTCCACTCTAAAGTTATAGTCCCCGGATAGATATTTCTAACAAGGTATTTTGGATGTAAAACAAAGATCATATGCCATAGTTACAACTCCAGGAAGGTTATGTACCAATTTACCCAAACAGGGCTCATAGTTTTGGCGCTTCATATCCTAGGGTTATGTTTTGGATGTTTAGGATTTTCCATTGTTTCTCAGTAATAATAGGCCTTCAAGCCTCATTGTAACACAGTTCAGAGGAATGTAGCCACCACATCTCTTCTCAGAGATAAGCTATCATAGCCCGAGCTAGTTTATTTCCATTTTGTTTGTAAGCTTATTTAAATATTTGCTATTAATGAAATGAAGTGTTATTTCAGCTGCATCTCTGTAGTTATGGTTATAGTTGTAATTTTTTGCGTTCCTATTTAATTTCATATCAGTGGTATTAGAGCGGTCTGCTCTTTCTCGGTTTTTCTTTGCATGTCCCCAATGAGGTTAGGATATTAGGAGTTAGGGCTCGAATTGGTTGAACCTTTGCAAGACCAACCTCGCAAACCCCGAACACCTCCCATGGAGGAAGAGAAGAAAGAAGAGGGGGTGAGAGATCCTTTCAAAATATTTCTCGAAGAATCCCTCGAGCGATAGAGGAATGCGATGATGGACAACTTTGCCCAAATCCTTCAGCGGCTACCCAAAGGCGAAACATATCCTTTCAGTAGCCACCCTCATTAGGGGAATTTTTATGTATAAAATGGGCCTCCTAAGGAAATTATAAAATAATAGTAGAAATAATAAATTAAGATTTGATTACATCATCAAATTTTAGAGGGGAAAAAGAAAAAATTATGTTTTCAACTTGTATTTTCAACTTATCTCCTATTTTTTTTACTCAAATTTTGAGTGGGAGTACTCGTTGGATGGAAATTTAATTCCTCATCCAAGGAGTACCCATGTTGCATACTTTTCATGGACCCTGCTACACGAAAAATGAAAAATACATGAAAAACGTGATTGCAGTCACGTTTTTTCATGTATTTCTATTTTTTCGTGTAGTAGGGTCCATAAAAAGTATGCAACATGGGTAATCCTTGGATGAGGAATTAAATTTTTCATCCAAAGAGTAATCCAGCTTGAAATTTGAGTAAAAAATTTGGGAGATAAGTTGAAAACACGAGTTGAAAAAGTAGTTATATTATTTTATTATTTTTAAATATTTTCACCATTTTACTTAAAAAATGGTGAATCATCCCCCATGGTTGACATCATCATCTTGAATGCTATTGGTTCTTATAAAGTTTATTTTGGTTGTACATTTTTCTTAGGAGGACCATTTTAGACCTCAAAATTCCCCTAATGGGAAGCGCCACACACTTCAAGGTACAAGTTAACTTTGAAATCCCCATATTTGAAGGTTAGATAGATGTAGATGCCTTAGATAAATGGTTAAATATGCTAGAAGGATATTTTTCTGTTCATGATTTTTCTAGCCATGAAAGTATTACTTTTGCACTTCTGAAAGCTACCCCCCACGTCAAGGACTGGTGGGAAACCTATTGTGAGAAGAAGGACGAAAGTACACCCTCACTATTTTCAGCCGCACCCATTTAGAATTCATTCTGGGGCATCATCAAGGAGAAGTACTACCATGTGAGGAGATATGAGGAAAAATCCATAAAGTGGACCACACTGTGTTAGGGTAGGGACCAAGACATTCCTGTGTTTTACCAATGTTTTCCATACCCTTTGCACAAATTTGCGTATCAAGGATTCTGAGTGACATTTGGTTCTCAAGTACTATGAATGTCTACACAGGTACATCTAGGATGAGATGAAGCTCCTAGACATCTCCTTGCTTAGAACGACGTACTGATACGATTTCAAGATTGAGAAAAAGTTTAAACAGAAAAAGAGTGATTTCAAATCTGTGAATATGAAGCAAGGGAAAGGCACCCCCAACCGCAAAGCAAAGGAAACGGCCAAGGCGGTGACCCAGGATAACCCACTGAAGCTACAAGAAAAGAAAAAATCCATGAAGATGAAGAAGGACATGGGAAAAAGGAGTGAGTTCCATAAGAGCTCCACTCACAACACAAGTGAGTGTCGGGCTAAGGAGTCACTGGTAGTTGAGTTAAAGGATTTCGAATTAGACACATGTTCTCAATCTGATTCAAAACCCAACAAGTGGAATGAAAAAGGGAAGGATATCATTGACCCAGAGCCCAGTACCACCATAGCCACCACAAAGATCCATAAGATTGAGCCTAAAGATCCAGAGGAGGGGGAATGCCTCTTCCACTCATAGATGTGAGTGAAGGGTTCTCCCTTGCAGTTCATTGTCGAAAATAAGAGCCAAAAGAACCTCATTTTAGCAGGGTTCATGAAGTGGTTGGTCCTACCGACTACAACACATCCACAATCGTACACCATCGGGTGGATTCACTAAGGACGAGATCTCTACATCAGCCAGTAGTGTTGCCTTCCCTACAACATCAAGCCCTTCACGGATGAAGTATTTTGTGATTTTTCTCCTCTTGAAGTTTGTGATGTATTATTAGGACAACCATAATTGTGGAAGTGACATGTTTTATATGAGTCTAGACCTATCTCTATTATTAATTCTTTGGGTAAGAAGTTATACATGATACCTGAGGTAGCCTCTCCAACCGCCATTAATTTTATCTATGCTAAAAAATGTAGTAAGATAACCTCCCAGACTGGGAAATTTTTTTTTCTATCTGATTTTCTCTCAAAGTAAGGGGAATATTGTAGCCACATCCGTGGCCCATAAGAAGGGTTCCTCCACACAACATAAGTAGGTGGATACAATCGTGGAATTATATAGGGACATCTTCTCCTCACCCATAGGGGTACCCTTGCACTGCCAGGTCAAGCATTTGATCGATTTGAATCCCGTAGTAGCTCTACCCAATGGGACAATATATCGCCACTCCATTTTAGAAAATGAAGAGATCAAGTGGAAAATCTAGGAGTTGTTGCAAAAAGGGCACATCCGACCAAGTTCCTCACCTTGTGGGAGCTTGATTATACTTGTACAGAAGAATAATGTGATCTGGAGGCTCTGCATTGATTATCGAACACTAAACAAAATTACTATCAGGAAGAGTTATCTAATCCCACATATTGATGAACTTTTGGACCGACTCCAGGGGACCAAGTATTTTATCAAGATCGATCTAAAGTCTAGTTATCACCAGGTTCCAATAGATCCCATAGATGTATGGAAGACCGCCTTAAAATCCAAGGAATGCCTTTTTCAATGGTTGGTTATTCCCTTCGGGTTGAAAAATTCCCCTGCTACTTTTATGAGGATAATGGATGACATATTGCAGCCCTTCATCAACTCATTCGTGGTTTTTTATCTGGATGACATCCTCATCTTCAACAAGAGTTGGGAAGAACACTTGCAACATATTCGACAAGTCGTTCAAACCCTTCGACAACACAAATTATGTGCCAACTTGGAGAAATTCACCTTTGGCATGATCTAGGTCCAATATTTGGGTTATATCATAGATGAATGTGGTGTGCATGTGGATCCGACTAAGATCCAAGTCATTCGGGATTGACCAACCCTGACACTCTAATAGAGCTTCTCAGTTTTTTGGGCCTTGCAAATTTTTATCGGAGGTTTGTGTTTTGATTCTCCCATATCACTTGGCCTTTGAGTCATATTAATTAGGGTGAGGTGAAAGAAATTTTTTCCTAGTCCGAGTCCTAATAGAAGGTATTCGTTGAGTTGAAGCACCACCTCTGCTCTGCACCGATACTTGCATTGCGAGACTTGCAGCAACCATTTTAAATTGAGAGAGACACCTTTGACTATGCTATTGGTGCAATCCTCACCTAATAGAGACATCTAGTGGCCTATCATAGTGAGACACTTTCTGATATAATTCAGAAGTACCCCACCTATGACAAAGATATGTATTCCATTATGCATGCTTGCTGAAAATGGAAGCATTCAATTTTGGGTAAGGAGACAGTCATCCACATCGATCAATGACCTCTTCAGTTTATACTCACATAAGATAAGTTGCAGAATGATCGCCATCAGAAGTGGTCTACATATCTGCAACAATTTCACTTGAACATTAAATGCAAAAAGGGAATCACCAATCATGTTGTAGACTTCCTCAATTGAGCCACAATTGAAACATTAACTACTGTTATCAACTCTTGTGGCCACAAGACCTCTGGATGGCCGCAACTATAAAAAAATGATCTAGATTTCGTCTCCACATACCAAATGCTAGTATATGGAAAGAAAGTTCCTGATTTCCACCTCGAGGACACATTATTATGCTACTTGGGCCACCTTTGTTTTCCTTCAAGCGAGCGTGCCAAGCTGATTTTTGAGGTGCACTACAGTCGGGCCGCATGAAACTTTGGTGTAAGGAAAATTGTGGTTGTACTACAAAAGTACTTTTATTGGCCAAAGCTCTGACTAGATGTTGGGAAATATATTAGATCCTACACTGCCTGCACCATCGAAGCCAACCATCAAGAAGAAATGTTTGTGCACTTCTCTACCTACTCCCAACCAGTCATGGGATTCCATCTCCATGGAATATATGTCTGGCCTCCCTTCTACAAAGCATGGTAATGGCTGTGTATTTGTGGCTGTGGACAAATTTTCTAAGATGGCTATATTGGAAGCCTGCAAGAAGAGTAGCACAGCAGAGGACATTGCCAAAATCTTCTTTGAACGAGTCTGGGTACATTTTGGGATCTCGTAGACCATTATATCATATCAGGATAGCAGGTTCATGAGCACATTCTCGTCAAGCTTCTGGACACTATTGGACACCAAGCTCACCAAGTCGACTGCCTTCCATCCCAAAATTGATGGCCAAATGGAGGTCGTCAATATTATGATAGTGCACATACTTAGCATGTACAACTCCAAGTGTCCACAAACCTAGGATGGGAGTATTCCCTATGTGCATCAAATTTATAAAAGAGCACTCCATAGCTTGATTGGTAGAAGTCCCTTTAAAGTGGGTTTAGGATTTCAACCATTGTGTCTGATTGCCATGCCTCATGCAACTACAAAGACAAAATCCACACATGTATTTTCTGAGGTTGATAAAGTGACCATATCTATTGAACACATCCAACACATCTTCCAGTAGGTTCATGAAATCTTGAAGAAGTCAAATGCCAAGTGCAAGCAGTGACATGATCAACATCGGGTGCCACACAAGTTTCAGGTGGGCAATAGAGTCATTTCTAGAAAGAACGCCTTACCAGAGCCCATCGGAAGCTAAAATCACTCCGATATGGTCCTTACACCATTAACAAGGCCGTGGGAGACAATTATTTTGACTAGCTTAGCATTCCCCCATTCCTTGGCCTACAACTAGTGTTCAATGTGAACCGCCTTCGACCATACTTCCCACCATTATTAGACACATTAGACATTGCAGAACAACTCACACCAACATAGTTAAACCCATACTACATGGAACATTCCATAACTGATCGAATTATGGACACATAGATCAATAACACTCAATAGTATAAGATCCAACTATATCAGGTTGTCAAAGCTGGCCAACTCCTGCACCAAGGCAAGTGGCTCACTCGGGACCAAATTCAACGAAACTTTCCCCATCTCATGGACACACTCAATGCAATGGGGAAAATTGATTCCTAAGGGGGGAGGAATCATCCAAGTGGATGTTGGTGGCCTCCCGCCTATTCCACTTGGACCCCCACCACCGTCTCTTTCAGTGTTTCAGTTTCCTTAATTGTAGCGCAACTTACTGTTTTTGGCAGTTTTTCAGAGCCATTTTGAGGCCCTAAACGATGTTTTTTGGGAAAATCGAGGAAAACATGATTGTTTGAATGATTTTTTCCACTCAAAAGTTGTATTCCTTGGATAGATATTTCTAATAAGGTATTTTGTGTGTCAAATAAAGATTGTATGCCAAATTTACGACCCCGGGAAGTTGATGTACCAATTTACCCAAAAAGGGCCCAAAGTTTTGGCGCTTCATCTCCTAGGGTTAGGTTTTGGATGTTTAGGGTTTTCCATTGTTTCTAAATAATACATAGGAATTGAAGCCTCATTTTAAAATAGTTCAGAGGCATGTATCTGCCACATCACTTCTCAAATATAAGCTACCATCGTTTTAGCTAGTTTATTTCCATTTTGTTTGTAAGCTTATTTCAATATTTTCTATTAATGAAATGAAGTGTTATTTCTACTGCATCTCTGTAATTATGGTTATTGTTAGTATGAATCTTAATTGGTAGTGTACGAAAAAATACCACTTTAGATGTGCATAAAAAACAACTCTAACAGCAAATATGGCTGCCAATATCTTCAGATCTGCAATTAGTTGATCAAGATAAATGTTGCAAAAATCTAGATCTATGCATCAGAAGACATTAAGCAGTAAATAAAAATGAGATTTACTCCATGCATCCAATAGAAAAGACAAGAATATGTTGAATGAATTTTATATTAAGGGCACCTGGGAGGAAAACATAGAAGGATGTTACCAGTTCTCCTCAATGGGATGGGTTCTTGTAAGTCCTCAACACTTCAGATCTAAAATTCCTCTCTCTTGATGGTGTGGAAATCCCAGACAAAAATGGAACTCAAAGGGAGCTCACAAGGAAAAAGATAGAAAAATATGACAATGATGGTGGATCAAAGTCAGACCAAAAGTATAGATCCAGAGTGATCTTTAGGCAACAAAAGGTAGTCAATGAATGGAAAAACCCTTCTATTTATAACAAAATATTGAGTTAGTCTAGATATTGGTGCATAATTAAAATATTATTAACCAAATCAAGATCCAACTTTTATGGAATATTTTGTTATATTTGTTGGAGGGAAAAAGAATTTGACTTGGGTCAAATCCCTTTATTTGTAAATAATAAATAAATAAATGATTTATTTATTATTTTAAGGATGTGGTTGAGTAATAATCAAATAAATAATGATTTATTTAATTATTAATGGATGATTTAATCAAATTTAACAAGGAATATTATTTAAATAAGGTTTAAATAATTATTCCTAGAAAATAATAAGATAAATAATAATTTATCTAATTAATTTTCCTGTTTTGGGTTAAATATGACCAAGAATATTAATTAAACTACTGTTTAACTAATTATTCCTTGAGGAAAATCAAACAAATGTGGATTTATTTAATATTTCCTCATGGGGTTTCCTGTTTAGACCATAAACAACTTAATAAATGTGTTTTACTAAGTTATTTTTCATAGTGAAATCAATTTTACTTAGGGTAAAATTAGTCTTACATGGTGTACTTAGTTCCATCTAATAGTAATAGGTTAGATGACCAAAAAATGGTGTAACAGATTTCCCCCCAGCGTGCGAGCGTTAGGAGCTAATCGTATGACCGAAGTACGTTGTAAGAACTCAATCACTAGACACCGAAGGGGAAGTCAAAAAGAGAGAAATATAAGGTAGACCGAAGTGCTAAAGGACTAGAACCTGAGGAGGCGAGACCTACAGGTGCGACAAGTCTCTTTTATGAGTGAGTACCTGTGCTATAGGCGGAAGGGGAGGCATAACTATGCCCGCCGAGACAAAGTACAAATAATATTGTGTCCAGTAAATAAGGGACTGAACAATATAGTACATGCTGGGATAAACATGAGCTAGGTAAAAACATGATAATGAATCCCACATACATACTGTGCCTGGGATAAAAACCAGGACTTATATAATAATATCTGAGTACATGAGATACAAATATAACCCAAATGCCCCTGTAAACAGGAAAGGGCTCTGAAAATCTGACTGATACATGTAGAAAAAAAGGCGCTGCAAGAGGTTGAGGCCAACATCATCAAATATATGGAGCTGCATCAAAGGCTATAATGAAGAGTTCATCTGGGCATGTGGGGGGCTACCTATAAGGCCACCCCCTCATGAGGGTTGAGACATCTCACACATACCCGGGAATCGCCGGTATCATCTGCTGCATCACTAAAACATCAAGTACACAGATTTCAATCATGCTGAAAGGATCTGGAGCTAGGAAAAAATCAAGTCAAAGGGCTGTAAGGAGTCCCTTTGCCTAATCTGAGGCACTGAACAAGAGTGGAATCTAGAACCAAGGTACACCACCCTCTAGACCTGTCTTCTGGAATGAATGATCTGATATTGATAGAAGGAGGTCCACCATAGGTGAGGCAATAAGAGATCCTCAACTAAGGCATGAAAGAAAATAGTAGAGCGACTGAAAGACTAACACTAGGGATGATGACGAAATGGGGGGGTATTGAGTAGCAGACGGACAATTTCCCTTGTTAGAGCATAAAGGGCATGAATGACCTGGCAGTGACTGACACAATATCATGAGGGATAGGGGACAATAGGACTGAAGGCCATAATGTGCGACATGAGAGAGGAACCAAGCAATGAAAGATGGAGGACTATAGTGGGATACAAAGGGACTCCGGATAGACTCCATGAATGCGATGATGAATCAACTCGGATGCTCTAAACAAGGGTGACTCGATGATGCTGCCACACAGTAAAGGTCCAATGGGGACCATAAAAACATGAGTACATGATGGTTACTCATGACGAAAATCAACACGAGCATGGACAAGTATGAAGGCAAAGTGGTGCCCCAAGTACAAGTGTTGTAGGTGAAGAAATTCGATTTTAAGGGGTGGTGAAGTGACCCTTCTTGGAAAAAATGTGTCTTGGTGAAGTATCAAATCACAAAATCATGAGTTGGCTACCTAAAAGAAATCAAACATGCATCCCTGGAAGGAAATGCTAAGGGTAATATTTCTTAAGATATAGTGCATTGTGAGGATCTTGGTATGAACCTCTGCCTTAGGCTGAGGGATCTTCAAGGGACCATTAGTTGTCGAAAGAGGCTCTGTAATCGAAGGTACTAGATGGAAGAGGTTGAGTTGCCACTTGACCTTCAGGTGGGTGGGTAGCCACAAATCCTTGCTGAGGGAAAGGATTAGTAAACACAGCCGGCTGACTAGGCATAGCACTGGGAGGGATGGAAGAGGAGGCTTAATGTCCTCACAATTTTTCTTGAGACTCCCACATCTGCTTCATCTGTGGTAAAAGAGGAAAATCATGCGTGTAATGACCATAAACACCACAACAAGAACAAGGTTTGTTTGCGCGAACATGCCTTTCCTGCTTGGGCTGAGTGCCCTGTTGCTGGTTAATAGTGTTAGGTGCATTATTTTTAGGATTAGGTCTAATATTACCAGGAGCAGATTGATTTTGAGTGCCTTTCCTCTTCTTTTTGGAAGGAGGAGGATTAGTTGCGCCCTGCTGTGCATACACTTGCCCCTAAGGGGGCGGTGGCTGCTATTGCGGGGGTTGAGAAGGCAAGGGAGGAGGAGGTGCTAGTGCTGGAGGAGCTGGAGCACCAGGATGTGGATAAAAATAATAAGGAGGTTGGGTAACAATGTGGTAAACAAGAGGTTGGGAAAAAGGAGGAGGCATGCTGTATCCCGGATACATGCTACCGGGAGGGGGGAAAGTGCAGGAGGTGCTAGCCGCCCTTGAGGAAAACCTTAGCCCGTGGGAGGCTGAGCGTATGGATGAGAGAGAGCTCCAATTATACCGTCGACGACATGAGATGCCCCTGTTACATTGGCACCACGGGGTCTAGGAAGATCAGGTAGAACGGTATAAACATAACCCGAATGAGTGTAGATCAAGTCATATTTTAACGCAATTTGGAGAGCGACTTCTTTAGTTTGAGGGAAATGTGATGCGACATCTTTGCTGATAGCAGGCAAGAGAGATCTAAGGAACCTGTCCATGAAGACATGGTCTTCGAAGGTAGGGGCTCGACATAGGCTCTTTCTTCTTCGCCATTCCTGGACATGATCGGATAGGCGAGTTGCAGACGGTTGATGGAAAGAAGTCAAAAGTTCGGTACCAGTGTCATAATGAAGGGGAAGCTGGAAATAAGACAAAATATCTTGAGTAAGAGTCGCAAAGGTGGTATGAGAGGATGAGGCCTAATCAACATACCACTTAGAAGCTTTGCCTGTAAGCGTACGTTGGAACAACTGAAGACAGACAGAGTCATCGGTAATGGAGTTAGATGAACAACACATGTGGAAAGATCGAACATGATTTGTAGGATCTTCTCCAGCAAGGCCTTCAAACTTGGGGATGTCGAAAGGGAGCTTGGTCGGCATAGCAGGCCAACTAGCGTCTTGGTGTATAGGGTCATTGATCAAGTGGTTGAAATCGAGAATACTGAGGCCTGCCATATAGTGGAGCAAGGGAGCAGCCGGAGTAGTTCCTGTTGTGGTCCCACTAGTAGTATTCCCAGCATTAGGGCCGGGGCTACCACCAACGTTAGGTCCTGAACCAGACATGGTGAAGGTGTCAGGAGGAGAACCAGGGGCGAAACCAGAAGGAGAACCCAATGAACCAGAAGAGGAGTTGGAGTGTGGACTCAGTGGAGGACTAACTTGAATCCTACGCGGAGGAGTAAGTCTTCCTACTGGAAACTAAGGATGAAGGCCAAGAAGTCTCTGGGATAAATGCCTTGGTGGTGCAATGACGACGACACAAACATGACATAAGGGGAAGAGAGACCAACAAGGGCGGAAAGGTGTAGGATCAACTGATTACAATGTCGAAACAATGACAGAGAGGTGCAGGATCAATTGATTTCAATGTTAAAGTCTTTGCGTGGCGGTGTTAACCAAGCTCTTCTTCACTTAGGGTGTGTGTGTAAAAGTGTGTAAATTTTAATTTTTAAACCCAGAAGTTTCTAGAGAAAAAGAAAAAGTGTGCTGTATAACTGTAAATAAACTTGTAGATAATAGTATATGAAACTGAAATAATAGAAAATAAACAGCTAAAAATGAAATAATCTAAACCCAAGGAGGCGGGCCTCTCAAAAAGTAGTCTGTAGGTGGGCAAAAAACTAGTCAAAAAACACCAAAATAGCCAATATATCTAAGGTCAGGAGGGATAGGGATTCAAAGGTCAGATCTGCTGGAAATAGATGCAGATAAACAACAAAAAATCAGAGAAAAAATTGTTGTAAATGAAGTGGCGAAAGGCTATCTCCTAGAGGGAAACAGAGGGGGCCCTAGAGGAAAACCCAAAAAAAACTAAAGGATGTGATTTGGATGGATAAATAGCCAATTTGAAGCGGATCTGAAGGTGAGGTATCAGATCTGAAAAATGGCTGAACACTCTGAAAATTTCAGACAACCTGCATCGGCTAAAACTCTTCCACAAAGTGTGGAGGGTACTAAAGCCCTAGGGGGCTAGGTTCCCACTTTGTTGAGAAAAACAGAACAAGTACAGGTCCAAAATAGGCAGAGACGGAGGTCAGACAACCCTGAACAGAAGCCCAGACAAACCTAGAAAACTTTCTGAAAAACTACCGCCAAAAAGTGAGGTTGCAGTTTCTGACCTATTTCTTGCTGAGGTCGTAGATTTTGAGCAGATATCCGCGTCCTGAAGCTCCAAGTCACAGGCTTAGGGCCAAAAAGTGCGACCTGCACTTATGGTGCTCTCAGGAGCAAGTAAAATCAACAGAATGTGTTGTCTTAGCTGCTGCTGATGTTTGTCACCTGTGCAATAGGTTCGAAAACACACGAAAGTTAGAATTTTTAATGTTTTAGGGTTTTATAGGTTAAAAAAAACATCAAGAAAAGGAAAACAAGAAGCTGAAGAGAAATACTAGGGTTTGAAGCAGTTGGATATGCAAGGATTTGAAAAACGACAGCGGTCGTAATCGTAAACCCGTGTGGAGTCGCCAATTGTTAGTATGAATCTTAATTGCAAGTGTACGAAAAAAGACCACTTTAGCTGTGCATAACAAACAACCCTAACAGCTAACATGGTTGCCAATATCTTCAGATCTGCAATTAGGTGATCAAGATAAATGCTGCAAAAATCTAGATCTATGCATCAAAGGACATTAAGCAATAAATAAAAACGAGATTTACTCCATGCATCCAATAGACAAGACAAGAATATGTTGAATGAATTTTATATTAAGGGCACCTGGGAGGAAAACGTAGAAGAATGTTACCAGTGCTCCTTAATGGGATGGGTTCTTGTAATTCCTCAGCACTTCAGATCTAAAATTCCTCTCTCTTGATGGTGTAGAAAACCCAGACAAAAAGGAACTCAAAGGGAGCTCACAAGAAAAAAGATATAAAAATATGACAATGATGGTGGATCAAAGTCAGACCAAAAGTATAGATCCAGAGTGATCTTTAGGCAACAAAAGGTAGTGAACGAATGGAAAAAACTTTCTATTTATAACAAAATATTGAGTGAGTCTAGATATTGGTGCATAATTAAAATATTATTAACCAAATCAAGATCCAACTTTTATGGAATATTTTATTATATTTGTTGGAGGGAAAAAGAATTTGACTTGGGTCAAATCCCTTAATTTGTAAATAATAAATAAATAAATGATTTATTTATCATTTTAAGGATGTGGTTGAGTAATAATCAAATAAATAATGATTTATTTAATTATTAATGGATGATTTAGTCAAATTTAACAAGGATTATTATTTAAATAAGGCTTAAAATAATTATTCCTAGAAAATAATAAGATAAATAATAATTTATCTAAATAATTTTCTTGTTTTGGGTTAAATATGACCAGGAATATTAATTAAACTGTTGTTTAACTAATTATTCCTTGAGGAAAATCAAACAAATGTGGATTTATTTAATATTTCCTCATGGGGTTTCCTGTTTAGACCATAAACAACTTAATAAATGTGTTTTACTAAGTTATTTTTCATAGTGAAAGCAATTTTACTTAGGATAAAATTGGTCTTACATGGTGTACTTAGGTCCATCTAATAATAACAGGTTAGATGACCAAAAAATGGTGTAACAGTTATAAATATATTTTTTTGCATTCTTGTTTAATTTCTGATCATATTTTAATTCTAAATATTACTAAATGATTTAGTTATTATTTTTCTCTCGGTAAATTAAATTCAAAATGTTTCCACAATTATATATTATTGGTACTGTTTTAATTCTAAATATTACTAAATAATTTACTAAACAATGTTCTAAGTGCAGAGAAAACTCCACAGAATGAAATCTGTCTGTAACACAAAAACCAAATTGAACCTTTTATTGTAGAAAACGCAAAATGAAACAACTTTCATTACATTAAGAATTAAAGTTATAGAGATCCTTCTGCACCTTCATTTTCTTGTACATATCTCGTTCTACACACATATTTTATTTCACATAGCTAAATACGTAAAAGTTTTTAATGAAAATTTTTCTAAATTAACCTTCCATCTGTGCTCCTTTTCTTGCAGAAATTACCCCTCCTCCACAAAATAAGCTTCATGTAATAAGGACAGGTTCACAAAAGGAAATATAGTAATACTAATTCAAAATTTGTTCATAGTTAAATTAATTACGTATCGACAACATACATTTACTTCTGGACCCCTGTTTTGTCACTCATTTGTCTTCCTTGTCACATCCTTCGTACAATGAACGTTTATAGTGTTAGGACTCAAAGTCAACATTAACAGCAAATGTTGAGGCTTAAAATCAAGGAAACTTAGATTTGATCGTATATTTACATTGTTAGAGCGATTGTACAAACTTAGGGTCAGGGATTAGAATTGCAATTCACCAAGTTTATTAGCAACTGTAACACAGATTAAAGTTTATGGAGTGTGATTATGGAGTTATAGAACAAGAGCTCAATATTTCCTTAGCTAGAATAGGCAGTGCTCTAAAATTTCTCGTAAATTTGGTCTCAATATCATGCTGAAATAATTTAATATAAAATACGAGTCCATTTCAAACTTCTAAATCAGAAAACGATGATACTGGAATTGCAGATGAAACGACTACAATTGGAAAATGAAACATTGAGTTTTCGTCTGGATAATTTGGATCATGTAGAGAAAATCAATGCTAAGGAAGACACTAATGAAAGAGATGATGATATCATGACAATTGAGAAAGGTTCCCCCCCTTCTCAGCTTGAGCTATAAGTTAATGAAGCCCCCCGTCACTTCTGGTGTCAAGGATAAGTTGTAATTTAGATAGATCTTAGTGTTTTTTTTCTTTGTTTATAAACAAAATAAGTTTTGAATAGCTTCTATGGCACAATTGTGAACTATGTTAACCCTTCTTCAAGTTTTTGAACATTAGAACAAGTTGTTTGAATTCGAAAATAGAAAAATTAATTTGCATGCACGAAAATTTTCTGTGTTACTGATTTAACTGTTGTTTTGTTCTCGATAACTTAATTTCAAAACATTTACGCAAATTAATTTGCAGAGTTGTCTATTTTCCTTTTTGGATAATGTAAGCATTATTTTAGAAATCAACATACGCACCCCATGTTTCGCATAACCAAAGCTCTGCACAATAAAACATAATAATAATAACATGTTAACATGAATAGTTTAACATTAACTTCCTTACACACCCCCCGTTCATCTGAAAATACACCATCCTAATTTCGTTCATGCCATTTAAATAGTAAAAGCTACGCACAATGAAACATAGTAATATTAACTATTATGTTCTAGTTCACATACCCTGATTAAATCCTATTATCAATTCTCATAGCAATAACACACTATCAGAGCAATTGTGAAAACCTCTGGTTCTCCCGCACATACTCTGTTTTCCATATTTTTTACCATCCTAATGTCTGTCCTCAAATAAATAGAAAACTTGAATAGTTCTAATATAACACAAATTCATATTTACGAAATTTCGTAACAAATCCATTGTGTGTAAAAATATTACAGATTAACATTAATAATTTAACATTAATTTCCCTATGCACCTGCCATTCTCTTGCGCAAACCTCAACCTCCACACAGTAACAAATCCGCACAATGAAAATTAACAACATTAATTATTATTTTCTCTCACACATACCCCATCCTCGACAAAGATTCTGTAGGTTTTAACCCTGAACAGAAATTATCTACACACGAATCTTATATCAGAAAATAAACAATAGCGAGAGCATAAAACATAAAACAGATAAACACAAAGATTTTCCCCTGGATCCTAGATCGGGACGACCAGCTTGATTTTTCATTATATTCCTTTTAGTGTTACAACACATATATATACATGCCGAAGCATACATAAACCCCAATCCATAAACCCTGGATTAGAACATAACCATAGTTCCCTTGACCGGATCTACAAAAATACTAGGGGCCGAAAACCATCGTACCCCAAAACCATGTGCAAAACCATGCACAAAACCATGGACACGGACTAACATACCCAACAGATTCATTGCTCTTAAAAAGCGCTCTATGCAACTGCTCTCCGCACATACTTTGTCCTCTGTACAGTAAACAGTCCGCATAGGTAAATATTTTAACATTAATTTCGTCCTTTCCAAATAAATTTCCATATGCATCCTTATTCTCCCACACATACCCATCTCTCTATACGACAACTTTACTTGTACGAGAAGATTTCATTGTGAGGACTGTTGTTTCATGGCGTTGAGGTGCGCATGATGAAAGCTTAAAATATTCCTTCACATAATGTACAAGTAATGTGCATAACTCTTCTTGTGTGGAGATTTCTACAAATTCTATTTATACATTAAAAATTAAAGCGAAAACATCCAGGGTAAATGTAGAAATCATTAAAAAAATGAGAAAATTAAAAGTATCATTTCTGAAGGAAGCTTGAGATTATAGTTATTTTGTAATACATCAGTGAGTGGAAATGATACATTATATGTGATTTATGTGGCACATCAATTCTTATTGTATATTCTAGATGCAAAGATCATGTTCTTAGATCGTTTTTCTGCAATAGTTGTTGTAATATGGAAAATTATAATAAGGTAATTCTATTTGCATAACAAAGAAACTGAAAAGCTTTCATTGTCGAGCATGAAATCTCTTCAACATTTAATAGATTAATAATAAATATGATACATGCATGGTGGGGAATATTTCACTACGAAATAACGCTGATTCATGGGAAAATAGAGTAGGATGTAACATAGCTACTCGCATTGGTGGAGTCTAGCCAAGAGCATGTCCAAAAAGTTGTGTGGAGGAAGCTATGCAAAGGTGGTTGTGTGGAGGTTGCAATGTGCAGGCAGTTGTGTGGAGGTGGTTGTGAGGGGGAAGCTATGTGGAGGAAGCATGTGCGCAGACAGAAATGCGGTTTTCACTTAATTAGTTGTAGTTCCTTGTTACCTATTGAAGATGAATTTTAGAGATTACACTCGATGAGATTGAAATCGTATTTTTCGTTGGGAAAAATGGAAGTGGTTGTGTAGAGTTGTACGAAGGAAGTGTGTGCAAAAGTAACAATGTGAAGGAAGTTGTGCAGAGGAATCTATGTGGAGGAAGCATGTGCAGAGACGGAAATGTGAACCCCACTTAATTAGAGGTACCACACTTAATTAGCAGTAGAGGCATGGACTATGTTGCATTGCAACTATCCCTCTTTTTATTATCATTACAAGTTTATTTAGTCTAATATAAGAACTAAAAATTAGTAAAGTCTTATTTAAATGTGAAATTATTGGAAATATTGTGAGAAATTATTGTAAACATTGTGATATTAGGTGAAAATTTAAACGAAATGATAACTTTGGCAAGAATTTTTTGCGATATTTTATGGAAGATAATATTGTGAATTAGTTTAATTATAGTGTCATGATCCATATCAACAAAATTTTAGTAATTAATAGTTATGTTAAATTCTTAAATTAAAAAGATGAAAATGAAAAATAGCGGAGTTTTTTCTTCTCTCTTTATATATATTTGTAATTCAAGGAACCACAAAATGGACCGATTTCGTACTCATGTGACACATCGTCAATTCTAACTGCTACTACCATAACCTATAGGTGCCTATGTATGCCCATTATGTAGACATGGGCTAATTTGGAGGCACTTAATTTTTTTAGCATTATTATTACTCGTTTCATGAAATTTGAGAGTGGTTCTAACATTATAGGATTTTATATGGGCAAATTGGAATTTTAGATCCCATTTAAAATTAGCCTAAACAGTTTTCAAGATTTAAAAGTTGGTAGGATTGCAATGTTTTCATTGGATCTTTGCATGTACGAGGGTATGGAATAACCATTTTATGAAGAGCATCAAGCCCTCTATACACCTCAATGTTGGTTGCATTAATTGTTGAACTAATTTGTCATGACCCTCGTAACGTTGTACCTTTCATTCAATCAAAATCATTGATTTGGCATGCTAAGCTTTCTCTCTCTTATTTTAGTACTTAGAGGATACTCATGAGGATACCAATATAGGTAATGCTTTTGACTTTGACGATATGTAATTATTTTTTGTAACTTGATTTTTTTGGACTCTAAAAATAATTTAGAACTTTTTTGTTAATGTATTTTTGGTTCATAGATGAATTTCACTTGATGTTATTTTGGTTATATACACCCGTACTTGTTATATACACAAAAAAATTGATTATAATAAAACAAATTAGATTTCACAATAACATTGTATCTTTCATAAAATGTCAAAATCTAATGCTAATGCCAAAACCTTCTTCCTATAAAAGAAAAAAACATTTCTAAAGAGGAAAAAACCATTTCTAAAGTTGTTATTTTTTCACGTAAAAATAACAAAAATAATCACTAATTTATTTATTTAATTTTATTGTAAATGACTCATGATAACAAAATACATTTATTATAGTTTTTTATTATAATTTA
The DNA here is from genome assembly GCA_034641835.2 of Pinus albicaulis. NCBI lineage: Eukaryota > Viridiplantae > Streptophyta > Pinopsida > Pinales > Pinaceae > Pinus > Pinus albicaulis. The sequence continues at coordinate 1,176,615,782 of CM076572.1, read as the reverse complement.
AGACCTTGGAAACAAAATCGTTATGTATGATGGATGGCTAAACATCTTATACATGTTTTATATAACAATGCATTTATTTATCTTATTACTACTTTAAATGTTCATATTTTTTAATATTTTCATTTTCAATATTATTAATTCTTATTGTCTACTATATTTTCACCTTTACAATGTTTACAACACTATATTACCACGAATATTTAAAAGAGAAATAGGATCACTCTTTGTAAAAAGAATAATATCTAGATATATGTTTGATGATAATTATAATATTAAAATGAATACAGATAAAATTTATATAATTTTGAATTTATAAAAGAAAATGAAAGTGAAAAAGTTTATAATCTGTTTTAATTAAAATATATAATAATACTTTTAAAACATTTTCTTTATTAAATTTACTATATAAAAATGAATAAAAATAAAACTCATAAATCAAAACTTTTAAGCACGATTTCATTATCAAGATTATTTTAAACGTTAAATGTAATCCAAAACTTTTTATTAAAATATAAACAATATATAATATGATTTTTAACATATTATAATTATATATTAATTTAAACATACATTTATAAAATATATTAATTTGAAAATTAGAATTGTTTTGAGAGAGATTAATGTTTAAGTAGGCAAATCAACTAAGTTAGCTGTTTTATTATTAAAAATTTAGAAATCCATACATTTACAAAATATATTAATTTGAAAATTAGAATGGTGTGGAGAGATTAATGTTTAGGTAGGCAAATTAATTTTGTTAACTCTATCTTGTAGGAAAGCAAGTTTATCTAATTTTGCTATTTGATTTGCTTATCTTTTAGATAGAAATATCAATTTTGTTAAATCTATTTTTTACATTAAGACATATATCTTAGGGTGGTTTTACCTAAAAAAAAAACTATATTTTTGTATACTTTTAACATATTAATATAAATTAGCAAAATAAAATATAAGACTCGAGAGAAATCAGTCATATAGCTAGAGCATTAAACTTATGGAGGAGAAAAGTAACCCTAAGCATCAATAGAGAGGTCGATGGGTTTATAGTATCATGCCCAATCTTGGATGCACCACCCTGTTTTTTTGTCATCTAATTGTAGGGGGCTAGAAGAATTTAACCTTGCTTCTCCACCCTATCTAGTTGCTTTGTCATGTCTACCTTTTCTATGTCTTGTCCAACAAATACATGGGCCACCATAAGCTTTGTGTGCTAGTAGAGTTCAAGAGTTTTGAAATATTTACTATCATGAGTGTGGCTCATTCTGGAGTCTATATGGAAATCCACCACCTCGACCCTTATTTCCTCAACCGCTTGAGAACCACATTCATTATTGACCTTAACCTCAATTAGCTTTAAATTCTTCTTTGTTTGAGGGAGGCCACTCCATGGAAACATTGAGTAGCCTCTCTTGCAACAACTTCGGTGTGGGTGCATCAAGTAGGACGGTTGCCATGAAAAATGAAGTGTGGAGCCATTAAAAGCACCAAACACTAATAGTTGTAGGATAAGGCATGTAAGAGAATGATATTGTTAGAGCGACAAAGGAATGAGACATTTAGGACCAGAGACACTATAAACCGAGGAACATTCTGAGCCATAATCTGATGCTAGTGTGGTTGGAAAGGCCACACCTTGCACCCTTTCCTTCGTATCAGTGTGCAAGGACTAAAATTAATCAGTGAGTGAACTAGACACCTCCATACCCTAGAAACTAATTTGAAGGATGTTATTACCATAATTATCCAAATTCATGTTTGCATGAGGAGGATGTTACTACCATAATTAGCTAAATTCATGTTTGCATGAGGAAGGTTGGTAGAAGATGACATGCCTCCTCTAGTTGATAGAAGATGACAAGCCTCCTCTAGAAATGTTGAACCCACATGCCTTGGCCAATCATGTTGTCGACCACCTAATTGGGGAAATAAATTTTGAATATACATTTGTTATTAAATAGAAACTAGCACAACCATATAAATTAAATGGTTCATACATGTTGATAGGCATTAATCCATATTAAACATCAAAACACTCATTTCATTCAAGCTCCTAAATTTTAAAAAATTATAAGAATTAAGTGGATTATAGCTTTATTTAAAATAATAATAATAATTATTAATGATAAAAAGAACTAATATAAGTATACATTTAAAAAAGAAAACAAAAGTGTAACATGTTTTTTAACCATCGAAGTTCACCCCATTTTATTATTGTGATTCTTAATTTATAAATAGACTTTGTTACAATATCATGAGCCAATACCATGACTTGTTAATACCATATACCTAAAAAACCATAACACTTGTTCATATGACATTTTTTTTAATTAATGAATTTAATTAAAAAACAAAAAAAAACATAACTACTTTTGAGAAAATCCTTACTCTTTCTAATAATGTTCTAAAATATTCTATGGAGGTCAAATCTCTACCATCCATCTAATGATTATTGATAATTAAATTAAAATTCTAAATGTCCTATTCCAAACTAAACATGTCTATTGACATAAAAGCTAATCTAAAAACAAAATGTTTTTTTGATTGTGTACATGAATTCCAAAAACAAGATGTTTTTTGATTGTATATATGAATTCTGAAAAACTCTTAAAGGCTCAAGTTATGAAGACTCTCACAATTCAAACTTGTGATTTCAATTAACATTGCTAAAAATTCACAACTCAAACTTCTGATTTCAATTAATCTCTGCGAAATTAACAAATAATAACTACAATATGAAAAACACTCAAATTATAAAAAATTCACAACTCAAACTTGTAATTAAAATTCATCCTTACGAAATTAACAAAAAAAAAAAGATAATATGCATATATACTTACCAAAAGAGATAATACATAATAATTCAACGTACTATTTCTGATCCTCCTCAACATGATAGTCTTTTGTCGAATTCTCTGGCAAAATCTTTCTGCAACCAACTTCACTTGATGTCCAAAATGTCTGCCTGCGTCCTTCTCTTATCCTATGGCAGTGGTAGTGAATGCTGGTGATAGGTCCACGCTATCACACAGTACAAAGTGTCAGCTTCGGCCACCTTGGTCAAAACGTGACCCACAGATTCTTCTAGATTCATATGTAAATGAGAAACATTGAGAGTAATTAAAAAATTATAGAGCGTAATTAGATTGTAAATTGGCATCGTTATGTAGATTGTAAATTTTGGAATCTCTTGTTATTAGAGAGGTCAGTTGTAAATTTTGGAATCTCTGGTTATTAGAGAGAGGTTAGTTGTAAATTTTGGAAATCTCTGGTTATTAGAGAGAGGTTAGTTGTAAATTTTGGAATCTCTGGTCATTAGAGATTAATTGTTTGATTTTGGAATATTCCCAAAATTAATATGTATTTAGGTTGTAAATTTTGAAATATTTCAAAATTTTATAAGAAAAGTTGAATCTAATTTTATTATAGATTCTGGAATATATTTCAAAAATTCTATAGAAATGAGCAAAATCAAATAATTGACTTCATTTGTTTGAATTCTCTGGTGTGGAATATTTTTGGAATATTTAAAAAATCTATAAGAATAGTTTTTTCAGGAAAAAAAAATCTATAAGAATAGTTGAACCTAATTCTTTCTTAAAAAAAAAAAGTTGAACCTAATTGGATTACAAATTTTTCTGGGATATTTCAAAAATTTTATAGAAATAAGCAAAATCAAATAATAGACTTCACTTGTGTGGAATATTTCAAAAATCTATAAGAATAGTTGAACCTAATTCTTTCTCAAAAAAGGAGTTGAACCTAATTAAATTACATATTCTCGAATATTTCAAAAATTCTATAGAAATGAGCAAAATCAAATAATTGACTTCACTCATGTGACATAAAATTATGAAATATTCAATAATTTTATTTATTTATTTTTTAAAATTTTTAATCTGGAGATAATCTTCTATTTTGAGTATGTATCTAACAATAGTTCATCAGATACTGCATAATTTTCCTATAGATCTTTGCAAGCATTTTAGATGTTCTATCCAAATAATTTTGTTGTTGTGAGTGTTACAGTTGTACCAGTGAAACATTAGTAAAATAGATCTCATTTAACGAAACATTAGTAAAATAGACCTCATTTAACCTCTCAACAAGGCCCTTCCCTGAATATGATCATTCAAAAATATTTAAAGTTCCAACATAGATATTCTACATATGAAAGAAGCAACAAAAAACAAAAACAACTATAGTTATTCGTGCAGATGTAAACACATAGAATAGTTCATAGGGAAGGTGTAGTGCCCATAGCAACCGCAACTCCTGCTATGATGAGAGAGTAGTGGATGTATCAGAAGGCGTCAAGTAAACCCATTTTGGACAAAGAATCCACCTGTCGATTCCTCTCCCTATATATATGAGCGAAGTTGATATATCTAAAGGAAATTCATACATCATTTATCATGTGTACCCAGGCTCGTAGCAGATGTGGGGCGAATGTCGTGTCTCTATTGAGATACTGTATGATGACCTGTGAGTCCCCATATACATGTAAAGTATCCAGTGACAATTGTTGTGCAAACCATAATAAACCCCACAATGCAAGCACCTTCACCTGTGTGTTTGTGCCCAGAATCCCATTCCAATGGATCTTCTTGTACTGAATTGTGGGATCCAATCAAATCCATAGTTCGTAGCCGCAATTATTCCTCTATGAAGCACCATCGGAATAACTAACAAGAAACTGTATTGGGTGTGTCATAACCCTGATAGAACAATCCTGAGGATTCTGATGTGGTATTGTATGTTCCTCAAGCCACATGACAACCTTTTGTACAATGTGGTGTACAGTGATTTGACAGCCCTAAAAAATGAGACCATTCCTCTCTTTCCATATTTCCCACACCATACAAAATGGGATGGTCTTGTGCTTTTCTCCCCTCTCCAACTACCACATGTAATTGTCCTGTAAATTTAAGAAATTCATGTATGGAGTGTACATGAGTTGGAAAAAATCCCGCCAGATTCTCTGAGTGATAGGGCATTCCAAAAAGAAGTGAGAGTTACATTATGAAGCATCAATGCATATGGGCCATGGACCTGGGCCATGAGTTCCCCTCTTGTTCAAATTCTCCCATGTGAGGTTCATGCTATATTGCCATACCAACGAGTTAAATAATGTAATTTTGTGGGGAATGTGTAAATGCCATACTTTTTAAACCATATTTCTTGCAGTCCTTTAATGGAATAAATGAAGTGTTTTTAGTTGTTTGCAACCACCACACCCTTTGTATTTAATAATCCCTCCCAAGTGATGATGTCTGCCTCACCTGTGTTGTATAGACCCGCTTGTCTGAGGGTGTTGGTATACATCCTTCATTATGTATGTAACCTCAGTGGTATGTTCATGTCCTCCGCAGTCCACCATATCGGGTTATTTTTGCCCCACTCCTATATAATTTTTTGTACATAGAAGATGCCCCTTGAGTGTAGGTGGTGCAACAAATGATCCTACAGTCTCTTTTCCCCACCAACTTCCTTTATGCGATCAATCCCAATAATGATATTGGAGCATTTCCAAAGTGCCAAACCAATCGTTGTAAGAACACAGTCATTATAATTTGAAAATTGTGCCATATGTATGAACTCGTGGGTATTCCAAGTGTTCAAGACCCGTGGCAATCAACATGATTGTGCCCCATCATATACTTTATGGGTATAATGTCCCTCCACAGTTCAATAGTATGAAGACCACGCCAAAGTGATTTCAGTAGGAGTGCTCGACCATATTCTTTTGTGTCCAATAATCCCCAGCCCTCGACGTCCTTTGGAATTTGTATCCTATCCATCTTGATCAGATGATATTTTCCATGTAATTTATGTCTATCCCATATAAACTGTGTAAGTATGACATTAATATTTTGTACAATGGCAGTTAGGAGGTTGAATAGGTGAGCCCAACATGTGCCTATTTGTTGTAAAACCACTTGGCATAGTATGTATTGCCCCCCAAGTGATAGCTAGCAATGAGTCCATGCCTCAATCCTCTTTCTAATTTTTTCCAATATCCATAGCCAGACTTAATTTTTATACTTTGTGGGCTTTAGTTTGTAGCCCAAGTATGTGAAGCCATCCGCCAAAGATCCATAACCATAGTTAAACATGTTTGCAATATCTGATATAATCGTTATGTCTCCCTCTGAGTGATACAAGTGATACTTTGCGCCATTTTACATAAGATCAATTGCACTTCCAAACCGGCTGAGGATGTGGTGTAAGTTACTCCATAAATTTCTACACAACATACCAAATACCAAAATTTCATCCACAAAGAGGTTGTGTGTGACATGTATATCCACACATATCTGAAAAATCCCGCAGCACTGAGAGGTCAAATTTTCTGACTGAAACAATCCATGACCAGAATGTATAAAAGTGGTGATAATGAGCACCCCTGTCGAAGTCCCCACCCAACACCAAAAAATTCTGATGGGTAGCCATTTATCATGACCAAAAATTGAGCTCCAACAACACATGTTATTATCCATTCAGTGATAGGGTTATTGAGCCCAATATTTAATAAGGTTAATCTCAGGAATGCCCAGTCTAGGTAGTCGTATGCCTTGCATAAGTTGATCTTCATCACAAGTGCCTGTAGTTTCTTAGCATGTATTGATTGAATGGTTTTCTGTGCAATCGCCACTGTGTCATGTATGAGCCTATTATGTAAAAATATAGATTGTTCACTGCTTATATATAAAGAGAGTGTATCGTTAAGACGTTTAACAATGATTTTTGATATGAGTTTATACACTATGTTGCAAAGGGAGATGGGCCTATAATCTGAGAACGTCATAATATCGGCCTTATTGGTGATCAGTGCAATGAACGTGGAATTTATGGCTCCAGTAATGCATCCTCCCATTCTGGTTTCTTCAACCATGTCCAAAAAATCCTTTTTTAGTAGGTTAAAGAAATAAATGAAAAACTCCACAGTCTAGCCATCTGGGCCAAGTCTTTTGTCACGAGTGAAATATTCGAGGGTCTTAAGGATTTCCGCCATGTCCACCAGTCTATTAACCAATATGTTTGCCTCCTAACTGAACATTTGTGGATAATCTGATATACCCCACAACTGGTCATCTATGTCAACGTGTTCTCGACACTGAAAAAAAATTCTAAAAATGTGAGACAACCTCCCTGTGAATCTCCATAATCTTGTGTAACATATTCCCATCCCGTGCTCATATTCCCTAGATGGAGTTCCAGGTCCTCCTTTGATTTTCCATAAGGTGGAAATACATATACTATAAATTTATATATGAAAATATATTTTTGTTAGATAAGATTGATTTGATATTAATGGAAAAAAAAGTTGGAGGATAAAAAAAATATACATGTAACTATCACATCCATTTTAGAGTTGCCACAGTCATGATTTTATAGTAGTCATAATTTTATAGTTGTTACAGTTTCCATAGTCATGATTTTATAATTTTTAATGACGAAAATTTCTACTTATATGACAGTTTAAAGAAAACAAGCAAAAATGCCTAAATGTAGTTTCTCATAAATGGTATTCACCTAATTCAAAGAAGCAGAAAAATGGAGAAGAGAAAAAAGAAAATGCAAATACACATGTCAAGGAAATCAATATGGTAGTATTTTATGGACTTCTTTACCAACGTTGTTTTAAATATCAATTTCATTGATGTTCATTTTTATAAGTAGATTTGGAAATATTCCAGACATTCAGTAAATATGGCAAAGTTAAACATTTAATAATCTCTGATATATTGTAGAATCTGCAATCATCAAAAACTCAGGTTTCACTAATTATATGAGCTAATTGTCTTCCAAAGTTGCTACTAATTTTGTCATCTTCTCAATGCTACTAAATCAACATAGATCTATTTAAGTATGGATTTAACATGACTCGAGAGATCAAATTTTTTCTCTATAGAACATGTCTAAGCTCTCTACAATTTTCAAAAAAAATGCAATGGGCACTTGTTGCATTTTCTGTTTTTGAAAAAAAATGTAACCCATGCCCATTGCATTTTGCGATATGTAGGGTTTTTAATATGGTTTGAAAAAATTTGATAACATTTATATAGTTTGAAAAAAATTGGTAACATTAAATTTTTGATGATGAGGAGGATTTCTCTAATATGTCACAAACATATGTTTTCCCAACATATCTTGGACTAACATTAAATTTGAAAAAATTAATTTTATTTTGGTTTTTCAATATTGAAAAGTTAAAATAATTTATTTTTTTCCTACAAAAATAAGTAATAACTTAAAATTTTATATGTATTTTGAACATTACAATAGTATAGTGTCAATTTCACAAACTAGATCAAAATTCTAGGTATATTTGAATGTGTACACGTACACAACATTTGTTCAACATAGGTTCATGAGTATTATAATCTCTATAGAAATCATATGGAAAGAATTTAATAGGACTATTTACTTATGTTTAATAAAGGAATCATATACAAGAAATTTAATTAGACCATTTATTTCTAGTCCATATAAAAATCATGTGTTAGGGTGGTTCCGGTGAACTTGTATTGGCCAAGTTACTGACGGTGTTCAAACTCCAAGTTTATGACAACCCATGGTATATATATGGAATATAGCTTATTTAAAAGTGGAAAGATTCCAAATAAATGTGTCCTTCAGGGCTAGTGGGATTCCAAGCAATGGAGTCTTTAGACACCACCACTTATCTCAGTTGCATGATCTTAATAGCTAGTATTAGAGCAATGATTGGAGTTGTGGCCAAATATGTCTCTGCGTATCGATCCATTGTTGTTGGGGATCAAAATCTTTGAGAAAGTGGTTACCACCAAGGACCACACCACTGAAACGATGAAGTAGGGCACAAATGCAATGACCGATCTCACCAACGTCACCAAGGATTATACTGCTGAGAAGACCTAGGTTACTAAAGACTACATGATTTAGTGATTGCAACAAGGTAAGGGCATTGTTGTGGACTGCTGGCATGAGGTTTTGAGTTATATTGTAGAAAAGAGAAATGAGGCCAAGGATACTATAGTCGAACAGGTCCAAAAGGGAAATTTTGTTGCCATTGAGTACACCAAACAAAAGACAAAGGATTCCTATAATGTAATTGTCGAAAAATTGCAACAAGGGAAAGAAGTTGCTACCAATATTGGGTGCAACACACTGGATTTTACAATGCAGAAAGTGGCCAAGGGTAAGGATGTCATCATGGAGAAGACTACAGAGGCTTGAGAAGCTACCAAGGAGAAGTTGGGGCTGTATAATAATTAGCTCATGATAAGGTGAGTCAGGCGGGCACCAGAGCAAATTAAAAATCTTAGGAGACTACAAGGGCATATACAAAGACAATGAATAATTTAAAAGAAGGAACACAAGAAAATATTGGGTAAGAGAAGGACAACACTTACGATGTAATCAAGAGTAGTAAGAAAAGACATGAAGAGGACACATAATGATAATGAGGATGCAGATGATTAACACAGGTTGAAGAGGTAGCAAGAGAGTGGTAATATGGATGAAAAAATAGAGATGGAGTTAATAGTTTGAAGTATAGTGAAAGAGTGAGGGTCTGATGACAACCATAGCAGTGTGATAACACCAATGGTGTGTGAACACCCTAAGGGTTTTTGGTCCAAGTTACGAAATCATGCCACAGGCAGGTGTATTCTACATGATCCCATGCAACGTTGTCTTTATACACCACCACTTCTCTCAATATCATGATCTTAACAACTACTACAAAGCTTGAGGGGGGGAATGTGAGAATGCAAGATGGTTGATGAACCATATATGTGAAAAGGTGTCATAGATAACTGATAGATACATCGACTAGTTATCGATGTATTCTGATATATGGTAACTTTTTTTTTATGGACTTCAACAGAAAGTGAGTGGGACCCGGTTAACCTCCCCGAGTCAAGTTTAAGGGGGGAATTCTTTGGGTGGTTCAGGTAAAATTAAAACTTTTTCCATAAGAATTATAAGCCTAATGTTTGGTGTACATGTGAATTATTATGCAAAACACCACATAAATAACATTACTTTCTGTCAACAAAAATGAATATTTGAATTAATTACTACATATTCAACCCTAGTGAAATCTACATTGCATCATTTTTTATCCCTAGTGCCCATTGTCTTGTTTTCATATTAATTAGGCATAAAGAAGACATGTAGGTAATATGCAGAGCAAGTAATAAATACAAGCAAGTGGAGTAGGCAGTAAATACAAGTAAATGAACTAAGTAGTAAGAAGATCTACAATTGGAGCAATGGAAGATTGGTAGGTACCATTTCTAAAATATTAGTAGCAAGAGGATGGAGAGTTGATTCTAATTGGAATTATTTCTCCTTTTTTAGTAGCAAAATGATTCACCACAACAAAAAATTTTGATTTTAAATTCCCACTACTAATATTGAAGTCCAATAGATAGGTGATACATGCATGCATGAGCTCCATAACAATAAGATTTTGTTGTATAAAAATAATAGCATTTCTGTTTTTGAACTATCATGATATGAGGATAATATTGTTAACGTTCTTTCTCTTTTTCATGGTATATAAAAAAAACTAATAAAAAAAATACAAAAATGATAACAAGTAGAACATGTTATGAAAAGTTTTCTTATCTTTCAATAAAAAATAATTTTCATTTCAAATTTGAAAGATAATTTCTATTTTCACTTTCATTTTTATAAAAAAAAAAAAATTCCATATTTTTCTAATACATTAATTTTTTTTTGAAAAACATTAACCACTTCAATTTTGAACCCTAACTTTTAACTTTTTCTCCATATTGTAAAAACCAAAAAAATGTACCTATAAATTTTCAAAAAGATTTTGTTCTTTTCGGAATAAAAACTTGAACCAGAGAAACAAATAACCCTCAAAGTAGATATTTTAGGGAAAACTTTGGCCTTTATTTTTGTTGAAATATAACATTCTTGATCAATATGCACCCATATCTTTCTGTTGTCTGTCCTCATCTCATGGATATATTTTTACTTAGCAGCTCACGTATGAGAGCAACAGGTGATGGAAGAACACTCTTAGTGAACATTATGATTGATCTTCCTAGTTATGATGCTACAGATGCTTGCCAGAAAATAAATAAAAAGCAAAATAAAAACTTAGCCATCATAAAAGGCAACTTGTATTCTTCCTTTTTTATTATAAAATATTGATTTTGTTTTATTTTTATATGAACAAAATATTGATGAATTAATGAAGGTGGAGTGTTATTAGTCCCTGCCACAGGCATCGAGACTATTGTAATCGGTACGCATCATTAGTATATTCATTTATTATTCCTCTCAATAAATAAGTTAAGCAAAGTTTTCATTATAAAACAAGGTTAAGCAAAGTTTTTAAGGCACAAAAGGTTGCAAAAGGTTTTGTCATCTTATTGGCCTCTTCTAGGCATACCATATATTACGTTGTTTTTAGTCGTTTGTTTTTTATGTATATGTTCGTGGTGTAGATTAATGACAACATAGTATTAAATGTGAGGTTATTTTAGCATATGTTGGCAACTTCAATTCTAAATTGAATATTACCAACCTTGTGCCCCCTTTTGAATAGCCACCACCTGTACAACCATACATAAAAACCTTCCTCTTTAGGATTATGTTTCTTTTGATTCTTGGAGAGGATGTAGCCACAATGCAGAAGGTGGTGACTGTTCAACGGACCTTATGCTAAGTCTTTGAATACCACCTTTGAAGACCACCGGCTTCAAGGCAGAGGCAGAGACATTGAGGAGTGGAAGGCAGCCCTCAACGAAGCCTCAACAGATTTCCTGCTTTCTGATTAAAACTAGTGAAAGGTAAATACACGTTTTCTTTGAAAGTTGTATCTATTTATATTATTACCCAAGGCCCTATAATATTTTTTCATACCCAGGGACCTATATTAATGCGTAAATGTGCATAAATGGTAACAACAACGTGAAATTCCATCTTTTGTTTAAAATTTAAATAATGAATTTCTAGGCTTCCTTATAGATACCGAAGGAGAAGAGGAACTTGAGAGGAATTTGCTGCTACACATAAATGCAGGGTGGTTGTCAACAATTATGATAAACATAGAAATACACATCAACAACATTACATTCAATTGATAATGATGAAACCTGGTATGCATGGCAGCCAATACAAATGTTCAAGCTCAGCACTGTCTTAAATAGAAACTCTGCCCATGTACACAAAGGATGGGCTACTATAGGCAAAAGTTTTAGGAACACTTCAACTCACAAATTCAGTCTTCAATAGCAGGCAATATTTGCTCCTTTTCAGCTTACAAACTCTGATTTATACCAGCAAATGCTCAGCCCACAGGACACTGGAATATACAACCATTACACGAAAATTAAAATTAGTCATATAGGCCACAAATCAGCCTTCAAAAGACAATAAATAACCCTCTTATTTCTGTGCAAATATATGGAATAATTCTAATTAATCTCAATCAGAAATAGAGAAGAATTTGGTCTCTTTCTTTAGCATGAACAACCTATGAAATTTGTACCATGAACACAGAGCAATTATGTCCCAAAGAAATCTACTTGGCCTCGATTTATTGAAAAAATAATTCAACCTTAAACAATCTGCTCTACTCTATTGATTTATTTTCCATTGCGTTCCAAACATTCAAAGGAATCACACTTGCTCACAGATGATGTTGGGTAACCATGTCATATATAGACGTATGGCTTAGCTGCTTTAAATGTTTTAGCTGCCTTAGGGGAAGAAAGTCGTAAACTGGCGCCCTCTCAATGCCCTAATAACGCATCCATCTGATGTATCCGATACAACAGGCATTGAACCTGCTTCAATAATCGAGTAAACTTTAATGTCTTTTCAAACCTTCTTACTCTACTTTCGCAGGCTATGACTCTTAGAGTAGGCTATGAATCTTGGATTCAAGTTCGGATCGTAGAAGCGTTTATGGCTAGATTCTCTGTATGCTAGGGTCAGTAGGTCACACTTGAGTTCTCCCTAGGCTTTGCAATGCATATACACTTTGTTGTTCAATCAGGATATGGTCCTAATAGCGCAAAGGATGCAATGCATATACACTTTGCTATTCAATCAGAAGGTACTTCAAAGTCTTCGAAAAAATATTTGCCGAAAATTTCTTCCCGTGCAACATCAACCCAAGTGTGATAACTAATAGAGCACTCAACAGACACGTGAAATGCATGCAAGCTCGGGGTGACAAGTTTTTTCTTTTATTTTGATTTTACTTTATTTATCTAATTTTGTATTAAATTATTAAATTTTTAAGTTTTAATTTTTTATTATAGGTACAAATTTATTATTTATCTTAACCTTTTATATTAGGTTTCCCTTCTCCTTGGTTATACATGTCAAATCTAAAATAGACATGGGAAATATTGGTGAAGGGTCAAGGTTTTAGGAAGAAAAACATTTAAGCTCGAATATATGAGAACCATCGCACAGAGGATACCTAGATAAAGATGGGGATTCTCGAGATATCTTCCCTATTTCAAATAGTAGAGGAAGTAGCAGAAAGTAAGGGACAACGAGCCAATTCCAAATCCTTAGGAGGATTAAACCCAACAAAGATGACAAATTTTGTTTCAAGAAACATGCCCAATTGCATGGACTACAAAGAGAAAAATTCCTTTGGTTTCGGTGCGAGGTTTGAGTGGTAGTTATTTTGCCAAAATTTCTCATTACCTCCACTTGGCCTCATCTCTTTGAAACTCACACCATACAGGTGGGGCACTCCACAACTAGAATGGAACTCTATTGAATGGCTTGACAATCCGTTGGCCTTACCCCCCCAATGGAACAATCATGGAAAGATTGAGAATCAGTTGGCCTCATCAGTTGATCAAGGCTCCATCTTCTGAAAATAAAAATGAAGCTTAAAGGACACATTTTGTAATTTTTATTGTTTCTAAGTTTTTTTTGGTAGCTATTCGACCAAAATTTCCCAAGACTTCTACCTCGGGTTAACATTTGAAACTCATGCAATACAGGTGGGGCAAACCATAGAATGTAGTTCCATGTACTGAACATCTTCCTTCACTCCTTTCTTTTCTTATTTTCCCTCTTACTGGGATGAAATACAAGTGTATTTGGGTGCTATATCTGTCACGCTTATATTATTTCAAACTTTTCTTCTATAAAACATATATTTGGGCATTGAATTTTAGGTATTACATTGTTGCCTTTATTCTCTCGTGCTTCATATGTGTGAATTAGCTGAATATGTGGTCTTCTATGGAACCTACATTTCTTCCACACTCACTACTGCAATCAACATCAGGTTAGTTCCCATCACAAGGACTTGCAAGCCATGCACAACAGTTTTATGCAAGATGTCCATTTTCTCTAATTTCCCGTTGAATGCAGACAAAAAAAATTGTGATGACGATTAATGCATACACCATTAGCTTTCTTAAAGGTGTTGACAACACGTGTCATGTTAAGTCCCTATATTAATAGTGTAGTCACTTATTCTTTTAGTGTAGCCCCCCTTATTGTTATTATTGTACACCTGTAACCCCCATATTGTTATTATTGTGCCCTTACATTATTATTGTTAGATCGGCTAGGATTACATTGTGGCCCCATGGACTCCTATATATAGAAAGGAGTTTTTTTCATTTGTATCATCCAAGAATTGTTCATTCATGTAATGTATTGGAGGTTTCCCCCTCTAAGTGGCTTATTTCTAAGGCGTTGATATCTCTTTTCTTCTATTTTTGGAGTTGGTTTCAAAACATTTGGTATCAGAGCTTTGGATTCTAGGATTTCGCTGCTCCAAATAGGTCATCGTGGAATTTTCAATATATATTTTTTTATACGAAGGTTCAGAAGCCAAAAGTTTTAGAGTGCGAAGCCAAAATCCTGAGGAACATTGTCGCAAAATTTCAGAGCTTGGTTCACAATATTTTCAGAGATATGATCTGTGAAAGTTAGGGCTTTTTGCAGGCTCCTGAATTTCACCTAAACAGGTCATCGTAGCATTTGAGTTATAAATTTTTTTCTATGAGGGTTCAGAAGAAGAAATTTTCACAGAGCGAAGCTGAAAGCCTAAGGAACCTCCTGTAATTTTAGATCTTGGTCCGCAATATTTTGGGAGATATAATCTGTGGAATTTAGGATTGTTTCAGGCTCCCTAATTTCATCTCAAAGAGGTGACCGTGGGAAAATATTCATAACTCTCTCTCTGAGCATCAGATTAGAATTCTGTAAAAATTTCCTAGAAGTACACAGACTGTAGTTTCCTATCTATAAATTTCAGAGCCAAAGGAGCAAACAGTGACATGTGGAAATACGTACAAGTTCACTCTACTGAACCATTCCATAATTCGGTCATCGTAGGAGATTGAACACAACTTTGCCTTCAAGAATCCAAATTAGGTCAAATCTGTGGCATTCAAAAGAGAATTCAGAGGGATACCGCATTGCAATATTTAAGATCTGAAAACATAGAGATACTTTAGTTTCAATATCAAGCTCCTCAAAATCAAGAAAAAGGTGTGTATTTTTTTTTGAATTGCATAAGTCTTGTGTAAAAAAAATCAGTTTGAAGTGATTCCAAGGGCCTATTGAGCATATATTTCAGTATTGGGTTCTGAAATTCCTCCTAAAAATAATTCCATACCCATTAAGACCTCAGAAATCTATACTATGACACATAAAGAGGAAGAATTTCAGCATGAGATATCAAAATTACGGTACCAAGTGCAACAAATTTTGATCTTACGAAGAGCAACCAAAGATGACATAGATGGTTTAAAATCAGAAATGGAGGCTAATTTTGATGGTTTTAAGGATCAAATAATATCTAATATGGATGATAAATTAGTGGAAGATCACATTGAGCATCAACAACAAGTTCTCCAACTCTTAAAGGATAACCTAACTTTGGTGCAAAATGTAATGAAACAACAGGAAGATCAAGATCACATCGAAAGAAGTTCTGAAGCAGTCTGAGAAACAAGAACTCAACAAGAATGATCAATTTCAGAGTATCTTAGCAAGTGGAAGAACCTTCCTGTAGAAGATTCCACATGGGAGGATGAGAATTTTATACAGAAGCATCAAGAAATAATCAAGCGTTGAGGACAACAATTGTTTGAAGGAGAGGGGCATGTTTAGTCCCTATATTAATAGTGTAGTCCCCCTTATTGTTATTTTTGTACCCCTGTAACCCCCATATTGTTATTATTGTGCCCTTAAATTATTATTGTTAGGTCGGCTAAGATTACATTGTGGCCCCATGGACTCCTATATATAGAAAGGATGTTTTGTCATTTGTATCATCCAAGAATTGTTCATTCATGTAATGTATTGGAGGTTTCCCCCTAGAAGTGGCTTATTTATAAGGCATTGATATCTCTTTTCTTCTATTTTTGGAGTTGGTTTCACAACAGAAAGACTTCCTGTTTTATTTAAAGAATTAACACAAGATCACCAAAGAAAATTTTTCTTATTTTGGTTCGGCTTCTCCAGAAAATCAAGAAACATTTTGATAACAACATTTGAAAATCATGGAACAATATCTTCTTTTAAGCTATGGTTTTGATGAGAGATTTGACCTTAGAAAATCATGAATAGGAACCTTTAAATAGGGTTATTCAATATTCCAAGTAAATTGAATTCAAGATTTGAATGCAATAGAGTTTTTCAACATTCAAAGTTCAGATTCTAGTTCAATGATTGATAGCAAAACCAACTAGTGGAGGTCGAGTTCAAAATATAAGTTAGTCAACCATCTTGTTGATAAGTAAAGCTGCTTGCAGTTAAGGTGGGGAAAGTTGAAAATGTCGACAGTTTAGTCATGCTTGACTTCAAATTCTAAGTTATTCAACCATATTGTTGATAAGTAAAGTTGGTGGCACTTAAGGTGGGTAAAGTTGACAATGTTGACAGTTTAGTCACGATTTTTTCGGCAGCAGAGAGAGAGAGCATAATAATTCAAGGTAAAAAATGACCTAAATATCTTAAGGAATATCCTTCTTGGAAGTATGAAGACCTGAATCTATCATTCCAGAATAGAACTTTGTTTCGATATTATATACAATATCGTAGCTATGGTGATATATTGTAACTCTAGTAAATTGATATTCTTGTTCACAATCGAAGTTGTGAACAAGATAGATGTAAATCTTGGACAACATATTTTTTGAAAGGTTACCTATTACAAGCTACAGGGATATGCCAGAAAAGGAAATTGAAACACCTTTGTGAAGAAATGCAGCTCGCCTAGATCTTTCATTCTTGAATAACAATTAGGAGAAGGAGTGCTTGAAAATTTTCATGCCTCAACAAGCATGAGAAGCAGAAGATTTTGAGTTGGATATATTGGATTTTATATATGGATGAATATATGAGAAATACTCCTCATCACATATTGGGAAAGCTCAGATGGAAAACAAATGGAAAACAATTTCTCAAGCCATGACTTTAGACAAGCTAACATGGAAAAATATGGAATTGTTGTGGTGCAAACCAACGATTCAACCAAGTGGAAATTGAGTTGTAGGGGATGTGAGTTGCTGCTTTGCTATGGTAATTATAAGCCACCAATGGTGACAATGGATATTACTACCATTTTGTTTGTGGTTACCAACCAGTCATTCAGTTAAAGTGTGAAATCAAGCTGTTCTAAATCCAGCAAACACTTAATTGGCTTGATTGGGTGTAACATATTGGAAATTGTTGTAATGTATCAATTGGGAAATATTCAATGATGGAATTGTGATCAATTAGCATTCCAACAAACTCACAATCTTGAAATCATTATATTTCCATATATTATAATAGTTGGCTATTAAATATGTGGGTGAAAAAAACGAATTGGATGTGTAATTGTGCATTGCCACGGAGAGATAACAGAGCTAATTGGATGTGTAATTGTGCTTAGGCTTGAAAGATAATATAATAATGAAATATAGTTCTATCTTGGACTGATAGCTTCAGGTCTCCATACTTCCAGGAAGGCTATTCCTCAAGATATTCAGGTCAGTTTTGACCTTGAATTATTATGCTCTCTCTCAGTTGCTTTCTATTTCTCTTTAACAAGTTGTTATGCCGACTATGCTTCATGTTACAAGATCATAGTAAGACCACAAACATAAGTTCAATCAAAGGTCACAATTTATTAGGTCACTTCCTTTGTCATCAACAATGTTACTGTTTCACTTGATCACTGTATCGATTATCTCATCTAAGGGAATCCTTATGGCTTCTTCGATTGATAATGCAATTCATACTTCCTACAAATAGCTAAGAATTAAGCCTTTATTGGATTTTGTGTCCAAAATACCATGAAAGTGACTCTATTACATTTGTTACAAGTCTCAGATGAAATCTATTTTTCAACACTGAAAGAGGTGCACAATAGAAATCTAGAAATTGGAAACAAATATGAAATCTGAAACTCATAGGATGCTACCAATAGCAAACAACAGAAATAATAAAAAATAACAGCATTAAATTCATCATAGCAATAGTGAGATCAGTAATAACATCAGTATTCAATAGTACATTTGATACCAAAATTTAGAGTATTAACTGCAGAGAAAACAGTCCAGCAGTAATCATGACAACTGAATATTAAAAAACTACAGAACACAAAGATTGAAACTTTTTTGAGGAGCTATAACTGCCAACTTGGGTCCAAATCCAAGTGCAGTATGGATTTTGGACCCCACTACTGGCTAAAAGTAGTGCCTTATGTTCTACCTATTGTAACACTTTCCCCAAAATACTACTACTCTAATGCCTAAGAGCCTTTTTTAGAGCTAATGATCCTACTTTAGCTTCTTTGACTTTAGCGTGAAGACTAACTAAACTTTACATAAAATTCCATTAACTAAGAGAAAAAAGTACAACTAATTGAAATAACCTTTATCTTAACATAACTTGGTTAACTAACAAAAGATTTTATATGACTCAAATAATTCTAATAACCAACATATTACCAACATCTAACACTGAAGCAGGTTATCTTTATACCACTATAACACTTAGAGAAGTGATAGCAATAAAAAAAATGTAAAAACATACATTAAATTCTATAAGATCCAAATCTGGAACACCTATTAAGGATAGCTGCACAGTCAACAAAATGTTAAAGACCCTAGATTTTTAGTGATTTTTGGGCTTAGTATTCAAGATGGAATGTCATAATTGGCCTTTTTTGACTAGACTATCATTGGATCAACTCTTCATGTTGATTTTTTACTAGCCACCAAGTTGGCCTTGCCAACTCAACAAATAATGACATTTTGTGAAGCTAGCTACAAAAATAGAAGAAAAGAGATATCAACGCCTTAGAAATAAGCCACTTCAAGGGGGAAACCTCGAATACATTACATGAATGAACAATTCTTGGATGATACAAATGACAAAACCTCCTTTCTATATATAGGATTCCATGGGGCCACAATGTAATCCTAGTTGGGCCACAATGTAATCCTAGCCGACCTAACAATAATAATGTAAGGGCACAATAATAACAATATGGGGGTTACAAGTGTACAATAATAACAATAAGGGGGGCTACACTAACATAATAAGGGACTACACTATTAATATAGGGACTTAACATGCCCCTCTCCTTCAAACAAGTGTTGTCCTCAACGCTTGATTATTTCTTGATGCTTCTGTATAAAATTCTCATCCTCCCATGTGGAATCTTCTATAGGAAAGTTCTTCCACTTGTTGAGATACTCTAAAATTGATCGTACTTGTCGAGTTCTTGTTTCTGTGACTGCTTCAAAACTTCTTTCGATGTGATGTTGATCTTCTTGTTGTTTCATTAGATTCTGCACCAAAGTTAGGTTATCCTTTAAGAGTTGGAGAAATTGTTGTTGATTCTCGATGTGATCTTCCACTAATTTATCATCCATATTAGCTATTATTTTATCCTTCAAACCATCCAACTTAGCCTCCATTTTTTCTTTTAAACCGTATATGTCATCTCTGGTTGCTCTTCATAAGATCAAAATTTGTTGCACTTGGTACCGTAATTTTGATATCTCATACTGCAATTCTTCCTCTTCATGCGTCATAGTATAGCTTTTTGAGGGCTTAATGGGTATGGAATTATTTTTTGGAGGCATTATAGAACCCAATACTGATAAAAATTATAAAATATGCCCTTGGAATCACTTTAAACTGTTTTTTCAAACAAACATTATGCAATTTTAAGAACCAAATACACACTTTTTTCTTACTTTTGAGGAGCTCGATATTGCAACTGAATTATCTTTGTGATTTCAGATCTTCAATATATGAAAATTTTCCCTGAGGTATCCCTATGAATCCTCTTTCGAATTCCACAGGTTTGACTTGATTTGGATTCTTCAAGTCAAAGTTATGTCCAATCTCCCACAATGACCTAATTATGGACTGGTTCAGTAGAGCGAACTTGTACGACTTGCCACGTGTCACTGTTTTCTCCTTTGGCTCTAAAATTGATAGAAAGGAAACTAAAGTCTATGTACGTCCATCCAATTTTTACAGAATTCCAATCCAATGCTCAGAGAGAGCGTTATGAATATTTTCCCACGATCACCTCTTTGAGATGAAATTCGAGAGCCTGAAAAATACCTAACTTCCACAGATCATATCTCCAAAAATATTGTGAACCAAGCTCTGAAAGTTTGCGACGATGTTCCTTAGGATTTCTTCTTCGCACTCTAAAAATTTCAGCTTCTGAAACTTTGTAGAAAAAAAGTTATAGTGAAAATGCCACGATGATCTGTTTGGTGCAGCGAAACCCTAGAATCCAAAGCTCTGATACAAAATGTTGTGAAACCAGCTCCAAAAATAGAAGAAAAGAGATATCAAAACCTTAGAAATAAGCCACTTCGAGGGGGAAACCTCCAATACATTACATGAATGAACAATTCTTGGATGACACAAATGACAAAACATCCTTTCTATATATAGGAGTCCATGGGGCCACAATTTAATCCTAGTGAGGCCACAATGTAATCCTAGCCAACCTAACAATAATAATTTAAGGGCACAATAATAACAATATGGGGGTTACAGGGGTACAACAATAACAATAAGAGGGGCTACACTAACATAATAAGGGGCTACACTATTAATATAGGGACTTAACACTTTCACAAAAGCCTAGAGTATGTTTTAAACTCTTTTTCATTTAGCTAAGAGGATAACGACTCAGCTAAAGAGGTTAACATAGGCATCTAGACCCATGCAGCAGAGTGCGTTAGTATTTGGAGTGAAAGTCTACCTCTCTTCTCTTTGCGAATGTGGCAGGTAACAGTTACCCAGCCAGATTTGAAACTCTGAAGCCCTACCTCTTTGCGGATTATTAGCTATGGTAGCATCTAGACTCACGAGTGAAACCCTGCCTCTTCACTCCTATCTCTTTTCTTTTCGTATTATTAGATGATAACATCTAGACTCTGTGTTAACGCAGTCACTAACGGCTAGTCTCAGAGTGAAAACATATCTAGAGGGAAAGCCTAACTCTTTTCCGATTATCAACTGTTAATTCCAGCTATTGTGATTATCAAACAAAGTTCAAGTGAGAAGGTTTTGGGTGCCGAATATTTTTTATCATAATTACAAAGATGGAACACATCAGCTCTATAAAATGCATTGTGTCCTATAAACTAGTTTTGGATGGATTCTTGTAGATCACGGTCTACATTTCCATAAATCTTTTAGGCATGTTGACTAATGGTAGAGGATGTAACAGAATATGCTATAGATTACAGTATATGTTAGACTGCTATATATGATTAAGCCAGTACTATCTCCATTACATCTGACATAACCCTTACTAGTTACCATGATCTTACTATCTAGGCTCTATGCAATCCATGTCCATTAAGCTACTAATCTCATGTTTCTGATCCCATTTTCTTAGTTCCATGTTTTGAAGATTTCAAAGATCCCGATTGTCTTTATTTCCTTTCAATTTCAGGCTTCTTCCTTTGAATTTTTTCCGTAGAACAACTTGAGTGGCTATTCTTCGCACTGTTAAGAATCTCTTTAGAAGACTGTTGATTTCGTGTGGAAGGAATTGAAACTGGAGATAATGGAAGAGTTATTCCATTTTTTAAAACATCATTTGAATTTTCCATGGACTTGGTCTTGATATTATGTTCTCTTCTATGATTTTGTATAACAATGGATTCATTATTATAGTGGTTTTAAAATCCTTTGCTCCAAGTCCAGCTGGCTCAAGGCAGGGACTAGCTACCTTGCATCCATCCTTGTTTTTTTTAGTTCTCATAGAGCACCACAAAAACTAGATGCTCATTAGGGTAAGAGATTAATTGTCACCTCATCCAATAGGTATATACATAATCATAAAAGCAACACATAGAGTTACTAATCATTTGTGAATAAAATGCACCACCAATATATGGATGGAGGCGTGATCTAATAGGGGTTGCGATAAATAGTGGAAATCATTTATAAATAACATGAAATAATAATAGAACAAACTATGAGCCCTAAGACAATCTATATTGGGATGAAAGAGTCACATATTAAAACATACAAGCTTGTAGGAAAATCTTGCCACAATATTTAGAAAGTCATGAAATGAAGTGGGAGGAAGTGATTTTAGTGAAAATTTATGAAGTTTTTGTTTTTTTTTTCTTTTATTTTGTTTTCTTAAGCTAGGATGAGTTTAGGTTGCGGTCAACCCTAATTTTGGATGGAAGACCAATCCACTCACTAGCAGAATGTTATCATCGGTATTGTGTGAAATTCGGTTGAGCTTGGATGCCCCCTGGGATAATTTAATTCCCCTAAAATGAATCCCATCCTCAACCCCTCCCCCATGAGATTTTAACTAGTGACCTAGTGGGGACTAAACCCCACACAAACCAATTGATCAACAAATCATGGCTATAAGCAACAAGAACAAAATCTGGAATGGAAAAAAAAGAACATTAGAGCTAGAATTTAGTGGACAAATAGTAAGAAACCAAATAATCTATTAGAGGCATTACAAATATGCCCTGCTCACATTTCTTAATCACCAATAAGCATCCTACTTTATGTGGGTGAAATATTCAAAGGATTTGGGGTAGGGTTTTTTAGGGAGAGAGAGGTAGGAAGCACCTCCCCTTCTTTCTATCTCTCCATTGACAAATTTAAGCATGCTTCTTAATTGATTATTTTTTTCATGTGTAAAAATAATATGAATATGATATAATTTAATACTATGCTAACATAAAAAGAGTGTTAGAGTTGAAAGTTGACAATTATTACATGCATTTCAATTTTCGTTGTTATAAAGTAAGTGTTTTTTGACATTGGCTATGACATGTACTTCAAAAAATTCTTCCCCACACACAAACACACATATATAACTAACCATGTATTATACATTACTAAATGAATTATGTTTCAATTTTTCATTTTCACTATAGGTTTTTAGTGAAAATTAACATGACTTTAAATTTGGTGTTCATTAATTAATATTTACTTAAGTAATAATATGTTTACTTGAGTTGCATCTAGATGAGATCGAGGTAAGGCTAGGCCATATTGATTATCATGTGCATGAAGGACATGTCCCTCTTGTGGTCCTATTGTTTTAGTTCTGTCATTTTTTTTGTCAATCTCGTTAGTTTTCCACTGAAATTTTTGTAACAAATGGTCTTATCTATCAATATTTTTTAGTACACTTCTAGATAAAAAGTCTGGTTGTCATGAAGCTAGGAGAGTACCAAGTTTTCAGACTGAAGGATGTAAATGTTTGAAGAATTAATGAAATAATTTCGATTGATTAAAAAATAGAAGTCTACATAAGTTAACTATTGATTCAAGTGAGGATAAGAATGTTTAATAGTAGAGGTTTTAATTATTAGGGATTGTCACAAATCTTATGCCTTGGCATATCATCATTTTTGTGGCACTAGGGGGAAGGGGTTTCTAGAGTTCATAGGAAGAGCCTTAACCGATCAAATCAATAAAGGTTGTAGATGGAAATGCAATGTCCACCTCCCCTAATAACTTTCTTCATTCTCCTATTTTTTTTTCCCCTTAGTTGGATGCATTTTATGTTATGGAGTTCACATGCATGCTCACCAATTACAAGTATCAAGAACTTATTTGTGGTTTTCATTTTGTACTTGTTTCCATGATAAAGCTTTGCAAACACATACTTAGTAGGTAGGTTTTACACATTTACTTTTGGTTTAGTTTCATTGTTATTGATAAGGTGCATAGCCTAAAAAATATTGTGTCTATGTTATCTTTTGTGGAGAGAAATTATATAATGAACATCAACCGTAAATTATTTATGCTATTGCAGATAGGAAATTTGGAAGACCATGCAAATGCTATGTTATAAGTGCATGTTTCCCTTAAATGTCTAAGTATCTCAAATGATCTAAAAAGATATGAAATAATCATGAATGGAAAAAGACTCAGTTTTATGAAAATCAATCGATAAATGAGAAGTAGAGTAGAATGACAAAAGGGTAAGGTTCATTGTTTGCATGTTGGCCACATGCTCATCTACCTACTTGCTCATCAAAATGTGTAATCTTGATAGCCACAAGAAAGACAAGGCAAAAATATAAAAAATAAGAAATGAAAAAACAAAGTATTGTAATGGGGACTTAGAGCATCAAGAATGCATGGCCTTTTGGATGCCACTTGAAGAACACAAACTACTCCTGGTTATATGATAAAAATGAAATAAAAATGTAGAAGTGGGTTCCTTGGGAAAAATTTGGCAGATACTTTAAACTTTCTTACAAAGCATATTGCTAATGGCCTAGAGAGCCATGATACTTTGTAATTATATGTATTAGTAAAAAATAATAGATTGAGCATAACCATTTCATTTCTAGTTTTCTCCTTTGAGTTCTAGAGTAAAATATTTCTATTGTCATGGTGGTTGATGGTTTTGTGAATGAACACGTATGGTTATTTCCACTATGGTTTGAATATTTTCTCAAGCAATAAATCATGGTTAATGCATTGAGAGGTATACACATACCTAAAGTTTTTCAAATTGTTCCACTGGTAATTAATACATGTTTCATTGAACTCTTATGCCTAGTTAATTACCCACAATGCTCAATATTTATTGTTGAAAATGTAGTTTCAGATTGATTGAGAAATGAGATGAATAATCACTTGGAAACACTCATGCCACAACTTTTTTTTTACTGATTAATTCATTTCTTAGTGAATGCTTGCTAACTACACAAATCTAAAGCCTTTCTTGCTTTATAAAATTGATCATTTTCCTTTAAACATCTTGATAATTCGAATCCATATGCATAGAACAATATCAAACCTAGTAAATAACTATTGTTGCAAATAGTTGACTTTGATTGCTATATTTTTATTGTGTATGAGTGTTGAGTACTTCACTAGGTAAAATAATGCAAGACACTATGTTGGTTACTTAGTTTAGATGCCATTCTCCCCAATCAAGGTGTGGTGTGTACCTACAACCTCTCTACATTTTTTTTGTCTTTGCAACCTACATGATTTCAAATAAATTTACCTCATGTCACGTTCTTAGATAATTATCTACAACAATTCCCATCCGCAACCATGTGAAAGATAATGATGTATGTTGGTTATGATATCTAGAAATGCTTGGTTAAGTGACATCTTATATCATTTGATAATGTATTGTATGTGAAAAAATGTGAAAGATTAAGAGTTGAGTGAAAAAAATTAACCAAATATAAATCAAGCCTTTCCAACATGTAAGTGAATGAAAATTGATTAAAGAAGTTTGAAATTAGCTAAGGACAGTTATAGAGACCTTGTAAATTTAATTTTCGCAATAGTATCTAAGTTGACAGTACATACAAGCCATAGGCCCATCGTCTATGGATCATTTTGTATGAGATATAGGATGAAAATACTTTGAAATACCTACATGGTAAAAAATTGTAGTGGTGACTAAAATAATGGACAAGAAGTGTTTCTACGTTTAAATATAAGTAGAGGACTACCAATGATGGGGATTCCTCATGAATTTTGAGAAATATAGGGCAAAAATATTAGATGATTTCTCTTGCTTATGATAACTGTTTGTGATTTATTTTTAATTTTACTTCATTTTATTCTTCTTTTACTTGCTTATTATTATGTGTTCACTTCATCAAAAAACTACCAAAAATATAAATAACAAAAAGACAATGGACACAACATATAGGTGCTCATCCAGGGCCAAAACCTATCCAATCTTGAGAGGAAAACCCACCAAATTCCTCTTATTATATAATCTTCAATTGATGAATTCCAATACCAAGACCTTTGACTTAAGAACCTCTCCAAGACCAAGTCACAAGGCTTCCTTGAACAAATTTTATTCTTCTTCAAGTCAACACTAGTCAAACTGACTTTTTCACCTGTGATTTCGACTTCTCTAGAATTTCAACCTCTTTTCACAAACCTATAATTTTTGGCTTACCTGTAATTATAGAGATCCACACACGTGAGTTGATTGGAGCATATTTGAGTGACTTCTCTCCTTCACTTGTCTTGAATACTTCTTCTTGTGATCTCAACTAGCAAATATACCATTTAATTGGAGTAGATCTTAGTTTCCTTGAGGTATGCAATACCTAACTGCAAAAACCTTCGCTATAGTCACACATGTGAGGAAGATGACCAAAAATCAATGCCAAAATACTTTGATATTCTTCTCTTTCCCTTCACTAGATGAGAGGATCCTTTCTTCCCTTTCCTCACACTTCCTTCTCCTTTTCTAATGCTTGATATGTGTCTCCCCAAGTGAGGTTGAGTACTCCTTTATAAAGTGATCTATCCATGAAAATAAGCCAATTGGACATCTTCCACAGGACAACTTTTCCTTTTGATACATCAACTTGCTTATTTTAAGGAGCGACTTGATTGTGCCCTTGTGACAAGGTCTTGGAGGGTCTTTTGACTCTTACAATGACTTAAATAAATATGTAACTTGCCCAAGAAGGGTTTCTCATACATGACAAATACTCTTTTGACTTGTAGACCACATGAAAATCCCTAAAAGCTCTCAATGGGAGATTTATCTACAAAAATAAAATTCCTTGATCATGAAACCCATGTCTCAAGCATAATAAAAATATATATTTTTCTTCTTTACACCAATTACATACAAATCATGATTACATATGTCATTATGAAGACATAATCTAGTTACATATTTCAAAACTCCCTCTTAACTAGGGAGGTATTCATAATGCATACATGGTACCAGGGAAAATTTTAAGGATGGGAAATTATTTTGAAGTTTAAAACATTGGCGAATCTCACTAGTCCCTAATAGGAAAACTATAAAATGTTTATTGATATATTTGTAAAATTATTAAAATTTATAATGATTTTATATATACTTTCTATATAATGCTGCCGATTTTTAAGTTAAAATAAATTTATATTGTAAAATTTGGGCGAATCATTTTTATAAAAAATGGAAATTGGAAAATCCTTTGTTTGGAAAAAATGTGGAAAATTATCCCACCTACGAATATTAGCCCCAAAAATTTTCCATGCATGGTACTGGGACATTCTCAATCTGAAGAATTCTCATAAGAAAAGTTTGATTGGTAACCCATATGTATATCATCATATCATCCAAGATTGTCACATAGAAATGCCTTGAATAACAACCCTATCTATACAGAAGATCAAATCACAATGAT
Source organism: Pinus albicaulis (assembly GCA_034641835.2). NCBI lineage: Eukaryota > Viridiplantae > Streptophyta > Pinopsida > Pinales > Pinaceae > Pinus > Pinus albicaulis. The sequence continues at coordinate 1,176,588,129 of CM076572.1, read as the reverse complement.
GGCGATACCAATGATTTATAAACATCCTCATCATTGTCACTCTCAGAAGATACCCCCCTAGGGTTCTCTCAAAGTATGTTTCACCAATACTATTCTTATCTTGGATTCCCATTCCTCAAATAATAATGGTCCTCTACAAATAATCTTATCTTGGATGCCCTACCACATCCTAAAAGAGTATTATATGCCATATGCTTACCCAATTCTCCATTCTTTATTCCCAAGTGAAGACAATAATAATGTGTCTACCTCTCCATATCAACTAGGGAGGATATACCCATTATAATGAAGGAATGCACCCATTACTATAAAAGGAATATACCCAATCTTCCTCATAATGAGGGACTTGACCAATCCTCCCCTTAACTAGGGACTCTATTTCAAAAACTCTCTAGGTGGAGATCATGGGACAACTAGTTGCTTGTAGGTCTCCTTCTTTAGATGTCATGAATTTCTTCTATTTTTATGGAGCCTACATATTTTTGGACTTCTTCATAGGGCATCGGCCATCCATCACTTTCATTCATGAATCATGTCATTTATGTCATCCTTTCTTTCATTTGAAAGTGATTCACTAATCCATATTTGGCTTTCCTTCATACAAATACCTTCTCCACATCATGTTTTATTCAGGATCTTATCATACCACCACATGAGTATCAGTTTTATATGACATCTAGAACTCTCCTTTGGTAGCCCTGCATAATCCCATCTAGATATTATTCAAAAATAAAAAAATGAACATCAAATTACCTTTGTGATGGTGTTACATCCTTACATTATTCTTGTTGTATCAACATCATGCATTTATATCGAAACATCTCCAAAAATATATTAAATGGAAAGGGTAATATTCCTTTCCAGAATTCTTCAGAGTCTTCATATATTTTCCATGGAGATGTCACTGTTAATTCTTCTAGTTATCATATGTTGATTTCCTTTTCTATGTGGAAATAGTTTCATCTTTCATGATATCTCCTTACTTTCTTCTCAGGAACTTCCATTCATAGTTCCTTCATTTTTATTAACCACCTCATATTCCATATGAGGAATTATTATTTCGATGTCATCTAGTCAATATGTGAACCATGCCTTTATGCATCCTTCCAAAGGAGGAGATCCATTTCTCTTGATCATGCTCATGAGGTGGAGCATTTATCCATGCTATCTACAACTATATGACATGACTCAATTTTATCAGGTACCAACATACATACCTCATCTCTTCCTTTTGGTCATATAGAATTCCTTCAACAACTTCCTTGATTGAAAGAAATTCAATCACCTTGACTTGATTCACTTACTTTGACATCATACTCTCATTCCATGAATCCCATACAAGGTGAAATTCTCAGCGAGAAACTTGTTTCTTCCAGTAGGTGAACCTTCCGATGAAGATTCCAACAGAGAATCTTGATCATCCTCATCTTGTAAATGCTCCTTTTTGAATGATGTATGATGAGGTCTATACTAGATGAATTTATTTTCCCATAAGTAATAATTATGATTATAATGAGGTTACTAATATCTACATCCTTCTATAAGTGACAACCATAGACTTCTATTTCAGCTATCTTTCATGCTTATTTATGATGATGTCACGAGCTCTTCATTTCAATCGTATGCTTCTATGATGCCATATACTAACATGATGCATCCTATTATTCTTCTAATGATTCCTACCATGATATTTATACTTTACAACATAAAACTTGAAACAAAAACTTGAAAAGAACTAGGTGAGGAAGACTATCTCAATCATAGTAGAGATATTTTTCTTCCTCCTTCTTGGATTTATTATTTTCAAATTATTCCACTTCTTCAGTGATATGGGATTCTTCCCTTCCTTTTTTTTTTTCGCTATCCTTATTGATATTTGGACAATATCTCTTGTAGTGCCCATATTCATGACAACCATATAATTGAACCTTCGACATGTTATTATTTTTTTTTTAGAGGACAAAGCTTCCCAAACTTCCCCTTTCTTCTAGCCATGGAAAAAAAATGCTTGAGCTTGCTTGCTTGATCCTACATTGATTTTTGTATTTATCCTGGTTTCTTTGATTTTTTACAATGACCATAGTTCATTGAATGGAATAGATTCCTTCTTCCGATATATGCTTGATGTGAAATTGCCCCATTCCTCTGCTAGTGTATTGAGCACTATGGTAGTCATTTCCTTGTCAGACATTATTTCTCCCAACTCTTGTAGTTCATCTCTTATTTCTGACACCCTCATAAAGTATGAGGTTATTCATTCTTCTTTTGATATATTCATCTTGGAGAGTTCTTGCCTTAACGAGAACACTTCTTTTGTAGTGCTTACGAAGAACAATTCTACAAGTTTGTCATATATTTCTTTTGATTTTTCTAGTTTTGATACATAGGGAATGATGGGATCCTTGATGGATTCTATGAGAATCCTTTGATCCCTTACTTCCCCTTTCATGTAATTTGCAAGAGCTTGAGCTTCTTCCTTCGAAGGTTATGGGATTGATCCCTTAACATGTTCCACATCTTCATTTTCTATGAGGATTAAATTAGTCCTCTTCTTCCATGCAAGAAAGTTTGTAAACCCAAACAAATTGTTTCTCTCCTTGCAAAAATACATTTTTATAGATTCAAATGTGGACATAAAGATACTTACTTGTGAAGATATTCCTTCTGTATGAAACCATCTTCCAAAATAGAAGAAAAGAGAGATCAACACCTTAGAAATCAGCCACTTCGAGGGGACAACCTACTTTACATTACATAAAGGAACAATTCTTGGATGATTCGAATGAAAAAACCTCCTTTCTATATATAGGAGTCCATGGGGTCACAATATAAGCCTAGTTGACCTAAAAATAATAATGTAAGGGCAGAACAATAACAATAGTGGGCTATTATGGGGCACAATAATAACAATATGGGGATTACAAAGGTACAACAATAACAATAAGGTGGATATACTAAAAAAAATAAGGGACTATACTAGTAATATAGGGCCCTAACATGCCCCTCTACTTTAAAAAACTGTTGTCCTCAATGCTTGAGTAGTTTTGGATGCTTCTGTATAAAATTCTCATCCTCCCATGTGGAATCTTTAGTAAGTTCTTCCACTTGGTGAGATACACTGAAATTGATCGATTTCATAGTTGTCAAGTTCTTGTTTCCATGACTGCTTCAGGTTCCAATATGATTTTTCCTTCCTCATCAAGTTCTGGAAATATTGTTTGAACCGGAATTTTGTCACCTATAACCTTCTTTAAGCATGAAACATGGAAAACTGGGTGCACTCAGGAAGATGCAAGAAGCTACAATTTGTATGCCATGGTACCAATCTTTTGCAACACTTTCTAAGGACCATAGTACTTTGGCGATAATTTATTATCCTTCTTAGCTTGCTTGATGGATATTTGTTTGTATGGTTGTAGCTGTAACATACCCAGTTGTATACATAAAAAATTATTTCATTGCGATGTTGATATGCATACATACGAGGCCAATAACAATATCTTTTAATTTGTGCCATTGTCTTGCTTATGCCAAAATGTCTTGAAATGCGAGAAGAATGTGCTTCTCGAATAACATGCACCCTTTCTATCTGTGGTATGCACAGCTTACCCAGATGATATAACAACCTGTCATGAACATGAAAATCGACTTCTTTCACATGAGTACCATGAGTTAGTGATTCATAAATATCTTTGAAATCAACATCCATTCTATATTGTTCTAAATAAATTTCATGTTTTAAAGAAATATTCTGCAGCACTATTGAAGCTTTCAAATATGGTCTAGACAACATATCAACTACTTTGTTTGTTAGACCTTTCTTGTACTTAATTACTAAGTAAAATTGCTGAAGAAATCACATCCATATGTAATGGCGAGATTATTGCAACTTAGTCTAGGAATGAAGGTATTGAAGCGACTGATGATCTTTGTGAATCACTGTTTCCTTACCCATTAAGTAGTGTTTCCATTTCTTTACACTTTAAACCAAAGCAAACAGTTCTTTATCATATGTCGAATAATTTGCAACTGCCTTAGAAAAAGTTTCTGAATGAAAACAAATAGGTTTCTCTTTTTGAGGTAAAACTACACCCATTTCATAACCTCTAGTATCTGTTTCAATTTAAAATGGCTGTTGAAGATCTAGTAAAGCTAAGATTGGTGCTGTGACAATTTTCTGCTTATGACACACATTCCCTGTGTCCCTTCTTTCTTAGGAATCAAAATTATGGGTGAACCACATGGAGATGAAATGGGTCGAATGAAGCCTTTTTCAACCAGCTCTTGGATTGGTTTCTTTATTTCTTCATTCTCTATGACTGACATGCGATACATTCCGACATTAGGAAGAGGGGCATCAGACATGAATTTTATCTCATGTTGTATTTTTCCTGTTTAGGAGGCAGATGTTTTGGTTCTTTAAATAAACTTTGAAAATAATCTAACACTTTAACCAAACTATCTTTAAACTAAGCTTCACAACCTAGAAAAGCATCATGTTGATCCTTATGTTTTTATTTTACAAACATGAGTATATATCTCTTACTTAAACTTATTAGTCTCTTCATCTGATTAGAAGTAACTAAATCCAAGTGTGTATTGATTCTATGTGCCTTGAAAATGTATTCAATTCCATCTTTCTTAAGATGATATTTATGCTCTTTCCTATGAAACACAACATCATGATCATAAAGATAAGGACTTGCTAGCACTACTCCACATATGTCTAATGGAATCACATCTAAATCCACTTCATCAATATAGTTAGCTATGATGGAAAATTTTAAACGACATTGCTTTGTCACATTAATTTGAGTATTTTCTTTTAGTGAACCTAATGGGTATGGTCTTGGATGATTATGTGTCTCCAAACCTAATTTCTTAACTAATTCTTCAGATATTAAATTTTCCTGTGATTCACTGTCAAACAATGTATCTATTTTTGTGTGCTTAGAAGTTACCCTTATGTGAAATAATTCAACTCTTTTATCCTCATATAGATGATTTATGTTTGAAGAAGATGTAGAAGTACTAGAACTTGAACTAGTGTTAGAAATTTTACCTATCGAAACCATTGTTGTTATTTTCCTTTCATCACCTGAGTCGGAGCCCAAATCTTGTTGGATTTTTTTATTACCCTTCTTTTCACCTTTCTTCTTATGGAACTTCTTTGGTCTGAGTTCTGGGTGAAGTTTCCAACATCTGGCTTCATCATGTCCGATCCCTTGGTAGTGAGTACAAGTAGATCTTTCACTTTCCTTCTGAGTTGTTGCTCCTTTCTTTCCCTTCAAACTGATTTTCCTTTTGTTGTCTTTGGAACCCTTTATTTCCAACTGTTTGGATGATTTTTGTGAAAACTTGAACGGTCTACCACCTAATTCAATATGTATGGCTTGAACACGCACTTCATCAAAGTCATCAGGATTAAACATCAATAACGTATGTTGTAAATATGAATGGAAACTGCCAATGTAATTTAATAAAGTTTCACGTGTTTCCAATGGAATAACAAGCACCAAATATTTCTTCCTGAAATCTTGAGTAAACTCCTGAACATTCTACCCTTTACCTTGCCTCAAATACTGCTAATCAATAACATCTTGCTGCATGTATCCCAAAGGATAGAATTGTTTTCTGAGAGCTTTTAAAAACTTAGACCATGAAGAGATGACTTTACCTTTCTACTTTAAATCTACTTGAGTTTTACTTTCACACCAAATTAAAGTTGTTCCCCCCATTCTAATTGTAGCTAACTGAATTTTTGTTCTTTCATCAGAAATGTTCTGAATTCTACAATACACTTCTAACTGTTTAATCCAGATATCTAGCTTTTCAGGATTCATTTTGCCATCATAAATAGGTGGTTCAAGTTTTACATCAAGTTTCAAAAGAGATGATTTCTGAGGTTTCTTTTCTGTTTCAAAATCTGAAATAGAAGAAGAAGAAGATGATGATGATGAAGATGATGGAGGAGAATGAGGTTTATTAACGTTTCCTTTTTCCCTTGTCCTTCTTTGATGCCTTTTAAGGAGAAGTTGCATCTCTCGCATTCTTATCTTCATAGAGTTCTCCCAACATCCGCCGCATGTTAAAAAACATTTTTTGAATCTGTTCTTCGTCGATGAACTTCACTTCAGGAGTTTCACCTGCATCGGGTCCTCCCATTGTCGATCGTTGAGTGACTTTCTGCTTTCCAACTTTTGAGTCTATCTCCTCGAGCGTTCCTTCTCAACGTCGCAACTTGGACCTGGTTAACATTCACTGGAAAAAATCCTACAACACAACCTTCTCTGATACCAAAATATATGATCTAAAATAGATCTGAAATAATACTAAAGTAGAACTGAATATTTGCCAACACTGAATTGATTGTTAACTCGATCACTTAGTGTGGAAGACTGAAGGAAAGAAATTGATTTTATGACTTAAACCAGAACTTAATAAGCATAGTAAACATGAATTTTTAGCAAAGAATAGATACATAAGACAACAAACATTGATTACGTAGTTCGTCCTAGGTGGACTACGTCTCCAGGTCCGCTTTCAAGATGGGCATCCGTTTTATTAAGGATTGATCCAAGGAAGTATTTACATAGAAAAAAACCAGAATGAATGTGCTCACAGGCACCTCTGGTCTCTATCAACATAAATCTCTCTCTCCTAGCTTTCCAACACCTCTCTTGGTTCCCAATTCCACCTCCAAATGACCAAGATACACTGAAAACAAAAATACCTCTCTCTTCAGAAATTTGAACACGAGACTTAAAAATCATTCTATTACTTTCCATCATGAGAAAAGGTGGTTTTATAGTACAATTCAGGTTGAAATTGGTCCAAGAATGGAAAATTTGTTTTACATTTAGGTGCGATTAGATGGCAAACACCTTTGGGTGCAATGGAGGTGAAACACCTAATGGTTAGGTGACATGGTGGATAACATTTTACGAATGCGCATAACAATTAAAACCCAAAATAAAACCATACGATAAAAATAGGTGCTAATAGTCTGCAAATGGCAGAAGGCTCTGACGATTTTGGCTATTGGCTCCATGTGACAGGTCGGCAGACTAACGACAGACTTCCACCTCGCAGGTTAGGTCTGATGGCTTCAGGCTGACTGGCGGTCGACTATCCATGTGACAGAACACCCGACAGTTGTAGTATTCCAACTGTGCAGTAAGGTCTAACAATATGAATGTTCAAACTGTTGTTAACCTCTGCTACGTTCACATGCTGCAACTTACACCGATGTTCTTCCCGACAGTATTCCTCCAAACTGCATGGCTTTGTTTTTATTGTCCACATGCATTTCCATCTTCGACATGGTTTATCTTCTCTGTTGCGGTTAGGAATGTGTTTGTAATATATGGTTTGTAATACATAGTTTTTAGCATAGTCCGCAAGGCTTATCACTTGGGTTTTAACATAGTTTATGAAATTTCTGAAAGGTCTTAAGAACTTAGGTTTAGGACTTTAGGAGCATTACATAGTTACATATATTTTGTGCTAAGCTTAGAATTCACCATTTAGGCATTATAACTAGGTATTTTCACCATAACCATTTAACCACTTAACCATGACATAACCACTAAGGAATTTTTCATTCGGAACACTAGAGAATTGAAGATGAACTGGACTTTACTGCTAACCTGCACTGATGCAAGATCCTCCTAGATAATTTATTTTGCTGGAAAACCAAACATTCCACCACAAAATTTTGAATATCATATTTAAGGCCATCCCAAAAAAATTCTTTCTTCACCTTGTTGTAAGTTTTTAAAAATATCGAGTGTCCTCCTATGGGAGAGGTGTGCAATTCCAAAAGAATCTTTTGTTTTAGTTGGGAATTCTTACAAAGATATAAGCCATCTTTGTACCATAAGGAATCATTTTCCAACTAAATGTATCAGATTTATTGGGGTCTTGCTGTAACTTTTGAATAAGTGTCCATCCTTCTTCGCCATTCTCCCATTCCTCCCTTGCTTCGGTTATCTAATCTGGTTGGATAATATAAATGGCACAAAGCAATGCTTCCACATCCTCATCCTTTCTTGAGAGTGCATCTGCAATAAGATTTAGCTTCCCCTTTTTGTAGATGATTTCAAAGTCATAACCCAACATCTTTGTGACCCATTTTTGCTGCTCTTCTGAAGATACTCTTTGTTCCAAAAATTATTTAAGACTATCATGATTTTTTTTTACCTTGAAGTGTCTTCCTATTAGGTAAGGTTGTCATTTCTTTAGTGCATGTTGTATTTCCAAAATTTCCTTCTCATAAATAGATTTATGTAAATACTTTACTTTTATTGGACGACTTTCAAAATAAATGGGTCTTCTTTCTCGCATTAAAACAACACCAATTGCATTTCCTGAGGCATCGCATTCCACAATAAAGGTTTTTGTGAATTCTGGTGTAGCTAAGGCCGGTGCTTGGCACATTGTCTCTTTAAGATGTTCAAAGGCCTTAGTTGCTTCAGAGTCCATGAAAATGCATCTTTATTCAATAATGTTGTTATAGGTTCTGTTATTCTCCCATAATTCTTAACAAACTTGCGATAATACCTTGTTAACTCAAGAAATCCTCGCAACTTCTTTATGGTTGTGGGGACTTTCCATTCCTTAATGGCTTTAATTTTTTTAGGGTCTACCTTAACACCCTCCTGAGATACAATATGACCCAGATATTCCACCTCTTCTACTCCAAAGAAACATTTGGAGCTTTTTGCATATAATTGTTTCTCCTCCAATAGTTTGAGGACCCTGTCAACTGTTGAACATGATCCTTCCAAGACCTATTGTAGATTATTATATCATCAAAAAATACTAACAAATTTTTTCTAAGGAAGGGTTTGAAAATGGAATTCATCAACCCTTGAAATGCATAAGGTGCATTAGCAAGGCCAAAAGGCATGACCAAAATTTAATAATGACCCTCATGAGTTTGAAATGTTGTTTTCAGAATGTATTCAGTCTTCATTCTAATTTGATGATATCCTGAGCGAATATCCAACTTGGTGAAATAAATTGCTTAGTGTAATTCATCCAATAATTCATCAATAACAGGAATGAGAAATATAACTTTAGTAGTGAGCTTATGTATCTCCCTACAATTCGGACACATACACCATGATCCATCATTCTTGTGCACCAATACTACTGGAGTAGAGAAAGAACTTTGACTAGGTTGAATTATACTAGCCTCTAGCATTTCTGCAATCATACATTCAATTTTTCTCTTTTGGAGATAAGGATATATGTAAGGCTTGATGTTTGGAGGAACACTTCCTGGAATCAAATGAATAACATGATCATGATCATGAATAGGTGGGAGTCCTTTGGGAGTTTCAAAAACCTTGGAATGATTTTGCAAGACTTTTTGGAGATTTGGAGAAATAGATGATTTTGATGTTGGAACTTCCAGTAAGCATAATTTTGCAATTACGCCTCATTTTTATTTCTTAAAAATATTTTTCATGACATTAGAGCTTATTATATTTCCTGGCTTCCCTGCGATACCCCGTAATTCAACTTCCTTTCCTTCTGAAAATTTTTTCAAGAAAAGTTCTTAGAAATTAAAAGCTATCGTCCCCAAAGATTGTAATCATTGTACTCATAGTACACCATCAACACCACCCATTGGAATGGAGAGCATTGAAATATTCAATACATATTCCCCCATGGCTAGCTTGATATTATGGAACTTTCCAGAGTGTTTGGTATGTGTTATATTCTTTCCACGACTAGCCCAACGCGCTGTATGTTGCGACGGGCGCAACAAGGGGGTTATAGGGGGGGCAGCAGCCCCCCTTGTTGGGGTCCAGGGCAGTGCCCCAGCAAAATTTTTTTTGGTGTGCGGACCCACTCATAGGTGGACCCACCCATGTTTTGTGCATGAGTTTGCACATGGTTTTGGGGTACGATGGTTTTCGGCCCCTGGTATTTTGTAGATCCGGTCAAGAGAACTACGGTTATGTTCTAATCCAGGGTTAATGGATTGGGGTTTATGTATGCTTCAGCATGTATATATATGTGTTGTAACACTAAAAGGAATATAATGAAAAATCAAGCTGGTCGTCCCGATTTGGCATCCAGCGGAAAATCTCTGTGTTTATCTGTTTTATGTTTTATGCTCTCACTATTGTTTATTTTCTGTTATAAGATTCGTGTGTAGATAATTATTGTTCAGGGCTAAAACCTACATTTGGTATCAGAGCTGTTTCGGCTTCAAGGGGACGCCTTTGCTGCTGAGGTTTTTTTGCTTGGGCTTGAGGTAGACCCTGTTTAGTGGGAGATCTACGGGATTGATTCTTGCGGTGAAAGAAGATGGCGAGTAGCGGGAAGATAGAGATTGAGAAATTTAATGGTCAGAGTTTTGAGTTATGGAAGCTCAAGATGGAGGATTTGCTGGTGGATAAAGATCAGTGGATCGCGGTAGATCCAGGTACTAAACCAACGGCAATGTCAGATGAAGACTGAAAGAAATTGGATCGAAAGGCTAAGAGCACAATACGGTTGTGTGTCTCAGATTTAGTATTGTTGAATGTATCTGGGGAAGCTACGATGAAGAATTTGTGGGAAAAACTTGGGACTTTGTACCAATCTAAGTCTCTGGTGAATAAATTGTTCCTGTGGAAAAATCTGTATAATCTGAGGATGAAGGATGGAGACTTGGTGACAGAGCATCTGAATGCCTTCAATACTGTGGTAGTTCAGCTGTCATCTGTTGATATTAAAATCTCAGATGAAGATAAGTGCATCAGTTTGTTGTGTTCTCTACCAGACTTGTGGGATAGTCTGGTTATTGCAGTTATTGCAATAGGTAGCTACAACTACCTTGAATTTTTGATGACATTGTCTCGGCTGTCGGAGGAAATAGACGAAATATGGAGGGTCAAAATCGAGATGCCTTGTACGTACGAGGAAGGTCCCAAAACGAGAAACAAGAATAAGGTTTCGAGTGGGAGATCTAAATCTAGAGGGAGATAAATATCCTGGAAACTTTGGAAGAGGTGTGTCTTGGAAATGCGGAAGGAAGGCTCTACAAAAAAGAATTTCTGCCAGATCTAAAGCTCCTGAGAAAGGAAAGGGATCTGATGATGCTCCTTCTACAGAGGAAAAAGCCACCTCGGATGAAGGTGGGGATGTGTATTTGGCTTCTTCTTCAAATACACATGTAGATCATGAGTCATGGTTGATTGACTCAGGTGCATCCTTTCACTTCACTCCCCATAGGGAGTGGTTCTGCGAGTATGAGAAATATGATGGTGATGTCTTCCTAGGGGATGATAGGAAGGCTAGAATCGTCGGACGTGGAAAGGTCAAGCTGAAGATACAAGGTGGAAGGATTAGAACACTTCCTGGTGTTCTGCATATTCCTGCATTGGCCAGAAATCTGATTTCTGTAAGCAAGATGGATGATGCAGGTGTAAAAACAGTGTTCGAGAAAGATGCCTGCAAGATGGTTTGGGGAGCACTGGTATTAATGCGGGGAGTTCGAACTGGAACTCTGTACAAGCTACAAGGTAGCACTGTTATTGATGGGTGTAATAGTTATGTGGTTCCTGAAAGTGGAGCGGAAAGCCTAGTTGTCTCTGGAGAAAAGACCATGCTATGGCATCAAAGGCTTGGACATATTGGAGAGAAGGGCCTTCGGATATTGCATAGAAATGGTATGGTAGAAGGTATGTCTAATTGCTCTCTGGATTTCGATTTCTGTGAACATTGTGTATATGGGAAGCAGAATCGGGTGAGTTTTCCTTCTGGTGCTAAGAGGGCGAACAAGATATTAGAACTTGTGCACAGTGATGTGTTTGGACCTGTGTCAGTTCCATCACTGGGAAAGTCTGTGTATTATGTTTCATTCATAGATGACTTCTCAAGGAATACATGGATATATTTCTTGAGGAAGAAATCTAAAGTCTTTGACAAATTTAAAGAATTTAAGGCTCTGGTGGAAAACCAGACAGAGAAGAAGATAAAGCTGCTGAGGACAGATAATGGTGGGGAGTTCTGCAAGAAGGAATTTGAAGAGTTCTGTAAGAAGTATGGTATAGCACGACAGAAGACTACTCCATACACACCTCAGCAAAATGGAGTTGCAGAAAGAATGAATAGAACAATGATGGAAAAGGCAAGAAGCATGCTCAGTGGTACCGGGTTAGGAAAAGAATTCTGGGCAGAGGCAGTGGAGACTTCATGTTACTTAGTTAACAGATCACCTTCATCAGCGTTGGAGGATAAGACCCCACATGAGGTATGGACTGGTAAGAAACCCTCTCTTTCACATCTAAGGGTATTTGGATGTGATGCATATGTACATGTTCGAAAGGAGAAAAGGACCAAGTTGGATAATAAATCTGAAAGGTGCATCTTTATTGGGTATAAGGATGGTTTAAAGGGTTACAAGCTTTGGAACCCAGAAACAAGGAAGGTTGTGTACAATTGAGATGTGGTGTTTAGAGAGGTGAAAGATGTTGTTACACATGAAGTCCTACCAAAGGAACCTGAGAAGATAGAGTTTGAGCTAAAGGAGGATGAATCAGACTCTACAATAGAAGAAGACTCAGAAGAGGAAGAACCACAAACCCCATCTTTGAGAAGATCAGTTCGGGAAAGAAGGCAACCAGAAAGGTATAGTCCATCTGCTTTTTGTTCAGGTTTTGCCTTAACTATAATTGATGATGATCCCAGAACTGTCAGGGAGGCAGTAGATTCAGAGGATGGAAAACTTTGGAAGGAGGCCATGGTTGATGAAATGGCATCCTTGCACAAAAATGAGGCATGGGATCTGGTGGAGTTGCCGGCTGGAAGGAAGCCCATCGGGAGTAAATGGGTGTTTAAGAAGAAGATGAATGTAGAAGGCAAGGTGGAGAAATACAAAGCTCGATTGGTAGCAAAAGGTTATTCCCAGGTGCCGGGAATTGATTTTGGTGATATTTTTTCTCCTGTTGCCAAAGTTACTTCTATTAGATTACTTTTATCTGTTGCTACTACATTTGATTTTGAGATAGAACAGATGGATGTGAAGACAACATTTATTCACGGGGATCTAGAAGAGGAGATCTACATGAAGCAACCTGAAGGCTTTATGGTGAAGGGTAAGAAAGAACTGGTGTGCAGGTTGAAGAAGTCTTTGTATGGGTTAAAACAGTCACCAAGGATGTGGTATCAAAAATTTGATACCTATATACGGGGACTTAGCTTCACCAGAAGCAAGGAGGATCACTGTGTTTATTTTAAATTAATTGGTGACTGTGTTATTTATTTGGTCTTGTATGTGGATGATATGTTGTTGATTGGAAATGACAAAGAAATTATCCAAGATTTGAAGACCCAACTGTTCTCCAAATTCTACATGAAGGATCTTGGTGCTGCAAACTATATTTTGGGCATGGAAATTAAAAGAGATCGGGAAAAGAGGAAGCTCTGGTTAAACCAAAGGAAGTATGTCGAGACTATATTGCAGAGGTTCAATATGCAGGATAGTAAACCGGTGAATGTTCCTATTCTTGTAGGTGCAAATCTGTCTACTGAACAGTGTCCCAAGACATAAGAAGAAGAGGAGGATATGTCCCGTGTTCCATATGCAAGTGCATTGGGTAGCTTGATGTATGTAATGGTCTGTACTAGACCAGACATTGCACATGTAGTGGGAGTATTGAGCAGGTTTAAGTCAAACCCAAGGAAGGAGCATTGGACAACAGTGAAGCGGGTTTTCAGATATTTATGTGGCACTAATGATTATGGTTTGTGCTACCAGGGAAGACCAGGATTGGAAAGAATGTTGGACATTCATGGTTTTGTTGATGCAAACTAGGCTAGAGATCTGGACCAAAGAAGATCTACAAGTGGGTATGTGTTTAGCCTATTTGGAGGGGCAGTAAGTTGGATGAGTAAAAGACAGTTTGTAGTGGTACTTTCAACTACAGAGGCAGAATACATAGTAGCCACTCATGCAAGCAAGGAAGCAGTTTGGTTGCAAATATTGTGTTCAAGTATGGGGTTGGTACAACAAGCTATAAGGATAAACTGTGATAGCCAAAGTGCAATTTTCTTGGCTAAGAACCCTGCTTATCATTCAAAGACAAAGCACATTGATGTTCAATATCACTTTGTTAGATATGGTTGAGGCTAAAAGGGTGTTGGTGGTAAAGGTGGACACCTTGAAGAATGTTGCAGATGCATTGACGAAGTCTTTGAGCACTCAAAATTTCTCTTGGTGTAGAGAAACAATGGGTGTTGAAGAATTGGCCCAATGACTAAGCTCTCCTATGGCCCCCTGTGGAAAGAAAAAAACAAGTGGGAGAATGTTGGGTATATGTTATATTCTTTCCATGACTAGCCCTACGCGCTGTACGTTGCGCCGGGCGCAACAGGGGGTTCATAGGGGGGGCGGTAGCCCCCCTTGTCGAGGTCTGGGGCAGCGCGGCGCCCGGCAGGCCACCGGGTGTGCGGACCCACTCATAGGTGGACCCACCCATGTTTTGTGCATGATTTTGCACATGGTTTTGGGGTACGTGGGTTTCGGCCCTGGTATTTTGTGAGTCTGGTCAAGGGAACTATGGTTATGTTCTAATCCGGGGGTTAATGGATTGGGGTTATGTATGCTTCGGCATGTATATGTATATGTGTTGTAACACTAAAAAATATAATGAAAAATCAAGCTGGTCGTCCCGATTTGGGATCCAGGGGAAAATCTCTATGTTTATCTGTTTTATGTTTTATGCTCTCGCTATTGTTTATTTTTTGTTATAAGATTCGTGTGTAGATAATTTCTGTTCAGGGTTAAAACCTACACAGAGAAATTTATAGTTCCTCCATTTTCCACCATCACTTGACACTCTGGTGCTGGGTATAGGAAGAAATTCAATTCCTTGGCTACCTTACGATGAATAAAATTATGGTTACTACCCGAATCAATAAGCATTATTACATTTTTATTCTTGATATGTCTTTCTATATTGAGAGTTTGAGCAATGGTAATTCTTGCCAATGCATTACAGGATATGGTCAGATTCATTTCTTCTTCCTCTAGGGTTGCTTCCTAGTGTATATCCTCTTCTTTTGAAGTTTCTTGTTCCTTTTCTTCCTCCTCTTCACAATCTATGTAAAATAATTTCTTCTTAGCACACTTATGACCTTTAATGTATTTTCTATCACAACTATAGCAAAGTCCTTTTTCTCCTTTTTCTTCCAATTTTTGTAGGTTGTGTAAGTCTAGGAGTAGCAACACTTCCATATTTATAGTTGTGAGTGGTAGGCTTCCTTGTCGCCATAATTTTTCTTTCAATTTTTATTGCCAACATGAATGCCTTCTCCAATGTATTAGGTTCCCAAAGGCGAACCTCATGTTGTATGTTATCCTTTAGAGTCCCTATGAAGACATCAATCCTATGTTCCTTTGGAATATTTAACCTTATATTCAATTTTTGGAAATCCTCGATGTGCTCCATCATTGAACCCTTTTGTTTGAGATTTATCAATTGGCTAAAGAAGGTGTTGCTATTCGTATCCTCATAATGTGATATCATTTACTTTGTAAACTTATTGACCAAGTGACCAGTGGTTTACGAGAACAAAGCCATCGATACCATACAAACTGATTTTTTTCTAAATAAAATGTTGCGATGCGTACCTTTTTTGTGTTTTGTGTATTATGGAGCTCAAAGTATCGCTCCATTTGTAGTATCCAAGTTATGGAATCCTTGCCATCAAAATTCCTCATATATATCTTTGGAATATGGTGGGTATTAAATCCAACATTAGAGTCTATGAAATCATGGTTAACATTTATTTTTTACTCATCATGAGTTTCCTCTACTAACTTTTCACCATTAGGAAGCTTTTCTTGTAGAAAATTTTCCAAACCTTCCTTCAAACCTTCCATGTATTTCTTGTAGAAATTATATAGAAACCCTATATACCAATGGATTCAATCCAATCATTCAATGTACTAAAGCAAGATATTGAATCCTTCTACTATATTTTCAGAATTTAAAACACGATCGCTCAATCACATGCAAGTAAGAGAAAGAAAATTATCAATCACACAACATAAACTGTTCTTAGGGAAAGAAACTGCTCAAAACCCCTCCATCTTTATTGTATAAAAAACCAAGGAATCATGAAAAATACAATGCATGTGTGCTCACCACAACCTCATACACTCTATGTTGGGTCTCATAATTGTCACATTTTCATCATGTTTATCCTCGTCATTTCTCACATTCCATCACCTCATTTAACCATTCATCATACCATTTCCATGGGTTCACCTCACTATTTTCCAATTTATTTATTTTTAATATTATTAGAGAATGTATGATTAATTATTGGAAAATTGACATATTTCACTAATATCTTAAATGTGGATGAGCTTTGTAAATGTGTAGGATTATTTGGAAGAATTATTCAAAATATTCTTGAATATTTCCCCCACTATTTCAATAATTCAAAGGATAATTGTTCAAGATTATTCTAAGGAGAAGATCATGGAGATTTGGATAACATATCTTATCCAATATTTGTGAGAGATGAGTGAGGATTTAAAGGGATCATATTTTGTAATTATAGGGATATTGGTTGGGAGAAAAGTGGATTTGTAATTAATGAGTTGCTTATCTCGTTTTCAAAGCAATCATGTATAAATAGGAGTGTTCTTTCTCCAAGTGGGAATAATAAGAAGATATGGAGAGATAGGATATGGAATAGTATTTTTTGAAGTTAATGGAAGACATAATTTATCATTTTCTTGTGCATTGAATAAGTTCCAGTAGCCGAAAGTACTCTCAGTGTACGAGGCAAGGGTGGAGGGTGCCCCCACATCGAGCTAAGTACACTTCTTAGTTTTCATAGCTGCAATTTATGAATTAGTTTGCTTATGTTTGATTTGTTTACTTTCAAGTATTGATGAATCTAATGCTCAATCTTAAACTGCATATGAAAGGACAAACAAGTGTTTAAGTTAAGCATTCTTTCTATCGACTCTAGATTTTCCATTAGAATTCATCTTTACATGTCTTCACATGCTTTACTGTTTTCACAATAGCATTAATGATAGAATGAAATCAATGATGAAGGACAACCAGGACCTCTGAACATAGAGCCTCTTGATTATTATTTCATATATCTTAATCTATTGTTTAGAAATTAGATTTATCATTTCCTACTTTCCTATTTTCACAATAGTATTAATGATAGAATGAAATCAATGATGAAGGACAACCAGGACCTCTGAACATAGAGCCTATTTATTATTATTTCATATATCTTAATCTATTGTTTATAAATTAGATTTATCATTTCCTGCTTTCCTGTTTCACAATAGTATTAATGATAGAATGAAATCAATTATGAAGGACAACCAGGACCTCTGAACATAGAGCCTCTTGATTATTATTTCATATATCTTAATATATTGTTTAGAAATTAGATTTATCATTTCCTTCTTTCTTGTTTTCACAATAGTATTAATGATAGAATGAAATCAATGATGAAGGACAACCAGGACCTCTGAACATAGAGCCTCTTGATTATTATTTCATATATCTTGATCTATTGTTTAGAAATTAATTAAGTTGGTTTTTATATTTGTAATATGCATTTCACTAACCATCAATAATTCATCTTCTAAGTTTGAATATGATTGAAACCCATATACTTTGGGGATGCTTCTAAGTTCACCAACCTGGATTGATAATTAAATGCTCGTGTTAATTTACCCAGTAAATTGACCCAACACTCTACCCATTGTCTCACACTGATATAGTAGAAATTGGACCAATACAAAACCAATTTCCTGCCCACATTCAACCTGCCTTGCTCATGCAATCCCTAGGAAAAATAATTCCTATTAAATAGGAATTCCAACCTTCCTTGACTGCGGAATCCATCATGGGCTTCATGTGGCTTTATAACTACACCTAGGTAATTCGCTAATAATATAACTGATAGTTTACTTACCTTTAACATTTGTCTGAATAGGCTCGTCATCATAATTGACGTGCATATGTCTATTAATAGTGAATCATCAATTACTTGGTAGATCACTACTTGTGAATTAAATCTAGTTTAATTCACTTGACCTCTCACTAGCTCATCACTTAGTTAGAACTAGTTAAACTAATTTTAAGTCAATCAATTTGAGTTAATTGACTACACTCACACCACACTAGTGCATTAACTGCAACTGGACTCTGAAAATAATAGAATCACTCTACATTCCTCACCTTTGACCCTAAACTCAAAATTATTGAGCTAACTAAGTCTATCTCACTTAGTTAACTGATACAAGTTGTTATGAGATGAAATTACAATTTAATTTCAATTAATTAAGGGATAATTAAATCAAAAGCCTCACATGGTAGTCATTTATTGGTGCCATTTTATGGATTTTGTTTCTGGATGCTAATTTCACTGTTTCTTATTGCAAATTTAAACATTCCCTCTCAACAATAAAGGAATCAATCTATCACGATTTGGTACCTTTGGAATGTTCTTGCATGCAACACTTCTCTAGTGTTGTTTGCACATGCAACGCTCTTGAAACTGAATAGCATCCAAACAACTAAATCATTATAATGCATTTGTCATCAGAGTCTTCTGACTCCTAGATCCTACTGCACATGTCTACTAGACTCTTTGCACTGCTACTAACATCGACATCCATGCACTCTACATTGCTACCAACTCTAATTTGCACTCCAGTATCCAACATTTGTCACTATGATTTCTGTCTTCCTGACATATGACTGCATCAATCTATCTGATCCTTCCTGCTACTATTATACTGTGAGCTCCTCGCAGCTAGGTTCGATCCATGAGACGCACCATCTCAATGGACCCTGCCCAAATTTCTTCTTGGGATTAATTCAACACATCTCCCCACCTCACACCTGAAGGTATAGATGCATGTACTCACTTTTCCTTTTTGGCTCAAAATTTCCCCGTCCCGGAGGTCTCTTCTTGAGTGGACTCTTCCATTCAGTCTCCTCTCTGCTTCTCCAATTTTTCCTGCTCCACAATCTGCTGAGACTGCTTCTGAGGCTGCATGTTGAGAGATAATTTCTCCCTCTCAACCACCAAGTCATTAACCACTGCTTTCTCCTCAAAGCCTTGCATGCATCCTCAACCTTGAGAGCATGCAGGTTCTTGACTCTTGAACCAATCTACTTCACCTGTCCCATGGCTATGCATTTAAGGAAAACCTTTCCTTTTCTAAACATCACCTCATAACGACGGTTTTTCAATAACACTATGGAGACAATATTATTCCTTATGCCTAGAACATACAAAAAATCTGCTAGTTTGAGAGGGGATCTAGACTCCCTCTAAAAATTAATTGTACCTATGTTGATCACACTATACCTCCCGTCATCTCCAAACTCTATGTTTTGCTGGAGGTCCTTCTCCTCCAAGTCACTGAAGAGATCTCTATTCCTCGTCATATGGAACAAGGCATCATTGTTTAGATACCACATGGATCCCATTACGGTGTTGGCCATGCATGCAATGAGAGTAAAATCAAGCTCGAACAGTGAAGCCAATGCTTCACCTACTGCAACTGTAGGCTCCTTCTTGCTTGTCTTCTTCTGTGGACAATTCGAAGCATAGTGCCCATGCTCGTGGCAGTGAAAACATCTAATCTTGGACAAGTCTCTCTTGCCCTCTTTTCTTTAGGACTTCTTTCCCTTGGCTTTCTTTCCTTTTCTAACTCGTGCACATTATAATTTTCTCGCCGTCATAAAATTTTCTAAATTAAGAGTTGATTTTAAATCAATGATATCTCCCTCATCCATGCAACGATTCGACTGATTTGTTTTTCAATTTGGGTATTTTTTCGCAAGGAATCCAAATATGACATTTTCTTTTGAAAATTTTGCATCAAAATTTTCAGATATTCTCTACAAACTCGCCACCCAAAAAATTCCTACTCTGATACCATGTAGAAATTATATAGAAACTCTACATACCAATGAATTCAATTCGATCATTCAATGTACTAAATTAAGATACTGAATCCTTCTACTATATTTTTGGAATATAAAAAACGATCGTTCAATCACATGCAAGTAAGAGAAAATAAATTATCAACCACACAACACAAGTTGTTCTTGGGGAAAGCAACTGCTCAAAACCCCTCCATATTTATTGTATAAACAACCAAGGAATCATGAAACAATACAATGCATGTGTGCTCACCACAACCTCATACACTCTACCAATTGTCTCACACTTATCTAGGAAAAATTGGACCAATACATAGCCAATTTCCTGCCCAACTTCAGCCTGCCATGCAATCCCTAAGAAAAATAATTCCTATTAAATAGGAATTCCAACCTTCCCTGACTGTGCAATCCATCATGGGCTTCATGTGGCTTTATAACTACACCAAGGTAGTTCGCTAATAATACAACTGATAATTTACTTACCTTTAACCGTTGTCTCAATTGGGTCATCATTTGAATTGACATGCATGCAACTATTAATAGTGAATCATCAGTTACTTGGTAGATCACTACTTGTGAATTAAATCTAATTTAATTCATTTTACCTCTCACTGGCTCATCACTTAGTTACAACTAGTTAAAATGATTTTAACTCAATTAATTTGAGTTAACTAATTACACTCACACCACACTAGTGCATTAACTGCAACTGGACCCTGAAAATAATAGAATCACTCTACATGCCTCACCTTTGACCCTCAACTCGAAATTCTTGAGCTAACTAAGTCTATCTCACTTAGTTAACTGATACAAGTTGTTATGAGATGAAATTAAAATTTACTTTCAATTTTATTAAGGGATAATTAAATCAAAAGCCTCACATGGTAGCCATTTCTAGGTGCCATTTTTTGGATTTTGTTTCTGGATGCCAATTTCACGGTTTCTTGTTGCAAATTTCAACATTTCTTCAAATATTCCATGGGATCATTGCCATCAAACTTCCTCATATCCATCTTTGGAATATGGTGGGTCTTAAATCCAACATTAGAGTCTATGAAATCATGGTTAACATTTCTTTTGTTCTCATCATAAGTTTCCTCTACTACCTTTTCGCCATTAGGAAGATTTTTTGTAGCAACTTTTCCAAACCTTCCATGTCTTTCTTCAAATATTCCATGTTTCCTCATATACCTTCCATATTAGGTTCCACGCCATCCATCTTAGCTTCCATGCCATTCTTCAAACCATCCATCTTAGCTTCCATGCCATTCTTCAAACCATCCATTTTAGCTTCCACGTCTTTCTTCAAAACTTCCATCTTAGCTTCCATGCCTTTCTTCAAGACATCCATATTAGATTCCACACCTTTCTTTAAGCCATCCATATTATCTTCCATTTCATTTTTTGTTACTTTTTGCGAGAGCGAAATTTGTTGCACATGGTCTTGTAATTTTGATATATCATGTTGCACTTCTTCCTCTTCATGAGTCATAGTATAGCATTCTGAGGGCTTAATGGGTGTTGAATTATTTTTAGGGTGGATTTTAGAATCCAATACTGATATATATGCTTCAATATGCCCTTGCGATCACTTCAAACAAGACTTATGTAATTTTTAAAACAAATACACACTTTTTTCTTGCTTTTGAGGAGGTCGATATTGAAACTAGTGTACCTCTATAATTTTGGATGCCCAATATTTTATCTTCAATAATGTAGTAAACCTTTGAATCTTCTTTCCAATTCCATAGGCTTGACCTGATTTGGATTCTTCAAGACAAATTTATGTCCAATCTCCCACAACGACCTAATTATGGACTGGTTCAATAGAGCGAACTTGTACGACATGCCATGTGTCATTGTTTCTTCCTTCGTCTCTGAAATCAATACACAAGAAATTAAAGTCTGCATACTTTCGGCCATTTGTTACAAAAATTAAAATCTGATGCTCAGAGAGAGAGTTATGATGATTTTCCCAAGGTCACCTCTTTGAGATGAAATTCGGGAGCCTACAAAAACCCTACCTTCCACATATCATATCTCCGAAAATGTTGCGAACCAAGATCTAAAATTTTTCCACGAAATTCCTCTTAATTTGGCGCAAATGGGGTTTTTTTTAACTTGTGAACCTTCTTAGAGAAAAATTTATAGCGAAAATTCCACAATTAACTGTTTGAAGCAACGAAACCCTAGAATCCAAAGCTCTGATACCAAATTTTATGAAACCAGCTCCCAAAATAGAAGAAAAAAGAGATCAACATCTTAGAAATCAGCCACTTCGAGGGGGAAAACTCCTTTACATTACATAAATGAACATTTCTTGGATGATTCAAATGAAAAAAACTCCTTTCTATATATAGGAGTGCATGGGGTCACAATATAATCCTAGTCGACCTAACAATAATAACATAAGGGCACAACAATAACAATAATGGGCTATTTTGGAGCACAATAATAACAATATGGGTATTACATGGGTATAAAAATAACAATAAGGGGGCTACACTAACAAAAATAAGGGACTACACTAGTAATATAGGGCCTTAACACCTTGATGAAAATACCTTCAACTTGTTGGTTGCTTGATTTTGATGATGATATAGAGAATGGGAGATTTATTATTGAAGAAGATGTCTTCCTTCAAATAGTGATTCTTGTCTTAAAGAGAGGGAGATCTTGATTTCCTGATGATGCCAACAACTCATTCTTGCTTCCTTTGGATGGGTATACTTCAAGTTGCTTCAATATTTTATTTGATTATAGATAAAGGTATTTTTATATCTTATTCCTTAAGATGATAATTTGAATGAGGTTCCCAAGAATGATTCTAGTGTAGCCTCTTTTCTTGAATGAGATAGGTTTTTTGAGATCTTCTTCATGTTGACTTCATTCAAGATGACATTGTAATCCTTAACCTTGTAACGCTTTTGAGATGAGAGGTTATTCTTAATGATTGAAGCCCTTGATGATTTTCTAGAACTTTGGTCCTAGAATGTCCTTTATTGTGCCGTCCTTCCTTGACTTGTTACCTTAGCTACGATACCATGTTAAGAAATATAGGGCATAGATATTAGATGATTTCTCTTGCTTATGAAAAGTGTTTGTGATGTATTTTTAATTTTACTTCATTTGCTTCTTCTTTTACTTTCCCATTATTATGTGTTCACTTCATCAAACAACTACCAAAAACATAAAGAACAATGATAAAATGGACACAAGATACAGGCGATCAACTAGGGCCAAAAACTCTCCAATATGGAGAAGAAAACCCACTGAATTCTTCTTCTTATAGAATCTTCAATTGATGAATTCTAAGACCAATACCCTTGACTTAAGAACCTCTCCAAGGCCAAGTCACAAGGCTTCCTTGAACAACTCTTCTTCTTCTTCAAGTCAACGCTAGTCAAACTGACTTCTACACCTATGATTTCGATTTCTTTGGAATTTCAACCTCTTTTCACAAAATTGTAATTTTTGACCTACCTGCAATTACAAATATCCACACGTGTGAGTTAATTGGAGAATATTTGTGTGGCGTCTCTCCTTCGCTTTCCTTGAATACTTCTTCTTGTGATATCAGCTAGAAAATATACCCTTTACTTAGATTAGATCTCGGTTTCCTTGAGGTATGCAATACTTGACTGCAGAAACCATAGCTGCAATCACACATGTGAGGAAGATGACCCAAAAACAATGCCAAAATACTTTGATCTTCTTCTCTTTCCCTTTGCTACATGAGAGGCTCCTTTCTTCCTTTTCCTCACACTTCCTTATCATTTTTGGATGCTTTATATGTGCCTGTCCAAGTGAGGATGAGTAATACTTTATATAGTGATCTCTCCATGCAAATAAGTTGACTTGACATCTTCCAAAGCCTGACTTGTCCTTTTGATACATAAAATTGCTTCTTTCAAGGACAGACTTGATTGTGCACTTGTGACAAGGCCTTGGAGGGTCTTTTGACTCTTACAATGACTCAAATAAATATTTAACATACCCAAGAAGGGTTTATTATACATTACAAGGACTCTTTCGAATTGTATACCACATGAAAAGCCCTAGAAGATCTCAATGAGATATTTATCTACAAAAATAAATTTCTTTAGTATGAAACCCATGTCTCAAGCATAACCATTTTTTTCCCCTTCTTTCCACCAATTACAAACAAATCATGATTACATATGTCATTATGAAGTCGGAGCCTAGTTAAACATTTCAAAAATGAAAACAAGGGAAGATCAAAAAGTTAGATTTGTTTGGATAGAGTATATCACTACTACATTAATAGAGATAGTAACATAGATACTAGTAATGAAGGGTAAGGAAGCATATTTAGCATATATTGAGCATATATAACAACTTCAAAGGTTCCAAAGGTGATATGTTGAAGTCCTGAATAGATGGTTGAAGAAAATGGAATTCTACTTTTGCCTTTGTCAACTCCAATAATTATATCATATTTCTTGTGTCCATTCGAATTTTTCCGGACATGCTTTTATATGAAGGGAGAATTATGTGGATGAACTAAGGATAGGCAAGAACTATGTGATCATGAAATGGGAGGAATTTAAAGCTTTGCTAAAATCACAATTTTATATCACATGCTACGAAGAAGTGAAGCTCATGAAATTTTTATATCTTTGGTAATAATAAGGAAAGATGTGCAATAGTGCACTTTTGAATTTAAGAAGCATACCATTAGGATGGGTATTCTTGGTGTATCTTATTATTATCGAGATATTCATGGTAATGTGCAACATAATGTATATTTTTGGATTTTTATATTGAGTTTGTTGTACTAAATTTACATTACTCATGTGAATGAAGAGAATAGTCCAACATTATTTCCTTACATGATTTAAATAAATAAATACAAAATTAAATTAATTTTTTTAATATATATATATATATATATATATATATATATATATAGCTTGAGTGGACCTAATGGTTAAGAGCATATGTTTCCTCCTAAGAGGTCATAGGTTCAAAACCAGAGGGGGGTAGAGTATGTATGCCTTCATAGACTTATGAGTCAAATCATTGCGTGAAGGTGAGTTCCTTGTCCCACAAACAAGGGGGCCTCATACATCAATTTGGTATATGGCTTGGTCGTGACCTTAAAATTGCATTATATATATATATATATATATATATATATATATATTGGAATAAATTTGATTAACAATACATATGAATTCCAAGTGGCATGTTTATGCTTGTGAACATGGCACCTACAAAGCAATGACTTATCAACATATATTATCCATTTTCTTCCACTTCCACTCACAAGTTCAATCATATATCTTTACAAGTTATCAAATTTATTTCATTAACACGATGTATAAATTGTTTTAACCTTAAAATGAACAATTATTTTATTGATATTATATCTAAATAGATATGTTGTATATATATATATATATATATTGTATGTATAATTCATGAGGTGTAGACCAATTGGTTTGCATAGGGTTTAGTCTTTACCATGTTATAAGTTCAAACGGGGAGGAGTTGAGGATGGGAGCTACCTTTGGGGGAATTAAAATATCTTAAGGGACATCCAAACTCGACCAAGCTTCACAGTCATTTGATAGATTCGGATTTAAGATGGATATCTTATATATTGGGCTAGAGAGTGTCTCTTGGTGCAATTATAATTTTATTTTAGATTATTACTAGTGTAAATCCTTCTTAAATATTGATCTATAAACTACCGAGAGAGATCAAATTGCTCAAGTTGCAATCATTTTTTTTAGTGCAAAATTAGAGGAAACTTGAGGAAATGTTTGAATTTTTTTTTTTTAATAATTATTTTATTATTATTATTATTTTTAATGCAATTTGAGTGAGTCAAAATGTTCATACCATAATAATAACATAACAAGACATTTGATTTTTTTTTTTCTTGGGAAAAAAAAAACATAAAAAGACATTACATATATTTCATATTGGGTCATAGATTGCCTCTCGACACAATTATTAATAATTATAAAAATAATTAATATATGAGTTAACCAATATTCTTAACCATGGAGATTCACCCCCACTTTACTATGGAAATTCATATTTTGAAAATGGGTTTTGTTACAATATCATGGGATAATACCATGACATATGAATGCCACATACCAATATGATACATGTTGATATGATATTTTATTTAATTAATTAATTTGAGACAAATTAATTAAACTAACATAGCTAACTTGGAGATAAATCTTAACCCTAAATCTATGCATACTACTATAAATATTCCAACATTTTCCATGGAGTTTAAATCTCCACCATCCACCTAATAATTATTCATAATTAGTTTAAAATTATGGAAGGCATATTCTAAAATAGACATGCCTATGGACATAATTAAGTGGATGGTAGGGAGTTAATCTCCATGATAAATTCTAGAATATTCATAGTAGTATACACAAATCAATGGTTGAGATTTATCCCAAAAGTAGTTATGCCTTTTTATCATTTTAATTAAATTAATTAATTAAAAAATGTCATATGAATAAATGTCTTATGAAGTATGTTTTTTTAGCATGTGGTATTGATAAGGCATTGAATTGGCCCATGATATTGTGACAAAGTCTATTTATAGATTATGAATATCTATAATGATGATTACTGTCCACTAAGATCAATATCATCTATTGGATCTTAAGAAAGTAAGAGATTAATTGATACTCTTTAATATTTTATTTCTATGATAAAAAAGAAGGGAGATAAGCATTCCTAGATGACTATAGTTTTGCTAACTTAAAAAGTCAAGAAGGTTGGGAGTGTGACAAAGGTTTTGGAATGAGAACGAATGTGAGTAAGAGTTAGGAAATCCAAGAACAAATGTTTTTCATCTTCAAACCTCTTAATATCGCAAAGGTGACAAAATCTTTTGTCCCAAGGTGTTTTGGGAATTGACCAATGCCCATTTTCACTTCGAATCCAATATAAATTAGTTCTTCCCTTCAAAATGTTCATTTCATTCTTAGCAATGGTCAATACAGAAAGATAATTTTGGTCAGCAAGGTTGGGGTTGATCACCTCCTCATAATACCTTGGCTTCCTTTCCCATCTAAGTACTTATCGTCCCACAACTTATACTTAAATTTGGAACTAATAGTATTTTTAAAATTATCCTTATTCTCTGAGATGATATCCTCCTTTACCCCCCAATTTTCAAGCTAAGAATGGGTATCCTTATGCTAGCCTCGCATGAGCCAAAGGTGGGGTTTTTAGCTAGAGTTAGAAGTAATTTTGGGGAACCTCTTGGATTATATGTTGTAAAGCTTCTTCTTATAAATACTATTACATTTTTTTTATAACAAATGTATATATTTTTAACTTATATATGTCTGCAGGTGGTAGCACAATTGAAAATAAGCATGTTGGAAAGCCATTATGTACCCAAGTGATCGGAGCTTCAATTCCCCCAGACATGTCTCACCAACCGAACTTAAAAAAGAAAAAAGAAAAAGAACTTATGTATTAATTTTTTTATAATAATCATAATTACAATCAAGGTGCCCCTCTAATGGGTTTTGGCTGGGTAGATTCACCTAATCACAGGGGCTTATTTTCGTCCTTCTTTTTCCAACATATTTTGACCACTTGGGGAAAACGATTAGATTTTCGAGTTCTCCACCAGCGCAACTATGGATCGATGACCTCTGACTCCAACGCATCGAAGGAGGACTCCATAGCTCATTCGCACAGAAAGGCATCACACCTTTGGAAGGCTTGAACCACCACCTCTTGGCCGTAGGAGTTGTGCATGTCCTAGTATGACACTCCCACTGGGTTAGAGTATAGTTTTATTAGGTATCTGCCATCTTTAATAGCTGCATATGCTATTTTTCTAAGAAATTATACTCTAGATCCAACTAAAAATCCATGGATGCATACTCTCAAACACTAAACCATATATCAATGATCATAGCTCCAAATTTTTATGTCCTTTAACTCCCTTCTAGATCCAATAGTCTCCATTTTGGGAATTCATTCTTTTTTTATATTCCATAGATATTTGCGATCTCTTGTTTGCTCCGTTTTTAAAAAAATTCTCATTTCATCTAGATTCATATTTTCTATTTGTTGCAGCTATGGCTCTGAAGGAAAAGAAGAAAACCACTGAGAAGAAGCTTGTTGTTGAGAATTTCTCTATTATAGACAAAAATCTTGCTCCCAATACCGAGAAGCAGCTACCTAAGGAAGGCGGAGACAAAAAGGGAAAGAGTCACAAGAAGAGTATCAAACATACAAAATATATATCTTTATGGTTTTTAAGAAGGTCCACTCATATATCGGTATTTCTTGCATGACCATGCAAATAATGAACAACTTTATCAATGAAATCTTTGAGAAATTAGCGAATGAAGCATCGAGACTTGCTCTATACAACAAGAAGCCTACTATTACTTCCCGAGAGATTCAAAATAATGTAAGGTTTTTTCTTCTAGGGTTTCTCTTTAAACATGATGTCTCGGAGGGTACCAAGGCATTTACTAAGTTCACCAGTGCCCGGATTTAATATTTTCTTGTATATAGGTCTGATGGAAATTTTTTATGCCATGAAAATTTTCTCCTTACCGTTAGGGTTACTCGATTCATTGTCTTGAGTTGGAGCCAAATTCGCTAGCTCGTTTTCTATTCTTTTGGGATTCTTGTACAATCCATTTCATGTTTATTTATTATGCAAAAGAAATTATTTTAAGGGGAGGTTCCTATGTGTGTAGCCTATGAATGAGTGACACATGCATATTTACTTTAGCTCATAAATAAATTCCACACACATTTGATGTTTCTCATGGGTTTGAAGGCTGAGGAGGTTGTTTTGTGCGGTTGAGTTTGAGGTCATTACGAAGAAGTGAGGTGACGAGGAGAAGGGTGAAATTTGGAGTCATTTCTCAACAAAATCCATCATTTTATTTTTTTGAGTCCTTGCAATTCATTCGCATTGCATAGGTCATAGGTTTGATTCTCTCCGAGGAGTGGATATGGATAAAAAAATGTAGATTTGATGTCTGTTAGCCAATTTGAACTCTTAAGAGATTTTGTAGAAATTATAAAAGGGATTCAATCTGATATTGTAATGTACTAAAAAAAAATACTAAATCCTTCTACAATTTGCGGAAACTAAATACGATCACAAAATCACATAACATGTAAGAGAAAGAAATAATCAATCGCCCAACACAAGATGTATCTGTGGAAAGAAACTCCTCAAAACTCTGCTATCTATATATTCTAGAAAGTCAAGACCATGAAACAATACATTTCTATTTCCCTTCCTGAGAAACCTCTACACTCTACTAACTGACTCACTCTGATCCTGCTCGAATCTGGCACTGATCTAAGCAAGTTTGGTCCAATATTTAACCTCTTGCTTGCCTCTGCCTGGACAGCCTTGCTTGCGCATTCCTGGGATAATTGAGCCCATATTAATTTGGAAATTCCCAATTAATGATTGTGCAATACCTTCAAGGCTTCCCAATGACTTCATGCATGACCTGTACAATTTTCTACTTATACAATTGATAGTTATCTTCCCTTTAACCTCAATATCAACCGAGACTTCCTTAGAAATGACATGCAACAAATATTTATAGTGAATTATCAGTTAACTGATTGAACACTACTTGTGAATTAAATCATATTTAATTCACCAGACCTATCACTAGCTCATATCTTAGTTAGAACTACTTAAACTGATTTTAATTCTTTGGTGATTGACTTGCTCCATTGTCCTCTTGGTACACTTCCTTAAACCTTGATAATGATGGAAAATATTTAGTAGCATATAATTATGCATGGATAACATAAATATCATCATCTTCTTTTTTCTCATTTTTCATTCTTAACATCTCTAATTGCTCACTTAGATTGCTAAGAATTTATGTTTTAAGGTTATCAAGCAAATTTCCAAGTTCATCTTGACTTACCAATGTTGATGTTGGTTTACTTACTCTTTCCCTTCCCCTTGATATGCGCTTGCATGTTTCATAAATTTCTTCAAATGATAATTGGTATACATCTCCTTTACTCATGAGATCAAGGAGATCAATCCACTCATCCCTAATTGTTCTAAGTAAGAGGGTTTTTAGTGTGTCAAATCCTAAATGATATAATTTTGCCCTCTTAACATTATACATGAACCTCTCTATTAGATATTCAAGGCTCTCATCTTGTTTATGATTCATTCTAAAGATTTCTTCTTTAATATCATGATCTTTATATTTTTCTAGAAATATCTTTTGCATATAATTCCATGACCTTATTGAATTAGTACCTAAAATCATGAACCATTTAAGAGCTCTATCCTTCAATGTTGTAGGAAACAATCTCAATTTTTTAGTGTGTGATAAGTAGCCATAAGATCTACAAAATATTTAAAAATTAAAGAGAAAGGTTTCTGGATCCCCTGACCTCATACCATGGAAGTTGGGAAGGAAAGATGGAGTGATGCTCTTAATATGCATGCTAATATCAATATCTTGAATGGGAAACCCAATAGGATCTTCTTCATTATCATCATATACATCCATTTCTTCTACCTTCTCTGCCATTTGTTCTTCTTCTACCTGCAAAAGTGGATGGTGATGTGGTTATTATTTCACCACATGATAAAATGGGTGGGGAGCGGTTGGTGTTGGAGAAGTATTTTTAATTTTTTTTAATAAGAATGTTAATGCAATACAATTCTCTATTTTGAAATGAAATATGCCTAATGCAAACTTTTTGTTTTTTGTTTTTTGTTTTTTTTTTGTTTTTTTTGTTTTTTTTTGCAGAAAGAAAAGAAATGAATCAGATAGTGAAGAAAAAAATGCATACTTTGACACCTCCCTGGAAACGGTGCAAAAAAGTGATGACCCTCAGTATTGCAACAAGAATGTTGCAACTACTGAGGCTACCAACTTTACTTATCAACCTGAGGTTCGTACAAACTTAAGAGGTATCAACAGTATATGTGCAACCTACAATGTGTCCTTATTTTTTTGATCTAATGTAATGGAGGTAATTTCATGAAATCAAATCCTAAACTGATTGCGTAAATGGAAGTGTTGCTTTGAAAAGAAATTAATCCTATAGAAGAACAACAATTTGTAATTGAAATCCTAAGAGCATGAATTCAAATAAAAGTACCTAATCTAATTTGCAAAAATGAATGTCCTAAGTGGTTTTTATTCTTCCTCAATCATGTATTTAGGTCCTAGGGGCTAGGATTAAAACCTAAGAGACAAAAACCAACCTTTGGGAGAAAATATGGTCGAGTTTACACATGCTACAAGGGTGCTACAAACAACTCTGTTTTTTCTATAGGCAAGTCTGTTTTGGAAATAACTCACCAAATGACTAAGTAAATCAAATGAAATTGGTATGGGATATTTTTTTATTATTAATTATGATGTATTAGGTCTCCATTACAAGTGGAATCACTCCAAAATACTCCTATTCACATGTGCAAAAAAATAACAGAAAATTACTACTCTAAAATCTGAAAATTCAAGAACTAGTGAGCTAGTTAATATATCAAATGTCTAACCTAATAAAGTGAAAATGAAATGGGGTAAAATTTGTTATCAAATTTAAATTTTTTATGAACTAATACAAGTGGAATCAATTCAAATGGATTTCATTAATCCCTTCTAAAAAATAACAGAAATTTACTATTATTTCTCTACAAGGCATTTCCAGAAATCTTATATTCGTGAACTAGTAACCAAATCCAAGTAGCTTAATGATTAAGATGACCATAAAAAATTATTCTAAGGATGAAAAATGTTTTTTAACTTGTAAAAAACCCGCAAAATAACTCACTTAAATCATCTAACTCAATCCTATAGCAAGAAAAAAAAACAATACTAAATACAAAAATATGCAAAACAAAAATAAGAGATGCATGTGAATAAGAAGTGAAAAGAACATAAAGAAATTGTGCAAGAGGCCTATGAGGCTCCTGGGATGGCCAAGCCCAAGGAGGCTTAGATTCCTATGGAAGAAACCAAGCCTTATAAGCTAAAAATGGCGCCAATCTTCATTATTCGAATCAATCCAAGTACATCCCTGCAAGAAAAGAAAGTGGAGTTGCTAGAAAAAAGGTTTTCTCCACAATAAGCCTAAACAATACATGCCCCTATAGGCAAGTTCGAATGGGTACTTATAAAAAATCATGAGGAAGCATTCTCCTTGAAAGGAGGAAGCTTTCCCCTCCAAAATCCCTCAAATAGTGGATCTAGTTCCCAACACTAGGAGTTTGCAGTAAATGATAGGGAACACATTCCTAGATTTTCTCAATCATCAGAGTTCCATAATCTCTCCAGAATTTATAAATTATTTCATGATATTTTGTTCATTTATTTACCAATCTTGATCCTCCAGTAGTAGGGGTAAATTCCCTAAATTATATCCTCCTCCAAATCTTCATACTCTGCCCAATATTCTCACAATATTCTACAAAAATAAATAATATTAGGCACAAATATGCAATTATCTTTAAACCTTCCAAAGAACATATTAAAGCGTAAAAAATTTTTATTAAGTGTAGAAGGAGAGATTTAATATATATTTTATGTATCTAAGAAAGGTTATAAGGGCCTTAATTTATGTCTAATTTAGAGGCCCATCAATGGGTACTTTAACTCTCAGATTTCCCACGACACCTTGGATATTGATTTCAATTGTCTATTTTGTTGGTGCTTGGCGTGTAAATAGAGGCATAGTGTCGGTAGAAGATGAAAAACTGATAACATCTGGATTTGAAGTACCTAGAAATTGGAATTCACTCATGGAAAACAAAAATCAATCCCACAAAACCACCTATTCTATTTTGTTTATTCATGAAAAAAAACAATATGAGGGGATAGTGGATTAGTCCTGAGCAGAAGAGTACAAGATTGGGGAAATGGTGGTCACACTAGTCACTGGAAGTGCACTCTGTGCTAAGGATGCAAGAGATACTAACTTGAGCGCGGGTCACATTAGCAAGAGATAGTGGTTATATTCTTAGGTCCTGGAGATGCGTAATGCACTCTTATTGGTAGAGAGACTCCCTCTTGAGCATAGATCACATCAATAGTTAGGAGGGTGTACATGCTTCTCCTCTAGGAATGTGCTTTGCACTACATGAGGCAAATAGAATAGCATTGGGTGCATGTTTCATCCTCATTGGACAGAGGGTTGGAGACCATGATCTAGAATTATGCTTTGTGCTCTTATGAGAGACAATTTATTTGATGGGCACATGTCACAATTCTAAGAAGCAAGGACTCAGTAGTTACTTTCTAGGAGAGCGCAATTCACTAATAAAGGATTGAATCACTATGATTTATTGTGATACATGAAGACAAATATATGCTCAATAAAATTGACAAAGTGTTTCATGAGAGAAAGCAAGGGGAAATATTTGGATGAACATAATAACATGGATACTCATATATACAACCATAATCATAACTAGAATGTGAAAATCCTTTAAAATGTGAACATACATTGAAATCATCATACCATAACTAAAGAGACATTTGTAAGAGCGAAATTCAAATTGTGACAAAAGAGAAATCTTACTCAGAAGATGGTGCATTTGCAACCAAGAGTGGAGAATGCTCCTTGTGCTCGAAAAGTGCACATAGCTCCAAAGAAAAAGATAAGTGTGAAATGAGATTTGGGCTAGGATTTGTATATAGGGAGAGAGAAAATTAGGGTTTAAGAGTGTGTTATTGCATTTCGTAAAAATGAAGTGATAAGGATAAGATAATTGTTGCTAGAGAATGTGATAGCACTGCTTTTGTGATGTGCACTCCCTATCTTTGGAAAGTGCACATTAACTGTCTCTAGAAGGTGTGCTCTAACTATCATCAAGGAATGCGCTAGGCTTGCTCCCAATAAGTGGACTCGTGTTGTCGACAAGAAGTGAGATCTTCCCATTGACAAGGAGTACACTCCACTGTCTCCAAGAAGTGCACTAGGCATATCTTTGTAGAAATTATATAACTGATATGTTATATGTCTAAGATTCACCTGATCATACACTATTTGACTTCATGCACAATACATAATCTATTCCACCATTGATCATTACTTGCAGAAATTAAATCAATTGCATGCACACATTAAAACCATAAAAATTCACACACATTAACACAGTGATTTATGGGAAAGCTTAAAGCTGAAAAATCCCAACTATCTGTATAATATATGTCATAGATATCATGTAACAATTATCATACAAAGCTTCTCACAAGCTCTCAGTACAATCTCCAATCGCTACACACTAATCAGGGCCGATCTAGCAAATCCCATGCACCGATCTATGCCACCTACTAGCCTGACTCTACTGCGCAATCCCTG
This sequence comes from Pinus albicaulis, assembly GCA_034641835.2. Taxonomy (NCBI): domain Eukaryota; kingdom Viridiplantae; phylum Streptophyta; class Pinopsida; order Pinales; family Pinaceae; genus Pinus; species Pinus albicaulis. The sequence continues at coordinate 1,176,553,837 of CM076572.1, read as the reverse complement.
CTGAATATGGGCTTTGAATGAACTCGAATCCACCTAGATTGCATTGTGCAATCCTCATTGGCATCTCCATCAATGTGTGGTTCAAACTCATGCACCAGTATAGTCACAACTGATAGTCTACTTTCTCTTTCACCTACCTCTCCACTGGTCTCCACTGAAATTTTCCATGCACTATAGTTAACTGATGTATTCTTAAGTTTATTAATGAGTTAATATTTAACGAATTAATTAATAATTAATTCACACCACTCTCACTAGTGTATCAATCAGTTAGACTAGATACAACTAGCTCAACCGTGTCTAACTGAGTTAAACTGAACACAACTCCACCAAACTCTGTCACATGAGTTCTAACTGAAGTCTCCATGCTTAGCTCCACTTAACCCTCAGGAATAGCATAATTCCTTTTGTCAGCTCTTGTGCCACATCTGTGCACTTAACTGAAGTGCTCCAAGAGAATAAGATAATATTTATAGTCCAAATATTATTAAGAGCTAATAATATTCGACATATCTATTTTTAGACTGGAAATCTAAAAATAGATTCCGCCCAATATGTCTAAAAATAGAAGTCCATCTATTTTTCCAACTCGACCAACCATCCACAAATAGCATCCTGCAACTCATAGAATATGATCGACATGTCTAAAAATAGACATAGTCTAAAAAAAATAACTCGAAGGGCCCATCCTCAAGGTGAGGTTTTTTCTACTAGTCACATTCATAGTAATCTCAACACTCACTCTCAACAAGATAGGGATTATCTGCCACCCTGATCCTGCCTCTGTGGTATTCGAATTTTCTCCTGGTGAGCGCCTTCGTCAAGATATTAGCATCCTGATCCTCTGTAGGAATGTAAGAAAGTAACATGATCTTCTGCTGCACACAATCTCTGATATGATGATACCGGATGTCAATTTGTTTAGATCTATCATGAAATACTGGATTAACCGAGATTTTGATGCAACTCTGATTATCAAAATATATCATAGTAGGATCTAAGTGTGAACCGAACAACCCGACCAGGATCTTCCTCATCCATATAGCCTTGCATGCAGCCAAACTTGTTGCCATGTACTCGGCCTCCACTGAACTGAGTGCCACGGATCTCTGCTTCCTACTGTACCAAGAAACTGTTGTCAAACCGATACTGAAAATCCCTCCAGATGTGCTCTTTCTGTCCATTGGGCTCCCTGTCCAATCTGCATCCGTGAAGCCATGCAGCTTCACCTCATCCGACTGTCTGTACCATAATACATATCCCGATGTGCCTCTGAGATATCTCAATACATGCTTCCCCTCCTTTCAAAAGAGCTTGGTAGGCTTAACCATAGCTTGTGAAAGCTGGTTAATAGCGTAGCATATGTCAGGTCGTGTATTGACTAGTTACACAAGCGACCCCACCAACTGTCGGTAAACAGTGGCATCCACTACCTCTGCCAATGTAGCATCCTCTTTCCTCCAACCACCAGGAAGAGGAGTGTCGATAGGCTTGCAGCCATGCATGTTGAACTTCTCTAGTATCTCCCGGGCATACTTGCCTTGAGACACAAACAATCCATCACTGCGCTGCCAAATTTCCAATCCCAGGAAATAATGAAGGAGGCCCAAGTCCTTCATCTCAAACTCTTTTGCAATATCAACCTTGCATGAGAGTATCAACTGTTCATCACCTGTCAGAATAAAATCATATACATAAAGTGCAATGATCAACAACTTACCCTCCACCACAATCTGGTATAGGTTCGGATTCGCCTCACTCTTGGTGAATCCAAGACTGGTGAAATAACTGTCTATCCATGTGTACCAAGCACGAGGTGCTTGTTTCAGCCCATACAATGCTCTTTTGAGCCTGCACACATGCGACTCACTGCTAAAGATCTCGAAACCTTCGGGTTGCTTTATGTATACCTCCTCCTCAATGACTCCGTTGAGGAACGCAGTCTTCACATCCATCTGATGAATTTTCCATCCCATATGCGCTGAGAGAGCTAGGACGCTCCATATGGAAGAATACCTTGCGACAGGTGCAAATGTTTCCTCATAGTCAATCCCCTCAATCTATGAGAAGCCCCGAGCAACAAATCTTGCCTTGTACTTCTCGACACTCCCGTTAGCTGCTTTCTTCACTTTGTAGATCCATATCGAACCTACCACTGATTTCCCTTCCGGCCTTGGGAAAATCTCCCATGCACTGTTTCTGACAATTGAATCATACTCTTCCACCATGGCATCTACCCATGCAGGGTCCTCCACAACTTCCTCGAAAGAGGATGGTTCTGTCACGATACACTTGCTCATCAGAGCCATGTATCCAGTATATTGGTCAGGTGACTTTCTCTGTCTACGCTGTGATGTAGGTGCTCATACAATATTATCTGCATCAAGATTCAGTCACTCAGTTTCTGTAGTGCGCTTTCGCCCTCTAATGGTTGGCGCTGCATGAGTGGTTTCTTCCACTCCATGAACCTCCTCTTGTGGCTGATCCACATCCTGAGGCTCATCCTTAGGAACTAATATCTCCTTATCTGCATGCAAGTGTGGCTCCCTCTTAGGCGAACACTTCATGGCTTTCTCCTCATGAAATTTGAAATCCCGTCGCACAACAGTCTCCCGACTGTTTGGAAAATACACACAATAGTTGTGAGGTGTATCAGTGTACCCCAAAAATATCCCAACCTCTACGGTCTACTCCAGCTTCTTCTTGGCATCCTTCGTCACATGAATGTAAACAGGTGAGCCAAAAATCTTCAAATGAGAAATATCAAGATTCTTACCATAAAATGCCTCCTCGGGTGTACTCATGCCAAGTACTCTGTGAGGACAATGGTTTTGCACATAAACCGCAGTGTTGCAAGCTTCAGCCCACGAGTGTATGGGAAGGCCCTGATCATGCAACATCACCCGTGCAGCACCCAAAATCGTTCTGTTCTTTCGCTCTACGACCCCATTCTGCTGTGGGTTATGAGGCGCTATGAGCTCTCTTCGAATTCCTTCTGTGCAGCAAAATTCCTTGAATTCACCAGAGATGAATTCACCACCATTGTCACTCCTAAGAGCCTTCACCTCCTTCCCTGACTCTTTCTCAACCAGTGCCTTGAACTCACAGAAATTTGAGTATGTCTCGCTCTTCTTCTGCATGAAGAAGATCCAGCACTTCTGAGAAAAGTCATCAACAAAGATCACATAATACTTGTGCTTTGTTGTATAAGCTACTGAGAAAGGTCCACACACGTCTGTGTGAATTCTCTCAAGGATCGTCGTGGCGCAACTATCCTTCTCGTGAAAGGTGGATTTCACAAATTTTCCCAAAGTACATCCCTTGCACTGATCTGACTGCGCAAGTGTACCTTTGGGAAGCCCGGTAGAAATCTACTGCAAAATTTTCAAAGCACCATGGTGAAGATGGCCCAATCTCATGTGCCATAGCTCGCCCTCATCTCGACTCACCACTCCTTCTGCCTTGCATGCCATTGCTGCACAGCCATCTACCTGCAATTGATAAAGGTTCTTAACTCGAACCCCTATCCTCCAGGTTTCACCAGTTGCCTTACTGCGCAGGAAAGCCTTTCCCTCGCTAAAGACAACATCATATCCCTTGTCTTCCAACATCACCACAGAGATCAGATTCTTCTTCAATCCTGGAACATGCATGACATCCTTCAAGATGAAAGGTTTGCCAGACTCCCTCTCAAAGGAAATGGTCCCAATACTATTTGCACTGTATCTACCATCATCGCCCATCTCGATGTGCACTCCAAGATCCTTCTCATCCAGATCAGTAAACAAATATTTGTCTTCGGTCATATGGAAAGACGCACCACTGTCAAGAAACCACACTGAACCCATCACACTTGAAACCAAGCATGCGATCAACGAAAAATCTAGCTCAAACTGCGAGGTTAAGGCCTCTCCAGCTGCAGATCCAACAACCTTCTTATTTTTCTTCTTCTGTGGAAAATTAGTGGCGTAATGTCTGTGTTGGTGACAGTGAAAGAACTTCACCTTAGACATGTCCTGCTTCTTGCATTTTGCATCGGATTGAGAAGTATTTTTCTTTCTCTTCCCCTTCCTTGCTTTGGCAGCCAAAGTGTAATTTTCTTCATCTTCATTCTTCGATGAAGATCCATCCCTGGTACTCCGCCTTATCTCCTCCTGCACAAGATCCGACCAAAGTCGCTCCCATCTTAGCAGTTTCTCCCGACCATTGACAGAGTCCTCATAGGAATGCCAAATCTTCGGAAGCCCAAGGAGATCGAAGCTCACCAAGTCCTCTTCATCTACAGTAACCCCCACACTTCCTAGCTCATCCCCGCACTGGATAAACTTCGTGAGGTACTTGGGTATACTTTTGCCCTTCTCCATTTTTATTTTCCTGAGTTTATCCTTGAGCACCAACTTCCTCTGGTTTCTCTTGCTTTGGAACAAGTCTGTCAAAGCTTTCCACATCAAGAATGGAGAAGTTTTACCATGAAGGCTGGAAACTATGTGATCCTTCACACCTTCCAACATAATCCTTCGACATTTTGCTGTCTTTTTTTGCCATGCGTCAAGTGCGGCAGCATCACTAGAAGCAGGTTTTGGAATTTCTGCATCTATGAACTCCTTCAACCCATTATCCTGTAGCACTGCCTCCATCCTGTCCTTCCATGAAATATAATTCGAGCTGCCCTCAAGGGCATACTCCAATCGCAATCCGTTGAAAGATATCTCAACTTCAACACCAAGAAAACACTACTGCAAATTCAAATTCCACCAGCATAAAACTCAACCGCTTCAATGCTTTGCAATTTCTCCAATGATCAATATCGCTCCGATACCATGTATAAATTATATAAATGATATGTTATATGTCTAAAATTCACCTGATCATACACTATTTGACTTCATGCACAATACAAAATATATTCCACCATTGATCATTACTTGCGGAAATTAAATCAATTGCATGCACACATTAAAACCATAAAAATTCACACACATTAACATAGTGATTTATGGGAAAGCTTAAATCTGAAAACCCTCAACTATATGTATAATATATGTCATAGAGATCATGTAACAATCATCATACAAAGCTTCTCACAAGTTCTCAGTACAATCTCCAATTGCTACACACTAATCAGGTCCGATCTAACAAATCCCATGCACCGATCTCTACCACCTGCTAGCTTGCCTCTACTGCGCAATCCTTGCTGAATATGAGCTCTGAATGAACTCGAATCCACCTAGCTTGCATTGCGCAATCCTCATTGGCATCTCCATCAATGTGTGGTGCAAACTCATGCACCAGTATAGTCACAACTGATAGTCTACTTGCTCTTTCACCTACCTCTCCACTAGTCTCCACTGAAACTATCCATCCATTGTAGTTAACTGATGTATTCTTCAGTTGATTAATGAGTTAATATTTAGTGAATTAATTAATAATTAATTCACACCACTCTCACTAGTATATCAATCAGTTAGACTAGATACAACTAGCTCAACTGTGTCTAACTGAGTTAAACTGAACACAACTCCACCAACTACCTCAATAACTCCACCAAACTCTGTCACATGAGTTCTAACTAAATTCTCCATGCATTAGCTCCACTTAACCCTCAGGAATAGCGTAATTCCTTCTGTCAGCTTCTGTGCCACATCTGTGCACTTAACTGAAGTGCTCCAAGAGAATAAGATAATGTTTATAGTCCAAATATTATTAAGAGCTAATAATATTCGACATATCTATTTTTAGAGTGGCAATCAAAAAATAGATTCCGTCCGGTATGTCTAAAAATAGAAGTCCATCTATTTTTCCAACTTGACCAACCATCCACAAATAGCATCTTGCAACTCATAGAATATGATCGACATGTCTAAAAATAGACTTGCGCCAAAAATAGCCTGCGGGCCCACTTAGTGAAGGCGACTCTTTTCACTAAGCTCATCATCTTGTTGCAATCTCAACAATCTTGAGAAAGTATGCTTGACTCAGGCTTGTAAATGCATCATGCACCGACACTTAGATTTTCTAGGAGAAGACTTCAACACTTAGAAAATATGACCAAGCATAACTGCAATGAAGACAAAATTTGGAGGGTGTTGTAGTAGCTACAACATTGTGATAATAATTGAGGATAATCTTTTGAAGTTCCATTCCCTCAACTACATATAAAAAAATTGATGACGTCAGCAAGAAATCAAGACTAGATTATAGGTCCATTGTCCATTCTATGTAATCATGGAATTGTAATGCTTCATCAGCCTATACAAAAAATAATGAAGTTCATTTTGTGTTATACTAAATTATTATGTTAATTAGAGAAAATATAAAATACAATATTTTTATTAATGAATATTATCATTTTATTAGTTATTATACCCATTGCAGGAAAAATATATTGTAATCAATTTGTCAAAGTAATCTTTGACTTTCAATTAATTTCTTTAAATAAAAACAAATTTCCTAAAGTTTTGAAATAGTTGTAACTAAATATTTGTTAATTATAAATATATATATATATATATATATATATATATATATATATATTTTTTTTTTTTTTTTTTTTTATAAAAAATATATTACAATTTATAATTGATTGAGGATATTGATATGACTAATTTTATGGAGTTTAAAATTCAGTGGTCAGTAAATAAATATTTATTAAAAATTTTAAAATAATATTTATTCTCAAATAACCCCATTTACTTTTCATAAATAAAATTAAATGAATATATATATATATATATATATATATATATATATATTAAATAACCTGTATCAATTACAATTTAAAAACCACATTCCAAGATAAATAAATAAATCTATCAACGTGATTTCTATTTAAAAATATAAAAAAATTGGGCCATTCTTTCGTAGTCAGAGTGAAGATCACATAAATCTCGTGAAGATCAGACTCATTTCTTTCTAATGCGTTTCCAAGCATATGAAAAGTTTTGTTTGTGGTAGTTGGAATAACTTCTTTTAGTAGTTTTTTATTATTAAATGTATGTATGATTATTAAATGTAGGCAAAATTTATTACATGAATGACTCTCTTAATTATATTGTACACAATCACTCCAAAACCTTAATAAATAGACTAAGATCTAAATGGTTAGTATTTGATAAACATATCATATCATATGTTCTTTTTAAAATAATTTTTTTAATGTAGTCTAACTCTTTATAAACTAGGCTTTTTAGTGTAGTCTAAATCTTAACACACTTTTTGTTTTTGGCATTATTTATATTATTTCCAGTGAAACAATGTGCATCATTAATGTTAAGTTTTTCATGTCTTTTAATGGAATATTTTTATCAATTTTTGGTGCAACAATGCACACTATTCATTGAACCTATTATATTATAATGTTTAATTGAAGTGTAAAACATACATATTGGATAAATCCCAAGGCTACCTTATATTACTATTTATGATTACTATGTAGCATACGTTATAAGTAGATGGTTTTGGAGGTTTTTATTACTATAAAAATTAAAATTAAAATTAAGTTCTAGTCAATGAATCAAAACCTTCATATTTTTTATCTTATTCAACATAATTGTTGGACAATTGGAATTTTTAGAATGGTTGGTGTCATTCAATGTGTTGGCATTGATGTCAATCAGGCTAGAATTGATGTCAACTATGCTAGCAGTGATGAAAATTGAGAAAAAATTGATGTGCATGGAGTGTCAAGCTCAAGGGGAGTTCCATGGTTGCTACAAGCTTTTGTAAAGAATCATCATAATAACAAAATATGCAAAGAAGCTATAAAAACTTATAACTATGATGGTTTGTTGGTCCAGTATTTGGAGGATTTTTTTGCCTCATGAGATCAGCTTAAATGATCCTAAAAGTGGTATATTTGGACAGTGCTCGAAAAGAGGTTTCAAACGGTATATTGAAGCCCACAAATGGCTGCTTGTATCACAAGTTATTTCTAGTCAAAGTTTAAGTTCCCCAAAGGTCAAGTGACAAAGTTAAAGTTGGAGAAGGGTCAAAGTGGTGACCAATTTTGGTAGTTGTACAAAGTTGGCGGAGATGCTAAAGGAAAGTCAGGTAGACGTGGGAAGATAAAATAATGGTAGCAAGCATTTATAGAGTCAACTCAATAGCATCGAGACAGGAAGACATTGTGATGGTGTTACGAGTCAACTCAATATGATTTTGATTGGCCAATGCATACAACAAGTGGACCCATCTTGACATGTAATCTCGAAGGAGAAGGCCAGAGGCTAAAGCTGGCCTAGGACTCGGTCTTGTGAGCACTACATGATAGAGGAAGTGAAAGGATTGATGCACATAGATTAAGCCCTTGGGGCTATAATAAAGAGAGGTTCCCAGGAGCCAGTTTGTGGTGGTTTTGTGACACGTTTGTGTGTTTATGCCCCATGGGCCAACAAGTGTTTTCAATAAAAATGTATCGGGAAAGTGTTTAAAGTCCTTTGGGCTATATGTAAAGCACCACTAGTGTATGTATAAAAGGAGGTATGGGTCAAAAATTATTTAAGAGCTTAGTGCCATTGAGCATGAAAAAGAGTTTGCAACTATTTGAATGCACAAGTTGGGCTAATGGAGTAAATTACAATGAATATTTTTGAGAAACACTAAGTCAAGGAAGAAAGGACCACGATTATGTAGAATAATTAATGGGGTATTTATTGAAAATGAACAAGCCACCTTTGATCTTCCTTGCACGTTATGAGGAATTAAATGAAAATATGGCTGGGTGTAGAATATTTGATCAATGAGGAAGAGAGCCATTCCTGAGGTATGTTTTGAGCACTATGAGAAATTAATAAACATGGAGAACATTGTTGAAGCGCATATTTTTGTTTGAGAATTATTTCTCAGCATGGAGAAATAACTGGGTTCCCATTCTCAGGATTAATGTAGCTATGGTGGCCAAGTAATTTGATGCAACAATAGGATGGAGAGCCATGTGTTGAGTACATTCTCCGGTAGTGTGTGATTAACAACATAGAGTCATAGACTTCATCATTCCATGTGTGGTATAGGAAAAAAACCATGGATGGTTGCTGTGCACTGGTGGGGACTGCAACATGGTTGAGATAATAGAGAATAGAGATCGATGATTTTGTTGTTGATAAATGTTGTGTGTTATTATGTATAAGGAGAAGATGAGAGTTGCTACTAAAGTGGTGAAGGCCATGAGGTAAATTGTTCTACTACAGGGTGTGTAGAGTGAGTAAATAAAATGTGTTGTGTGGGTTGTGCAAGAGTTAAGGTAGTGGATGAGAAAAAAAAGGTAGAGTGTATTCCGTTGAACAAGAGTGAAGGTTGTTGAGTGAAATAAATTTATAAAAGCATAAGAGAATAGAGAGTTGAAATAAGGCCAAGTGGGTGCCATAACAATGAGCATTACATTCCTTATTGAGTGTGGATTGGAGCCTGCAAACCAGGGAGTTGGTGCTTCCATCTACTAGGTGTCTAAGGAGAGCTTGGAGTTCGGTGCCTCTTGCAATTAGGTGCTTACATAAATCCATGAAGTTGGTGTTTCATGGTATAATGATTAGGTGTCTATAGAAGAAGGGAGTTGGTGCTTCATGCTAGTGGCCGCTAACAAATAATCAAATGGATTTTTTGCTTACTGTGAGTGGTGGCTCACAAACAATTTGATGTAATAGAGTAGAAGCTAATTTTTATATCAAATAATAAAAAAGTTTTGGTGGTTTTTCTCCAAGAAGGGTTTCCACGTTAAATATTTGTGTTATATGCATATGATGCTCATGGTCTTGTTGTGTGTGTGTATGTGTGTATTCATATTGCCGACACATGATATGATGTTGATGATTTATATGGATGGTTTCCAAGTTTTAATGTTGAATACACATTGGTGTAAAAGTTTAAATTAGCCTTAATACTAATTCGACCCCCTCTTAGTATTAAACATTGTTTCCAATAATTGGTATCAGAGAAAATTTCCTTCAGGAACAACTTAATTGCTTGAACATGGATCAAAGGGAAACAACTGCTAATCAAGTTCGACTAACACTAGAGGCAGTTCCATTTTTTAATGGATCAGGATATTAGCTCTGGAGGATTGGAATGGGATCTTGTTTAATGGTCATCAATGGATATGTTTGATTTTCCAAAGAATATGGAGAGAAGAATTAGTTTAATACAAAACCCAAGGAAATTATCATGAAAGGGATACCAAATCCAGATGTGGATAAAGTGAGGCATTATGAGATAATAAATGAAATTCTAGACATATTGTAATGTCTATATGGAGGAGTGAGATACTAAGAAACAAAGGAGGATGATAAACCTTATTTCTCAAACATTTAATATGAATATGTAAAAGTTGCTACTAATGGGAAGAAGAGAAGGAAGAAGAAAAAGAAAGCATCCTAGAGAAGAGATGCTAAGAAGATTTAAGATATTCCTCCTAATGCACAATATGTTGATCATAAATCCAAGGATGGTGAAGAAGAAGACTTGAATGAGAGGCCATGCTGCATGGAAGGTAAGTTGTTGCTTTGTGATAAATGCAAAGAAATAGGTCACTTTTCTTATAGATTCATGTGTCTAGTAGTGATGTATATAGACCTACTTTACTAGCAATAGAAAATGGGGGCTCCTATGAAGAAGAAGAGAGTATATCCCCTTAAGAGAATAGGAGTATCCATAGTAGTTATGAATATGGAATACTTCTCATACATGTGGAATATTCCTTGGACATAAAGAGGAATTTAGGTCTTTGTGGTGGCTCAGCTAGCACCTCTAATAGAAAAGAAAAGGATATAGATTAAAGGATATACTTTATAAATAAGTTTATCTCTACTATAAAAGAGATCAAGGACCCATCATAGGAAAATCTCAATAAAAAATAGCAATTGCGTGAATATGAGCTTGAGAATGAAAGGTTGAGCAAAACAATAGTTGATCTTAATGCTCAACAAGAAGAGGCTAGTATACTGAATGGGATGTTGAATGATCAACTTAATGAAAGAGAGTATTTTTGTGAGAGATTACAAGATGAAGTAGTATCAGTGAGACATGATCTAGAAGGGAAATTAAAGAGCTATCTCAATATCAAAAGCTTGAGGAGAGTAGGAAGGTCTTGAATGATATGCTTGCTAAGTAGAGATTGTTACACTAAAATTTGTCACCATGACATTTTAGTACTCCCTTGGAAGTCTACAATATCATAATTCCCAAAGTCAAGCCTTGAAACTAAGAGAAAAGCTCTTAAAAGCCTTAAAACTCTAGTACCACACTTTCTCCTAGTTTTGCCTGTAGTCGCACACTTTTTGGCTATAAATTCTGTGGATCCAAACACATTTTCTACTTGTTAAAAGTGTGGACCCCTGTAAAAGATTAGAAAAGGTGCAAGTAAAATCTAGAAGCTCAGTTAAAGTCATTTTTAGAAGCTTCTAGAAACATTCCTGCAGTGGGACGCTCCTTTCATGTTCATGCATCCCATCCAATAAGGAGCTAACCCCTTGATGTAAGGAACTAATCCCTTTGAAGGAGGATTCTATCCCTTCTTGTATGGAGCTGTAACCTCCTCTTCTCCACTATAAAAAGAGGCATAGGGCAGCCTCAAGGGGTTACCATTAATGAATTGAAGTTTTAGTATTGTTGGAGGCGAAGTGTTGTTGAAACTTAGACCCTTTTAGCTGAGATTTCATGTGGGAAGGATTAAATACCTGTATGTATCTCGATTGGAAGAGTGCAAGGATGATCTGAGTAAAGGAAACGCCTGCTCCGGACCCCAAGAGGACCTGTACAACATCAAGGCGGACACAATTGTAAGGCTCTTCCTTATTTAAGTTAATACAAATAAATCCTTTTTTGTCAATAATCTGTCAATTGATTGTTTATTTTATGGATTCATTGATCACCATAATGGATATGATTTATGAATATGTGCTATGCAGGTGCTATTTGATGTTTGTTTGTTTGTGATTGCAGATCTTCGAAGGGAACTCTTTCGAGCGACTGAAGGACTACTACTACAAACAAGCGTTGGATCAAAGGTAGGATCTTTAAACCTTTATAGCATTTAATTATAAATCAAAATATGTCTAGAGAAAGATATCTTTGTTTGTCCGTTTGTTGCTAGTTGTATGTAGGACACTTGGGAGGTTTGTTTTGTCTGCAAGAATGACTAATCCGTCCAACAAAATGGCGACTCCACGGGGGAACGAACCCAGAATCTCTGGTTTCACAGACTGGCAGAGCGTACTGATACAGAAACTGTGGCAGAGCAACCAATCGCGGATGAATCCTTGTTTCTTATTAGTACCATTGATCCATGGTATGGATATATTATCGTATATCTCCAAACCCAATCTTTTCGGCCTGAGATTTCACGGTCACAGCGACGAAAAATTTGTTTTCAGTCTTAAAAATATCACATTGTTGGCGACACACTTTACCGTCATGGTGCAGATTTGGTTTTTCGACGTTGTCTAACTCATAACGAAACCGAAAATTTTTTAAATGATTGTCACTTCGGAGCATGTGGCAGTCATATGTCTGGGTACTCCACAGCCCAAAAGATATTGCGCGCAGGTTATTTTTGGTCGTCTATGTTTAAAGATTGTATTTACGCAGTCCAAAAATGTCATAATTGTCAATTCTTTGATCAAAAAATGTGTGCACCACCTGCTCCTCTTCACCCTATAATTGTTGTTGGTCCTTCTGCAAAATGGGGCATTGATTTCATTACATGTAACCCTCACTCGGCCGGGGGGCATGGGTATATTATTATAGTAGTAGATTATTTTACCTAATGGGCTGAGGCGATGCCTACATTTGCGGCCGATGGAAAAACTGCAGCTACTTTCGTATTCAATCATGTGATTGCTTGTTTCAGTGTACCCCAAGCGATAATTACGGATCACGAGAGCCATTTTTGAAATATCATGATGACCGAGTTAACAGACCAGCTTGGCCTGCGTCATGATAGTTCCACACCATATTATCCGCAGGCCAATGGCTTAGTTGAAGCAATTAATAAATTTTTAGTAACCATGATCAAACGAATCATTGGAATTCATAAGTCGAATTGGCATACCATGCTATTTTAAGCACTTTGGGCGTATCGAACCTTAGCAAAAATATCGACAGGTTTTACCCCTTTTCAACTGGTTTACGGTTTAGAAGCGATATTACCCATTGAATGTGAGATACCGTCACTCCAACTAGCCATAGAGTTATTACCAGATACTTCTGAAGAGGAGAAACATTTTTTTATTCTTGGCTCAATTAGATGAGAATCGGCGCACTGCTGCATTAGCTACCGAGGCTCATGCGAAAAGAATGAAAGCTTAGTATGATAGAAGTGTTACTCCTCGTAATTTTTCAGAAGGAGACCTAGTTTTGATTTATGATCAAGCCAACAATAAACTAGGAGCTGGGAAATTTGAACCCATGTGGCATGGTCCTTACATTGTTAAGCGACATCTTGCAAAAGGGGCCTATGAATTGATTGATTTTGACGGGGTCTCTTTGGGTAAACCCAAAAATAGACTTTATCTGAAGAGATATTATGCTTGACTTTGTGTGGAGATATTCTCTGTATATTAGTTACTTTTCAGCTGGTGTGCTATAGATTAGAAACGTGTGCCTAGCGTAAGTGTGCTCTTACTATTATTCCCGCTTATCTGGATACTTTTGATATCGCAGATGTCGACATCCTTTCAAACGTATATTGGTTTTGCTAATGGTGCTTGTTGTAGTACACAGAACATCTCTTCCGCAGCTTGGGTTATTTGCTCACCCACTGACGAGTTAGTATCGATGCATGGGGTAAGTCTCGGTCAAACGACGAACAATATTGCCGAATATAGTGTAGTTATTGAATTATTATAGGAATCCATTTCATTTTGAATTTGGCGTTTGATCGTTAAGTTAGATTCTGAACTCGTTGTATTGCAGTTAAATCGAGTATATGCCATTAGAAATCCAGTATTATTAAGATTATTTTTAAGGGTTCGTCTCTTGGAACGAGAATTCGATTATATTGAATATCAACACATTTAAAGGAATTCAAATACATTAGCAAATGCAATTGCTTCTAATGTTATAAATAGACATTTGTGATAGCAAAGTAACAAATCAAACATTCCATAACATGATTGAACAGGTAAACTGAAATAATAGTATATCATAGTATAAATGTAGTGTTCAAAAAATAATACATCGTCTTCGATCATAGGCTCAAAATGCCTTATGATCGGAAAAAATTGATACAAAAATGATTCTACAAAGTTAATCAGCCACTATCTGTGGTGATGATCACGATAATACACCACTGCTCGTGCCACCCTAGTTAAAAACCTCCTCAATGGACCAGGAACACCTATGACATATCTCTGTAGCCGGAGAGGGATATCATCTATATTAGTCTTAGGAATATCTATAGTAAGCCGCTCCAGATGGTGCTCTAAGTCTGTTAGGATCTCTGCAGTTTGATCCTATGGGGGTGGTGGTGGTGGTGCTGCATCCCTTTGCCTCCGGTCAAAGGGGTGGAGAATGGCTGGTCGATTTGGACCCACATCCGCGTTTGCAATTTTTTGTTATTAGTTTTGGATGATTTAAAAACAAAATAAAAATTAGAAATTAGAACATGTCAAAATATATTTTTTACCTGACTCGTCCCACTGAGCTCCTGGAGGAAGGGGTATCTCCCGGTCGCCACGAAAGTTCATGCCAGCATAAGGAAAATCCTCTATAACAAAAATTTGACGTTCCAGCCAACAAAAATATGTAGAATGAAATCTCACAATCTCCCCACCCTCACTATGGCGGGCCATCAAAGCAACCCAACAAACCATCCTAGGCTCTCGAGGCTGACCAACATTGACAGGAATATGCTGCGGGGCTAACATGGGGATCCTCTCTAGAGCAAAGGTAACTACAATGGACCCATATCCAAAGTTTTTTAGCTTCCCATTCTTTGCTCTGGTAAGTTGGCCTTTCACATTTTCCAACACTGCCTCGCACCAGTTGAATATGGTGCCTTGAAAGCAATCTACTGCTATGCGCATCTGCGATCCGATGGTTACATGCAAAACTACACTTCCGCACAACTTGACAATGGTAAAAGCGATCACTTTCAGCTCTAGATGAATGATATTTTTTATGTCAATCCGTTTGTCCTGGGGATTGGCCTCATCATTGCAAAACTCTAATTGGAGGCTGGCGACAAACTGGCCACTTGGCCTAGCCCCAAATAGAGATAATGGTGCGCCTCTCCTAGACAAACCAGTCAAAAAATAGATGTCTTCCAGCTCAATCTCGAACCGGTGACCTCCGATCACAAAACACTGGTCCTGCACATCCCATTTACTTACCAGCCAAGTAAGAAGATCCACTTGAGCTCTCATGCCACTGATAGCCTAAAATTTGTAAAGCCCGCATGCTCTTAAAGCTTGCAAAGTTGGTTGATGAAGTATTGCTGCTTCATATACCTCTTCATGCTCCTGTTCTCGCCAAATGAGCATTGTAGATATCATAAAACAAGTAAAATGAAGGATTAAAATCATCTTGAAGCAAAAAATTTGGGTAATTTAGGATGAAAATATGTTTTTAAATTTGCCACAGTGCCTCCGCACTTTACGCTCAGGAACAGTGCGTAGATATGCATGGGCCCTGTGTTAAAATTGTGGGGCCTCGCCATTTTTCTTTGTAGAAAAATGTTGGGGTCCGCAGGTACCCAATGCATTAGGTGCGGACCCCCGAGGGTGAATTTTTCGGTAGATTTTCCTCCCAAAAATGAAATTCTGACCCAAAATTAAAAAATTGAACGGATGAAATGCAAGATAAGGAGGTTGTGGATTACCTGAAACAGATGATTTTCGAATCCGAAATTCAGTTTGCCCAGAATCTTCTCCAAAGCGTTTTTTGCCCAGAGCTCTAAAAACTTCACTCCAAATTTAAATGGTAAAAATGAACTTGAAAAACTTCTTTTTATAAGTTTTTTCAAATAGATGAATTTTAAATTTGTTTATTTTTCACTTTAAAAAGTCGGTTTTTTGAAAATATTTTTATTATTTGAAACAGGTATGTTTAATCTTTCAAGTTTTTGTGCAGAATAACGATTTTTCAGGCAAAATGGTCATTTTTGACAAAGAGTAAAATTTTATCACTTTTTCGGGCTCTTTAAATTCTATGAAAAAGCGAAACCCTGGAGTCCTCTTTTAAGCTCTTTTCAGACTCTCTAAAAATGAAAAGATTGTCGAGTACTTGACTATTCGAACTCGTTAAAGTAAATGAACGCTCGTCCCTTCAGTATAAGTTTACCCCTTTTCCGGACTAAAATGGACTATTTACGAAAAAAGTATACTTTGACTAATCATGGTCAATAGAGTTCTCTCTTGCATTATTTTATCCTTTTTCGGGCCTAAGAGACTAAATTTATGAAAAAGAACACCCACAGAGTTTTCTTAAGTTTTTCTTCTGACTCCTTAAAAATGAAAAACACTGAGTTTCTCCTATGTTGGACTCGTTAAAATTTAACAGTAAAGGACCTGTCGATTACAAACAGGAACAGACCACTGCTTCTTAGGGTTCAATTTTAAACTAAGTTGGACTCATCCGAAGGATGAGCTTATAAAAAATAAAATGTTATCCTCCTCAAGCTTGTCAAAAATAAAGAGGTACTTGCCAGAAATGGTGGGGGAAAAGAGAGAAAAACATATTCATTTGTCACACTTAGATTTTTAAAAGCATTACAACACTCTTGAACACAACACTTTTTGTCACACTTCCACCTAGGTTGGGAAATCCTTTGTCTATCAGTTAATCAAACCACATTGAAAGTCTTTAGCCAGTTTTTGGGTATTAGCTTAGGGCAACTGTCACCAAACCATTTGTAGTGTCATTATGTGTTCAAGAGGTCAGTCAAATAAACCATTCATCTGCAAACACTTGTCTCCATTCGCGTTGACCATCCTTGAGTCAGTCCTTGCAAAAAAATTTCTTCAAAACTTGATCTATGGTTTCGCGTTGTGAGCTTGCTTACGACGGATCACTTTCTATCGACGATAACTCATCATCTAGAAATTTGATCTAGAATCCGTCAGTACCTTAGAATCTGCATGCCTTAATGGCAGGTTTCTCGCCTTCGACGACAGGTTGCATCATTGAACTTCGATCGAACGATTCCGTGAAATGTTCGACTTTAGATCACTTATTCACATTTCATGGATTGTACTGAGTACTTTGAGAGCCATTGTCATTATTGGTGGTTTCTCTCACACTTGTTAATAGTTCACATCATTGACTAGTAATCAAGTGGTTTCTACCATGTTTGACTTCAGCACATTTAATCGCATGGATATAATCGTACTAGTTTGGGAAGCGAAAATCAAGACCCTAGATCTAGTTTCCACCATCCAAACTGTGAGGATTTTTATTATTCATTATGTAGTAGACGATTCATTACAGATGGTTGCATGCATGCTGTGTCTACATTATTGATGTAATACTAAAATCATTTATGTATCAGAACAAGTTTAATTATTTTTTATCTAAGTATGGGAATGCTTACCTTAGCGATGATATATATACATATATATGTGTTGCATTGAATTTTTTTACAAGTTTCTGACTGGGGTGTCCACAGGCTGATCCTTGAAATGATAAAGCACATCACTCTTCGAATATTCTCAGAATTCACACTTTAGGGGGCAATTTGTTACACTAAAATTTGTCACCATGACATTTTAGTACTCCCTTGGAAGTATACAATATAATAATTCCCAAATTAAAGCCTTGAAACTAAGAGAAAATCTCATAAAAGCCTTAAAACTCTGGTACCGCACTTTCTCCTAGTTTTGCCTGCAGTACCACACTTTTTGGCTATAAATTCTGCAGAGCCAAACACACTTTTTGCTTTTTAAAAGTGCGGACCCCTGTAAAAGAATAGAAAAGCGTAAGTAAAATCTAAAAGCTCAGTTAAAGTCATTTTTAGAAGCTTCTAGAAACATTCCTGCGGTGGGAAGTATGCTTCTTTCATGTTCATGCATCCCATCCAACAAGGAGCTAACCCCTTGATGTAAGGAACTAATCCCTTTGAAGGAGAATTCTATCCCTTCTTGTATGGAGTTGCAACCTCCTCTTCTCCACTATAAAAAGAGGCATAGGGCAGCCTCAAGGGGTTACCATTAATGAATTGAAGTTTTAGTATAGTTGGAGGCGAAGTGTTGTTGAAACTTAGACCCTTTTAGCTGAGATTTAATGTGGGAAGGATTACATACCTGTATGTATCTCGGTTGGAAGAGTGCAAGGCTGATTTGAGTAAAGGAAATGCCTGCTCCAGACCCTAGGAGGACCTGTACAAAATCAAGGCAGACACGGTTGTAAGGCTCTTCCTTATTTAAGTTAATACAAATAAATCCGTTTTTCTCAATAAGCTGTCAATTGATTGTTTATTTTATGGATTCCTTGATCACCATAATGGATATGATTTATGAATATATGCTATGCAGGTGCTATTTGATGTTTGTTTGTTTGTGATTGCAGATCTTCAAAGGGAACTCTTTCGAGCGACTGAAGGACTACTACTACAAACAAGTGTTGGATCAAAGGTAGGATCTTTAAACCTTTATAACATTTAATTATAAATCACAATATATCTAGAGAAAGATAGCTTTTTTTGTTTGTTTGTTGCTAATTTTCCATAGGACACTTGGGAGGTCTGTCTTGTCCGCAAGAACGACTAATCCGTCCAACAGAGATCCCATCTCATTAAGGTTGGTTTGGGTCTAAGATAAGATTCAAGCTCCAAGAGAGCTAAGAAACAAAAAATAAGAGTGAAAGGTAGCAAATGAAATGGTCATAGAGAGCAAACGAAGAACTAATAAATATCCCCCCGCCCCCCCCTCTCGGATATAGCCCTCAAAGAAAAGGTATTTTTTAACCATCAAAATCATTTTCATGGTTATTTCTTTTCTTGCAAAAAGTATGGACATAAAGTCATAGATTTCATATTGAAATCAAGAAAGAAAAGTGTGATGGGATGAAGTATCCCAATAATGCATAAGATGCCCAGGGACAAGCATGATGGAAACAATAGTGGATTTGACAAGAATGTTGTCAGATATAGAAATCCTTTTTCCCCATTCCTATATCATGTCAAATTATACAATTGTGGAAACTTTGGGCATAAGACAACATGCTACAGATATAATAGGACGAAGCCCACTTCTTAGAATATGAATGAAAATGCAATATCTCGACCTTAGAAGATGAAAATGAATAATAGAGCAGAGGATCATGAGTATCTCTTCAATGCTCTGTGCCAAAGGTACATGTTGAAAAGATAAATAAATAATAAAGGAGTTGATTTTTCTCTAAAGAAAAAATAGAAAAAAATATAAATGTATAATCCTCGTACTTCAATCATGACGCCCTTTATAATTTCCATCTACAGTGAGCACAAACCTCAAGTGATGAAGGGGAGAAACATCCCAATTGATTCTTACTTGGAGACAATAAGGAGTGGTTGTGGGAAGAATACTTGGGTTAAGAAAGAGGAAAGAAAGGAGGAATGCACTCCAACCTTATGCAACCAAGATAAAAATCAAGCGTTGGTGAAGAAGAATATGGAAAGCAATGGTCCCATCAAGACTTAGAAAATTATGGTTTGGAAGAAGAAGGAGGATAATATAATCAGGGGGGGAAGATACTTATTTTCTCTTCTTTAAAATAATAGAATGTCCTCAGGTGAGGCTGAATAAGTCAGATGCAGGTGGACAACAAGAATAATCAAAGAGGTGCATCTGAGTAATGGAGTGGAGCCACAATAGAACTGTGGAGTTTTGAATGCAAAGAGGCCCAGAGTTGTAATAAGGTCCATAGGATTAGTCCTCTAGCAGAAGCAAGTATGTTGATATAAAGAGATCAGTAAAAGGGATAGTGCATTGGCTCAAGGGGGGATGCTTTGTTAGTAGTACTAGGAAACAATATTTAGCCTCGGGAAGAGGTGTTTGCTTAGGAAATGAAAGGTTTTCATCTTGGGTGAAATATCCTTATTTAATTTAATATTATGAATTTAATTATGCCTAGAAATCATGTGCTCATGAACAAGTGCCCTACTTCCTTTTCCTCTGGTGGAAATAATCCAGTGAAAATAATAATCTCCATGGGAGATCTATAATCCGCTTAGTCCCACTAGTTGTTTCACTTTTCTCTTAGTCCCAATATTGAAATGAGACTTCTAATTAGTGAAAATATATCACCCATTGAAATGAGAAGAAATTATATTTTTAGTCAAATATCTTTAGTTCCAACAGTAAAGGCTATTCTATTAAGTAAAGAGGCACAAAGCTGAGCGTAAGTGTCTGAAGTTGAGTTGGATGTGTCCCTAGGGAAGAAGAAGGTTGTTATGCAGTTACTTAGCTTTCAATTGGGATCGCTATGTCGATTGGTAGTATTTTGTTAATGTGGAGTAACCTTCTCATGTAAATGGACATTTCTTTTTTAGAAGGAATCATGGAAGTTTTCCTGGAACAATAAAATTTGTATCAATTTCTTGCTGCAATTGTTATCATTAAGTAGCACTCTCTATTTGTAGAAGTATGATATTAGTGGGAGAAGATTTTAGCATGCTTAAGTGAAATAAGAACAATCTTAGGAGTAGAAACAACAGTGAAGGGAAAGCCAAAATGCATCACTAATGGTTGGTATTTGAAACAAAAATAATACCATTTTAAATTTGATTGTTATCAATTTATTTTTAATTGGTACAAAAGGTGAATTAGCAGAGAGAGTGTTTTAACTAGCAACCATAAGGTGTTCACAATTGAAGGATATTTCACAGAAGAGGTGTATTTTTTAATGATTTTTTTAGTTAATCTTGGATGAAAAACTTTAATTTCCCCATTATGAAGATAACATCCCTTGGGAAGAGAAGTTTGCAGAGAAGAATGTAGATTAGAAACCAGA
Organism: Pinus albicaulis; assembly: GCA_034641835.2. NCBI lineage: Eukaryota > Viridiplantae > Streptophyta > Pinopsida > Pinales > Pinaceae > Pinus > Pinus albicaulis. The sequence goes on along the minus strand of CM076572.1, from coordinate 1,176,532,921 downwards.
CCCTCAATCATTAATTAAAAGGGGGAGAAGAAGCAACTTTTAGCCCTTTTCCATTGATGTCGAAGGGGGAGAGTGAGTTTTTTATGGCTCATACAAGGGGTAGTGTGGAAGTAGCATGAGGATCGACCATAAATGTGGAGAAGTGATGAAATTTTTCCATCAATTCCAAAGGGGGGGATTGTTGGACAGTTGGCATTGTCAGGATGGCTGGTGGCATCTAGTGTGTTAGAATTGATGTCAATTAGGTTAGCATTGATGTCAACTATGCTAGTAGTGAGGGAAACTGGGCCAACATTAATGTGCATGGAGTGTCATTCTCACGGGAAGTTCCATGATTGTTGTAGGCTTTTGTATAAAATCAACATAATAGTATAATATGTAAAGAAGCTATAAAATCATATAGCTATGATGGTTTTTTCATCTAGGATTTGGAGGATTATATACCTTAGGAGATCAAATCAAATGCTCCTAGAAGTGGTATAGTTGGATAATTCTAAAAAATAGCTTTCCAATGGTATATTGAAGTTTTCAAATGACCGCCTAGATCACAAGTTATTTCCAGTAAAATGTTTAAGTGCCCCAAAGTTCTAGTTGCCAAGTTATAGTTGGAGAAGGGTCAAAGTGGTGACCAAGTTTGTCAATCAAACAAAGTTGGTAGAGCTGCTAAAAAAATTTTGGGCGAAAGTGGGAAGATAGAATAGTGGCAACAAGCATTTATATTGGCCTAGATGTGGACCCATTTCACAACTCATCCCAACAAAGTTTACCCCTGAAGATAAAAAGGTGTGTGCAAAGGTTAATGCAGGGATGACACAAGCCAGAGATGACATCATCTCAACAGGTGTACCCTAGAAGTTTTAAAGATCACGCAAGGGTGAAGGTCAGGGATGAAACCATCAGGATAACATGGCAGAGTGGCACAATGTTAAAAAATTGGCTCATGATCCTTTAAATTTAACCAAGAATTTGGTTAAAAAATAAAGGCTCAGAACCCCCTTCTCTCTCCTCTCTGGCAGTATAGGTGGCAGATGATATCAACATGTCAAGTATGGAGACACGTGGAAGGAATCTTTCACGTTTTTGGGTGGCCTAATGGGCCAAATATGGGTGACATGTGTCACCACTCAGGAGGTTCGAGTACATGGGGCTAATGACGTAAGCATGATGTCTTCCACGAGGCTTTATCCTGAGAGGTTTAGAAATGAATATATAGAGGGAACAATGGATTGACTAGGTGTTGGGATATGGTGGTGGTTATGTCAGAGAAAAGGGATAATCAGATAGACCCAAACAAAAAATAAGCCTGTATGGTTCACCCGGGAGGAAAAACAAAGGTGCATTAGGAAATGGCTGGGATAATGAGCCTGGGAGAAAAATATTTTACCAACAATTGATGGTTCCATAAAATATGGAAGAAATACCTAGGCCATGGTTTTGTGTGTTAAGTGACCATGGGCCTTCGGGAAAATAAAAGGAAAAGACGTCAGGACAAGAAGGTATTGCACTAGTGTTACAAGTAAACTCAGCAGGATTTTGATTGACCAGTGCATGCAGCGGACGAAGCCACCTTGACATGTAATCCTAAAGGAGAATGTTGGAGGCTAAATATGGCCCAAGACTTGGTCCCATGGGTTCCATGTGACAGGGGGAGTGGAAGGAATGATGCACATAAATTAAGCCCATGGGGATTTAGTAAAGAGAGGTTCCCAAGAACTATTTTGCAGTGTTTTGTGCTGCGTTTGCGTGTTAATGCGACCATGGGCCAACAGGCTATTTTAACTAAAAATTGTAGTGAACAAGTGTTTAAAGGCCTTTTCACCATATGTAAAGCACCGCAGGTGTATGACTAAAATGAGGTATGGGTCAGCAATTGTTTAAGATCTTAGCACCATTGAGCATTAAAAATATTCTATAGTTGTTTGAATGCACAAGATGGGCTAAAGGAGTCAATGACAATGGAAACCGTCGAGAAACACTGAGTCAAGGAAACAAGGACCACGATTATTCAAAATAATTAATCATGGCTTGTCTTAAATAGAAACAATCAATATTTGATCTTCCTTGCATGCTATGAAGAATTAAATGAAAATATGGCTAGGTGCACAAAATATGATCAAAAAATAAGAGAGCCATGCCTGAGGTACGTTATGAGCCTTGTGAGCAATTAATAACCATGGAGAACCTTGTTGAAGCGCACAATTTTGACTGATAAATCATTCTCACCATGGAGAAATGCTCAGGTGCCCATTCTTAGAATTAATGTAGTTGTGGTGGCCAAGTAATTTGATGCAACAATAGGATGGAGAGCTATGCATTGAGTATGCACTTGGGTAATGTATGATTGACAACAAAGACTGTATCATTCCATGTGTGGCATAGGAACAAAAACATGGATGGTTTTTGTGCAATGGTGGGAATGCAACATGGTTTAGATAACAGAGCAGTGAGCTCAGTGAGTTTACTGTTGAGAAATTTGGTGTGTGCCCGTGTAAAAGGAGAAGCTGAGAGCTAATATTGAAGTGGTGAAGGCCATGAGGTACAGTATGCTGCTACAGGGTGTGCAGAGTGAGGAGATACAATGTGTTGCATGGGTTTTCATGAGTTAAGGAAATGGATGAGAACATAAGGTTGAATGTATGATGTTGAACAAGTGTGAAGTTTGTTGAGTGGAATACATGGCCAAAATCATAGGATAACATAGAGTTGAAATTAGGCAAAGTGGGTGCCATAATAGTGAGAATTAAGTTCCTTATTGAGTGTGGGTTGGAGCCTAGAAATTAAGGAGTTGGTGGTTCCACCTAGTGGGTTTCTGAGGAGAGCTTGGAGGTCAGTTTCTCTTGCAAGTGAGTTCTTGCACAAATCCATGAAGTTGGTGCTTCATGGTAAGTTGATTAGGTGTCTAAAGAAGAAGGGAGTTGGTGCTAGCAAAAAATCAAGGGAATTTGGTGCTTCCCGTGTGGTGGCTTGTTGGCTTGAGGGGTCCTGACCCAAGTTCAGAGTTTATCATGCAACCAACAAACCCTCCAATTACTGGCGCTTTCAGTAATGACATGCTTGCGCAGATCAAAGTCTCACCCGAAGCAGTATGGGAGGGTGATGGAACCAGGTTTCCGCACCCTAAGGAAGAAAATAATGTAGTGGTCCTAAACTGATTGATTGCAGACTTATATAGATCTTAATAGATATGCACAATTATAGAATAATACTTATCATATCACATCACAAAATCACATATCACTTCGTTGCAGATATATCATAACAGAACCAAATCCAGATCTATATAATGCATAATCACTTAAGAATATTCATCCACGTATTCAATCATCAATATAAATTCATGCATAAATAACAGATGTATTCGTGCTGATACAAGTAAGCATAACAAAAGTAAAGTGATCTTAAGACAGAAAAAAGTAAACAGATAACTCATATAGATAACACAGTGCTTTGCCAAAATCAGTCCTTGTATTAGATTTAGATCAATTCAGTACATCAAACTTTCCCTTACAATATACCCTTCCACGCATACATCTAGCGAAGTACACACACAGCTATGACTAGGTTTCCGCGCACACAACCAGCAGGAGCCTTTCTACCCAACCCAGACTAAACCCTTACAAAAAGTATCGGAGACGCATAAAAACTTAAATCCAAAACATGAATAATGATTGAATACTTCCTTAGACTTGATCTATATATTTATATCCAATCTTGTGCACATATACTATGGTCTCAAACCATGGTTTGAGGCCCACAATTTACCCTTAAAAACCTTTTACATCAAAAAGGGACTTTGATCCGCCCCAAAGCCCCATGAACTATCCGTGTAACACACATAACAAAATTATAGAGAAATATTATCCAAAAATGTACCCCAGGGGACCCCGCTCTAACAGGCCCCCAACACAAAAATGTGACTCATCCCAAGTCACTATGGTGTCTACTCCTTCATCTTAGCTTGGAGTGCGGTGATAGAAGATTTGAGAGGGAGCACCATTTCTAGACTCTGTGCAGCAGCTCCCTATGCTTGAAGAACAAATTTATCAGCGGTGGGCCCTTTAGTGGCCAAGCTCCCTACACTTGAAGAAAAAATTTATCAGTGGTGGGCCCTGTAGTGGCTAACTCGATACTTCTCTAAATTTATTGAATGGCCTTCAATGTGTTGTCAAAAGTCTGTGATATTTGGAGAGCCTCCTCGGCCCACGATTTCATTCGTGCCTCTAGCAACTTCTTTTTGTGACGTAGGTCATCGATCTCAGTTTAAATTATCCGACCCTCCTGTAGGTGGGTGAGGTGCTATATAAGAATAATGGCAGGTGCCACCATCCAAATCTCATCAAACTATTGCTCCTTTATGTGCAGCTCATTGCACAACTGTTGTACCACAGGGTCATTCTAAACCAAAGTCCAGAAACCCATAGCCTCGTCCAAAATATTGTCACACTGCGTGACTGCTGCAACAATACTGTTAGTGGCCTGCTTTACTTCAAAAACCTGCTTTTCTCTGACTTCAGGTGGAGTTTCTTGCTATAACTTCATTTGTAGATCAACAATTTTTTGCTTGAACTCAGCACAGTCTGTTTGCAATTCGGCACGCGAAGCCTTCAATGTGACATCCAGTCCTTGCAATTTCTCTTCTAGGGAAACTATGGCCAGGACTATTGGTACTTCACTGCACACTTGGTGGATCTTTGCTTCGAGTGCAACACACTGTTATTCAGCTGCGCGATAGGCTTCCTCCACTGCTTCTTGTTTCTGTTGTGCTTCTGCGGCCTGCTACCTTGATTCTATTAGCACTCCACCAGTTCTTCGAAGCCTGAGAAGGAGAACAAAAAAGGTAACCATGAACCACTTTGACCTAGTATCTAGCCCTACTAGGCTGAGAGGGCTCTCTCAATAATATCACAACCAATTTACTAGAGCATGAAATATATTATTCTAGGTATGTATAGGTCAGGGCTTTGGTTGGTTTGATTTTAGGTGCTGAATGGTGGTTTCAGGTCTAGAAGCATTAGGTCAAGGCTCTGAAAATCAGATTTTTAGAGATGTAATGGGGCAAGGTAGGCACATAATTTATCACTTTAGTGGTATTTTAGTGTATGGAATAGATAGATAGGGTTTCAAAATGAGCATGAGTATCATGAATTCGTTTATATCAAATGAAAATGGACATAAATGTGAAAGCTTCTCCAAAATAGAGCATTAAACTCAATGGATTTTGTTTATCAACTTTGAAAGCAAACACATGTAGCATTGAAATGAAATTTAAGGTACAAAACATTCTAACATATGATCACATAAGAGAAATCACTTCTAAAACACATACCACAGGAATCCCACTGTAATAGCTGCAAATTATGTCTATTAGTTCCTACCAAATTCACAAATACAATATTGTTCAAGGTTTAATTCCACATCATCCAACCTTTGAAAATGATTACAAAAGGCCTCATATAGCCACTGGGGTTGAAATCCTCCCTTGGAGGTCGAATTTTCCAACAATAAATCCAAATACATGCATCTATCCAAATTCTGCTACACACTAGGGAGGTTACTTAATAAATTCCTCCTTTAACTAACCATCAAGAGACATATCCTCAAAGAAATAAATGGAGGATAAGACACCTATTAAACTCCATTTTTACCATTCACGTTTACATTTTGACTTTTACATTCATCTACTTTCACCTTTTGACTTTAAAAAGTCAAACTATAAATTGAACAAAATTACATAGTGATAATTTAATTAAAATCTCAAAATATTGCAAAAGCGCAGTGCCATATTGGAGGCCATTTTTAGGTGCCTTCCTAAAGTCAAAATTGAAATATGAAAGAATTATAAACCATCTATGCCTATCTAGTTTCCATAACATCTTAAATTTTTGAAAATGACCCATGGGAAGGCCTTCAAAAACTCATTCTCCCAAGACTGGTCCAAAAGCGTAGCGTGGCCTCCAAAAACAAGCCAGAAAGGTGTTTTTAGGTGGTGTTTGACAATTTTCACCCTGTAAAAGCTGATGACTTGGTATTCCGTGTGTCTAAATTTGATGTAGAGGTCACAAGCTATCCAACCATGTAGATTTTTTTCCATTTGGAGCTCTCCAGAAAAATCATAGTGTGGCCCACGCTACGCTTTTTGCAAGGTGACTATGCCAAATTTAACTAAAAACATGAAATTGACCAAAATATTCTTAAAAAAATCTAAAACTTGATGTATTAGGTCCTAATGAGGTGTGTTATGCAATCATGGAGGCATCATCAAGAATATATAACTTACCCTTCTCCTTTTGGCTGACTAGGGCCTCCTTGAGCTTATCTTGCAATTGCTTGACCTTGACATTACAAATCTTGTTTCTTGTGTGGTAATGGTCATCCATGTGCCTCAAAATCTGATTTTCCATGTTAGCATTGTCAAGGAGCTTCTCTAGATTTTTTTTCACTCTATCAAGCCAAAACCCCCTGTTCTCATAGATTTCTTTGGCTATCCTTTCTTCAAATGTCAAATCCTAATGTGTAGGGTTTTTCCATTTTTCCTTATGCAATGCTTTTTTTAGGCCCATGGTTCTTGGCCTCTTCCTTCTCATATTTTGTTCATTCTCATTAGACTCATCATGATCATAATTCTCTTTAGATTCAACCACTTCTTTTCCCTTTACATCATACATACTAGTCTTAATCTTCTTTCTCTCTGAAAGTAGTTGATTGGCCTTCAGCTGATGGTTTTATTGATCTATGAAGGAAATGATGAATTTTTCCCTTGCCAAGTTGTCTTGGAGCTCTATTATCTGAGAATCATTGTCTTTGATTACCCTCTCCAATTTTTCCTGCTCATCACTAGCCTCCAAGTCTATTAGGTCAAAATAATGTTCTTCCTGATGCATGGATGTGTCATGCTGCAATGATGTTTCTTGTTCTGGTGAGGTACGATTGGATCCTCCCTCAATTTGTGGAGAAAATATAATATTGTTCCCTCTTTGATAAGTTTTTACCACTTTATCCTCTCCTTTCTTCTTCTTCACTGTAGCCTTACTAGATGAACCCATTTCTTCTTATGTAGGTGGTGTTGATGATGAAGTAGGTCTAGTAGTTTGATTTGAAGAAGGTAAAAAGACCTTTGATTCAATGAATGTCTCCCAAGATATGCCTAGTTGTTCTAGATGATGTAGGGCAATAATTTTTATTAGGTAGTGATGAAAGAGGTTTTTTTTGTTGTAGCTCACTATTTCTACGTTGCACTTTGTATGCCATCTTGTCTAGACTTCTATGCAAGTAGTAGGGTATGTTGAGCAGTTTCACCCTAGTAAAATTCATAAGTAGTCTGATGTGATAACTGTAGAGCCTAGAGAATCTCCCCTCACAAGTAAAATATTTCATGATGATATTCATAAAAGGTGCAAAATTCTCAAAGAGCTGGCCAAAAGGAAATATTTTCTTAATGTTATCTTTGTATGGAGCCTTGAGATAGGGTTGATACAATTGAGTGTCCAATTATTGGGTCTTAAACCATTTTTCACCCATGTTAGGTATTCCTGGGATTCTGCTAAGATTTAATTTGATATGGTAAAGGTTACCCCTGCAATAGTGAGTTGACCTTTCTTGAGGTTGGTGACAAACAATTTGGTCAATTCAAGATGATATTGCTCTTTTTGGACCAACTCACAAAATTAAAAACACCCAACACGCTGAAAAAAATTGAATATAAGTGGTGATGACAAAGAATCCTGAGTATCTGATGGTTCATATCTTGACACTTTCCCACCCTTGTTATAAGTTTTCTTCTCCTCCTCCATAGTAGACTATGATAGCAAACCCTAGGGGAAAAACAGGGGAAGGGGGAAAAGGAATGGAATGAGGGGGTTAGGAAGTAGGGATGAGTGTAGGAAAAATTCAAGAGGTGAGGAGGGATGTTAAGGAACTTAGGTAAGTGGATGGAGATTAAAAGGATGAGGGAATAGGGCTAGGGAATTTTTACACGGGCATATACTCTTCGCTTCGCAAAAAATGCAGCGAGTAGGGATATGGTTTGAGGATAGTTCTTAGGTAATGAAAGTGAGGGGGGATTAGGGTTCTAGGGATGTATTTAGGTGTGTATGAGGTTAGTGTATGGTAGGATAGGGATTCTAGGGTTTAGAAATTAGAAAAACATAGTCTTCAAGAAAAGCGTAGCGTATGAAGAAACTGGCAAGTTTTCTACCATAGGAATGAAGAAACTGAGTGAAAGAGGGTGTGGAGGGCTTCAACTTACTTGTTTTACCCTTGTGAAAGCTTTTTCTAAGCTTGGAGACATTCTAAAACTCTTTAGAAGCCTTTTAAGACAAAGCATTTCACCTCTTCAAAAAGCGCAACACCAGAAGGAAAAGCACAACGCCTGAAGGAAAAGCGCAGTGACTGGAGGCAATTTTTGCAAATGTATGACCCTAAAATTGTGAGGAAATGATAAATGATGGATGAGAGCTCGATGATAGGAAGGAAAAAGAGTGAAAATGAGTTCCATTTTTTTCTTTTTGGCTTTTTTATAAACATGAAATGACTATCTTTGAGTGATGATGGGCCCCACATGTCTTTTCAAGCGCGAATTTCATTATTTTGAACTTTGTAACCTTTAAAATTTTGTGGCTTATTTGGAACATTGAAACCTTGAACTGCAACTTTTAATAAAATGAAGTACTTATTACTTATAGAAACATAAAATTACATTTTTGAAATCAAAATTTATTGAAGAAACTTGCCTATTACCACTCCTCCAATTGCCATATTTTATGCATGAAATGAGAGTTTTGGTGACCTTGAAACCCTAATGACCTAATGGAGACACTGAAATGAATAAAATCATGGTGATGATGACTGAAATGATGATACATTGAGCTGAGTGATGACATGGACCAGAAATTTAAAAATTTTGGAAGGAGTGGAAAATAGTCCTAAACCTAATATCCAATGACCAAATTTTTTCTTGAAGACCTAATGAAATGAAACAAATTTTACTATGAGACCCTAATAAGACATTATAAGAGCCCATTGATCACTAGTGGAAGGATGTAAAGACTGACACTAACATTGGCTCCAGCTGCGGATGGTTGCTCCTTGGAGGTGTCAAGAACACCGTAGACCAAGTAGCCTAACCATTGGGCGTGGAGTCAAAATAAAAAGATGAGACTAAATAATGAAAACTGACTAAAAAATGGATTGAATTAACTCTTACTGAACTTTGAAAACAACAACAATTCAATGGAACTCTATGGCCTTCAGTTTTGGCTCCAAGCTCCGATGATTCTCCACTTCACACTTTTGCAGAAAAATTAAATTGACATGTACAATGAAATTAGGAAATTTTCAGAAATCTTCTCAGAAAAGGTAGTGCTTAAGGAACCTACCATTGACTGGTCCTCCTATGCAATCTTCTCCATTCATTCCTCTAATATAAAATCATGCTGTCCGCGAGAGGCTGAAATCTTGTATGGTCCTTTCCATAGGTTCTCAAATTTAGTGTGTTTCCCTTTCTCCTTGTTTCTAGCATCCCAACGGAGGACCACATCTCCAATTTTGAAATCATATGATTTTGTCTTACGGTTATATACCTTCTTTATCCTTTCATGTAGCTTTGAGGTGTTTTGAAAGGCCTCATCTCTAGTTTGCTGAAGATGGATCATTTGATTGATTTGATGTTGCACATCATTCTCTTCACTACCTTCTTCTTGTCACAACTTCATAAATGCGATTGCAATTGATGTAGGGAAAACTGTATCTACTCAATATACCAATTGAAAAGGATAAATTCCTATTTAATTCTTACTATTCACCATGTTCGCCCACAAAGCATTAACAAGCTTCTTATGCCAGTTCTTCTTGTTCACCTCCAACGTCTTCTTTATAATGTTGATTAAATATTTGTTAGAAGATTCTGCCAATCCATTAACTTGCGTATAATATGTGGTTGAGTGCCCCAATTTGATGTTTTACTTGTCGCAAAACTCAACCATTTTATTAGACTTGAATGCAGCCACATTATCTGTAATGATCTTGTGAGGACAACCAAAACGAGACAAAATGTTAGTCTCCAAAAAATGAATAATGACTAAAACTGTAGCTTTCCTTGTTGGGATCGCTTCGATCCATTTGGTGAAGTAGTCGGTAGCTGTCAAGATCCATTTATGTTGGGCAGAAGACACAAGGTGGATTTCTCAAATAAATTCAAGGACCTCATTCTAAAATGGTGCTTGTAGGGATATAGGTTGCAAAGGCAGTGGGAGAAGCTTCCTCTTGCCTTGAAATATATGGCACTCATGACAGGTCATCATGGTTTTATATAAATTTGCAAAAAGAGTAGGCCAATAATATCCAGCCCTCAACACCTTATTTGTCATGGTTTTCCCAAACAAATGACCTCCATAATCTTCCTTATGGAAATCAATCATTACCTCCTTAGCTTCATTTTCTACCAAACAGCTCAGCAAGACACCTCCTGGGTCTTTCCAATATAGAGTGCTCTCCAAATTGTAGTACTTGGAAGCTTTCAACTTCAATGACATACTCTTACTTTTAGACATGTCTGGAGGAGGATTAAGATACTGAAGAACATAAATGATATCGGAATACCAAGGAGATGAGAGAAAAATGTAGAAATTTGCTGAATAAAGAAGATTTATCCACCGAGATTATCCTGATCACATATCAATTCGAATTCATATGCAACACATAATCTCTTCCACTCAGATCATCACACATGCGGAAATAAAACAAGCGGTATGCGATCAAAAGATCATCCAAAACATCACACACATTACACAGTATGTATGGGAAAGCTTATAGCTGAAAACCCTGCAGCTATTGTGTATATTATAATGGAGAAAACATGTAACAAACTCAGTACAATACTCCTCACAAGTACTCAATACTATCTCATAAAGTTACACACAAACTAGCTTGGTTTTGAAGAAGTCACAGGTTCAAAACACATCCACTAATTGCCTGCCTCTATTGCACAATCAAGGCTGGTCTAATGAGAGATCCAAGGTTCAAATCTCCTTGGCTTGACAGCGCAATCATCATGGAAAATTCCTCCAAGTGTGGTGCAAATCTCATGCACAACTGATGTCACAACTGATAGTTATATCAACCCTTTCATCTACCTCTTTCACTGGTCTCCACTGAACTGTCCATGCACTGTAGTGAACTGATGTGTTCTTGAGTTGAATAATGAGTTAATAATTAGTGAATTAAATAATATTTAATTCACTCCACTCATTACTAGTTGATTAGCTAGTTAAACTAATCACAACTAGTTCAACTAAGTTAAACCGAACACAACTCCACCAACTGTCTCATCAACTCCACCAAACTCTGCCACTGAAGTCCTAACTGAAGTCAACCATGCATGAGCTCACCAAACCCCAAGGAATAGCGTAATTCCTTCTGTCAGCTGCATGGGCCACATCTGTAGCTCCAACTAAAGTGCTCCAAGAGAATAAACTGAAGTTTAGAGTCCAAATATTATTAAGGGCTAATAATATTTGACTGACCTATTTTTAGACAGGCAGTCTAAAAATAGACTTCGACCTATATTTCTAAAAATAGAGGTCCATCTATTTTTACCAACTCGACCAATCATCCAAGAATAGCATACTGCAACTCCTAGACCATGCTCCATATGTCTAAAAATAGACATAGTCTAAAAATAGACTTTGCGCTAAAAATAGCCTGCGGGCCCACTTAGTGAAGGCGACTTCATTTCACTAAGCTCCATCATCTTGTTGCATTTTCAACACTCCCTCTCAACAAGATATGGATTATCTGCAACCCCTATCCTGCCTCTGTGGAATTCGAACTTGCTCCTGGTGAGCGCCTTCGTCAAGATGTCAGCATCCCGATCCTCCGTGGGAACATATGAAAGTAACATGATTCTCCGCTGAACACAATCTCTGATATGATGGTACCTGATGTCGATGTGTTTGGATCTATCATGAAATACTGGATTAGCCGAGAGTTTAATGCAACTCTGGTTATCACAGTAAATCACTGTAGGCTCCAAATGCAACTCGAACAATCCAACGAGGATCTTCCTCATCCAAATAGCCTCGCATGCAGCCAAGCTAGCTGCCATGTACTCGGCCTCTGCTGAACTGAGTGCCACGGATCTCTGCTTCCTGCTGTACCAGGAAACTGCTGTCGACCCAATGCTGAAAACTCCTCCAGATGTGCTCTTTCGGTCCATTGGGCTCCCTGCCCAATCTGCATCAGTGAAGCCGGAAAGCTTCGCTCCATCCTCCTGTCTGTACCATAGACCATATCCCGATGTGCCACTAAGATAATGCAATACATGCTTGCCTGCCTTCCAGAAGAGCTTGGTAGGCTTAACCATAGCTTGCGAAAGCTGGTTAACAGCATAGCATATATCGGGTCGTGTATTGACCAGACACATAAGCGACCCCACCAACTGTCGATAGACAGTGGCATCCACTACCTCCGCTGAAGTAGCATCCTCCTTCCTCCAACCACCAGGAAGAGGAGTGTCAACAGGCTTGCAGCCTTGCATGTTGAACCTTTCCAGAATCTCCCGAGCATACTTTCCCTAAGAAACAAACAGTCCTCCACTACGCTGCCAAATCTCCAATCCCAGGAAATAATGAAGGATGCCCAGGTCCTTCATCTCAAACTCTCGTGCAAGATCCTTCTTGCATGAAAGTATCAACTGCTCGTCGCCAGTCAAAATCAGATCATCTACATACAGTACGATGATCAACAGCTTCCCCTCCACCACAATCTAGTACAGGTTTGGATCCGCCTCACTCTTGGAGAATCCAAGCCCGGTGAAGTAGTTGTCTATCCGAGTGTACCAAGCACGAGGTGCTTGCTTCAGCCCGTACAGTGCTCTCTTGAGTCGGCACACATGCGACTCACTGCTGAAGATCTCGAAACCTTCAGGCTGCTCTATGTACACTTCCTCCTCAATGACTCCGTTGAGGAACGCAATCTTCACATCCATCTGATGGATGTGCCATCCCATCTGCGCTGAGAGAGCAAGGATCGTCCGTATGGAAGAGTACCTTGCGACAGGTGAAAAGGTCTCCTCATAATCGATCCCCTCCGGTCTTGGGACAATCTCCCATGCACTGTTTCTGACGATCAAATCATATTCTTCGATCATGGCATCTACACATGCGGGTTCCTCCATAGCTTCCTCAAAAGAGGATGGCTCCGTCACAACACATTGACTCACAAGAGCCATGTATCCAGTGTACCGATCCGGTGACTGCCTCTGTCTGCGTTGTGCTGTAGGTGGTCCGCGTCCCTTTCTTCGCATTCGAGCCGGGGCCGCCACCAGGGAGTGCACTTGCGCCTCTGATGGTTGGCCCTGCATGGGTGGTTTCTTCCACCTCCTGAACTTCCTCTTGTGGCTGATCCACATCCGGAAGCTCCTCCTTAGGAACTAACAGCTCCTCATCTGCATGCAAGTGTAGCTCCCTCTCAAGCGAACACGGCATGGCTTTCTCCTCCTGAAACTTGATATCCTGTCACACAACAGTCTTGCAACTGTCTGACAAATACAACCGATAGTTGTGAGGTGTATCAATGTACCCCACAAATATTCCAACCTCTGCGGTCGGATCCAGCTTCTTTCTGGCATCCTTCGTCACATGCATGTAGACAGATGAGCCAAAAATTCTTAGATGAGAAATATCAGGCCTCTTGCTAGAAAACGCCTCCTCCGGTGTACTCATGCCAAGAACCTTGTGAGGACAACGGTTCTGCACATACACTGTTGTATTGCATGCCTCAGCCCACAAGTGAAGGGGTAGGCCTTGATCATGCAACATCGCCCGTGCAGCACCCATGATCGTTCTGTTCTTCCGCTCAGCCACCCCGTTCTGCTGTGGGTTATGGGGTGCGATGAGCTCTCTCCGAATCCCTTCTGCGCTGCAGAACTCCTTGAATTCAGCCGAGATGAATTCACCACCATTTTCACTCCTTAGAGCAATCACCTTCTTCCCCGACTCCTTCTCGACCAGTGCTTTAAACTCACAGAACTTCGCGAATGTATCGCTCTTCTTCTGCATGAAGAAGATCCAGCACTTTCGAGAGAAATCATCAACAAAGATCACATAATACTTGTGCTTTGCTGTCAAAGCAACTGAGAAAGGACCACACACGTCCGTGTGAACTCTCTCAAGGATCGTCGTGGCGCGACTATCCTTCTCGTGAAAGGTGGCTTTCACATACTTCCCTAAAGTACACCCCTTGCACTGATCTGACTGCGCAAGAGTGCCCTTAGGAAGCCCAATAGAAATCTGCTGCAGAATCTTCAAAGCTCCATGGTGAAGGTGGCCCAATCTCCTGTGCCACAGTTCGCCCTCATCATCCCGGCTCACCACTTCTCCCGCCTTGCATGCCATTGCTGCGCAGCCATCTACTTGCAACTGATAAAGGTTCTTGGTTCGAAACCCTATCTTCCAGGTCTCTCCAGTAGTCTTACTGCGCAGGAAGGCCTTTCCTTCGCTGAAGACCACATCATACCCCTTATCTTCCAACATCGCCACAAAGATCAAGTTCTTCTTCAATCCATGTACATGCATGACATCCTTCAACACGAAGGGTTTACCAGACTCCCTCTGAAAGGATATGGTACCGATACCAGTCGCACTGTATCTACCATCATCCCCCATCTCGATGTGCACGCCAAGATCTTTGTCCTCTAGATCTGAGAACAAGTCCCGATCTCCCGTCATGTGAAATGACGCACCACTGTCCAAGAACCACACTGATCCCATCACACTTGAAACCAAGCATGCGATCAGTGAAAAGTCAAGCTCGAACTGTGAAGCCAAAGCCTCTCCATCTGCAGATCTTCCCGCTTGCTTGTTTTTCTTCTTCTTCGGACAATTGGTGGCATAATGTCCGTGATCATGGCAGTGAAAACACTTCACTTTCGCCATGTCTTGCTTCTTTCCCTTTGCACCGGAATGAGAAGTTTTCTTACCCTTCCCCTTCTTTGATTTTGCAGCCAAAGCGCAATTTTCTTCATTAGCTCCCTTTGATGAAGATCCGTCCCTGGTAGTCCTCCTTATCTCCTCCTGCATGAGATCCGCCCAAAGGTGCTCCCATCCTGACAACTTCTCCTGACCATTGACACTATCTTGATATGAATGCCAAGCCTTCGAAAGACCAAGGAGAGCCAGGTTGACCATGTTCTCATCTTCGACAGTCACCCCCACACTTCCCAGCTCATCTCTGCATTGAGTGAACTTCGTGAGGTATTTGGCGATACTGTCGCCTTTCTCCATCTTGATGTTCCTGAGCTTATCTTTGAGCGCCAGCTTCCTTTGGTCACTCTTACTCTGGAATAGATCCGTCAAAGCTTTCCACATTAAATATGGAGAAGCTTTTCCATGTAGGCTGGATACAATATGATCCTTGACGCCCTCCAACAGAATCCTTCGACATTTCGCCATCTTCTTTTGCCAGGCTTCGACTTCAGCAGGATCAGTGGGCTTTTGGACATCCGTATCTACGAACTCCTTCAGTCCATTATCTTCTAATACTGTCTCCATGCGATCCTTCCATGCAACATAATTCGAACTGCCTTCAAGAGCATATTCGAGTCGCAAACCGTTGAAAGACATTTTCAACTCCGGCACCAAGAAAACAAAACTGCTGCAAAATTCGAATTCCAACTCAAAGCTCAACCGCTCTTGATCTGTGAGAAAAAAATATTTCTAGCATAGAGATCGACTACAGGGGCATTTACTGGATATATCACCTTTCAAAGGAAAGGATGGATCCAGAGGCTACCTGGCCCGCATGCAGACTCTGTCTACCGAAATAAGTTTGTAATCACTGTGATGATCAATCTCTGCTTCAATACCTCTGATACCATGTAGAAATTTTCTGAATAAAGAAGATTTATCCATCGAAATTATCCTGATCACATATCAATTCGAATTCATATGCAACAGATAATCTCTTCCACTCAGATCATCACACATGCGGAAATAAAACAAGCAGTATGCGATCAAAAGATCATCCAAAACATCACACACATTACACAGTATGTATGGGAAAGATTATAGCTGAAAACCCCGCAGCTATTGTGTATATTATAATGGAGAAAACATGTAAAAAAATCGGTACAATACTCCTCACAAGTACTCAGTACTATCTCATAAAGTTACACACAAACTAGCTTGGTTTTGAAGAAGTCACAGGTTCAAAACACATCCACTAATTGCCTGCCTCTATTGCGCAATCAAGGCTGGTCTAATGAGAGATCCAAGGTTCGAATCTCCTTGGCTTGACAGCGCAATCATCATGGGGAATTCCTCCAAGTGTGGTGCAAATATCATGCACAACTGATGTCACAACTGATAGCTATCTCAACCCTTTCATCTACCTCTTTCACTGGTCCCCACTGAACTGTCCATGCACTGTAGTGAACTGATGTGTTCTTGAGTTGAATAATGAGTTAATAATTAGTGAATTAAATAATATTTAATTCACTCCACTCATTACTAGCTGATTAGCTAGTTAAACTAATCACAACTAGTTCAACTAAGTTAAACCGAACACAACTCCACCAACTGTCTCATCAACTCCACCAAACTTCTGCCACTGAAGTCCTAACTGAAGTCAACCATGCATGAGCTCACCAAACCCCTAGGAATAGCGTAATTTCTCTGTCAGATGCATGAGCCACTTCTGTAGCTCGAACTGAAGTGCTCCAAGAGAGTAAACTGAAGTTTAGAGTCCAAATATTATTAAGGGTAAATAATATTTGACTTCCCTATTTTTAGGATAGGCAGTCTAAAAATAGACTTCGACCTATAGGTCCAAAAAATAGAGGTCCATCTATTTTTACCAACATGACCAATACTCCAAGAATAACATACTGCAATCCCCGGACCATGCTCCATATGTCTAAAAATAGACATAGTCTAAAAATAGACTTTGCGCCAAAAATCGCCTGCGGGCCCACTTAGTGAAGGCGACTTCATTTCACTAAGCTCCATCATCTTGCTGCATTTTCAAAAAAAAATATCTGATACTTGCATGAGTGCACCATCATCTTCTTCATCAGACAAAACTGAAATGATATTGATATCAAGTGCATTTAAATTGGATTTAGCCATGAGCTTGGATAATCCCTGACCTTTGATCAGCTTTGTGAGCTTGATCTCAAGGTCATACTCTAACATAGATGCTATCCAGTTTCCTCTTTTTCCTTCCAGATCAGTTTGCATTAGGACATCCTTCACTACTACATTAGAGATATAGGCTAGAGTGTGTGAATGAATGATATACACTCGAAAGTCCTTCAATGCCTTTAACAGGGCCACATATTGCTTCTCAATTATGTTATATCTAATGGTTTCATCCCTGATGGTACGACTGAAGAATGCAATTGGCTACTGAGTCTTATCCGTCTTTTGCATTGAAACTGCAGCCAAGGTATGTTCAGAGGCAAATGAAAATATGATGAAATCAATGGAGTAGTCAGGGTTGATAAAAAATAGGAGTTGTAGTTAAGGAAAAATTTACTGAATTAAAATACTTTTTGCATCCTCCAACCACCTTACCTCTCTATTTGTGTTAAGCATATTGGCCATCTCTCGAAGATGCTCGGAAATATTTGGAATAAATCTTCTCAAGAAATTCATCTTACCATTAAAGGCTTGAATCTCTTTCTTGGTATGTGGAAAATATATTTTTTGAATAGCCTCAATCCGAGAAGGATCAATATAGATAACATATTTGGAGATAATATGACCGAGAAGCTTACCCTCCTCCATGGAAAAAATACTCTTTTTGGGATTGAGTGAAATCCCAAATTTCCTGCACTTTTGGAATACAATTCTCCAATGATACAAATGCTCATCAACAGAATGAGAGAAAGCTTTCAAATCATCAAGATACACAACTATGAAAACATATTTTTCATTTGCAAAGGCTATGTCCATAACCCACTAAAAGGTGGCTCCTGCATTCTTGAGCCCGAATGGCATTTTAGCATACTTGAATGTGCCCCAAGGTGTTGTGAAAGTAGTTTTTTCTTGATCATCCTTATGCACTAATATTTGATTATATCCTGAATACCCATCAAGAAATGACATTCGAGAGGACCCAACTGTTAATTTTGGACAAGTAGGTCCAAACTCCATGTTGTGATTCTCATATGAATATGCCAATATTTTTATTGGACTCCTCTTTCGGAGAGGTGCAAGATCTATCTAAAGATCATCTTGATCCGATGAGCATAACATTTATTTTGAATTTATTCAAAATATGTTCAGGTCAGCCTGAAGGTTTGAAGCCCCAGCAGTTGTGTCACACACCCTCATTGATGGATATATATTGGTCAACGTTGGAGGAAATTTTAACTCATCACATCCTCACACATTTCTCTCTCCTCATCTGATTGGTTCGATCACTTGGAGGCTCTTCTCTTGACACATGGGAAATTGCAGCAAGGAGACTTTTCTATTTTCGTCCTAGGGTTTACCGCAACATTGACCAGTGTTGAATTTGGTCAATGCATGGTCAAATTGACTTGAAACTCTCCCAAAATTTTGATTTTCTGAATCCACATTTTTTGGCACAATTCCTAAGGCTGGACGTTGACTTTGACTTGGCTGCATTGACCTTGCTGCTACTGTTGTTTTCATTGACCATTGACTGACAACGTTGACTTTTGTTGAATTTTGGGGTTGACTATTTTGGCTGTCCTAGAGGGTTGTGTGACACTTCTGGTTGGCTGACCATATTGAGACTTTGTTGGTTGAAGCATCATGCTGACTGCGGTAACGCACCAACACACTTATATATTTTGGCTTGTCTTCTGTCAATCTACTGGTATGTTCTATCAGCATTTTACTTTATTTTTTATGTGATTACTGACTGATATTGGGTTAAAAATTAAATTTTCATCAAGCATATAACATATACAAAATTTACATGGTATCAGAGGTGAAGACAAAGCCCTAGTTTGTAAAAATCACCAAAGAAGAGGATGGGTTCCTAAAACTACAATGGATTTAAGGATGATGAAAAATTGACTGGGAAGGAATACTTCCATGCCTAGAATATGACACTGGATCTTAATTTGGAAGACCAAGATGTCATGGACTATGTGCAGGGTAAACTCCAAGAGAATCCATCCACTGCAACTGCTGTTGCCAAAACAAAGTACAAGAAGGGGGAAATCAAAGCAAAGCTGATGATAAGGGACTCAATTCATAAGAGTCTGGTTGCCTACATCTCTTAGCTGGGCACATCCAAGGAGATATATGATAAGTTGGTCAACATGTTCAAGGCCAACAATGCAAATCAAGTCCTATTCTTCAAGAACCAATTGAAGAATCTGAAGAAAGGCAGGGATGAATCTGTCCAATCATATTTTCTAAATCTGACTGAAATTAGGAATAATATTCTAGCTATTGGGGAGACAATAGATGATCAAGAGATGGCTCTCATTGCACTTGGAGGTCTCTCATCCGAATGGCATGTATTAAACACTACCATTCTCAATAACAGTGTCATACCTTATTTTGACAAAGTACTATCAAGATGCGTACAAGAAGAGACAAGGATGAAGGAATATGAAAATGAAGGAAATTATACCTTCACTACTCGTGCTAAGAAGAAGAACTTTGGTGGTCCGAGGAATAAAGGAAGAGTAGGGGCCCAAGGAAAGAAAGGAAAATGTTACACATGTCACAAGGCCAACCACTATGCTAGAGAATTCCCTTTCAAGAAGGATTCTCCCGATCAGGACGACAACAACAACAACCAAAGGAATTGCAATCAAAGGAACAACAGGTTCAAAGGGAAGAGGAAGGTTCTCTCTGGCAGAAATGGGAAACCTTTCAAAAGGTCAAGAAATTCTAGGTATGAGGAATCAAATGTTGTTGATGATAAAAGAAATGAATTCATTCTTGTATCTGCTCTCTCTGCTGCATATCCACCCTACACTATGGATGTTTGGTTGATAGATAGTGGTGCCTCAATGCACATCACTGGATTAAAGGAAGCACTTTCTATCATGGTTGAGAAGGATGTTAATCTGAAAATTATCCTTGGAGATAATGCCACATATCCCATGAAAGGGACAGGGACTGTGACCCTCCACTTAACTCAAGGTCAAGTCCTCCGCTTGCAAGATGTATTATATGTACTTGATTTGAAGAAGAACCTTGTTTCTATTTCGGCCATGGAAGACAAAGGTTTCAATGTGGCATTCATTGATGGGAAGGTGTGTATCTGGAAGAAGAGTTTCAAGGAAGCTATCATGATTGGGTTTAGAGTTGATACTCTCTACCAGGTTGGAGGAAGTCCACTAGGAGCGATGGCATGTGATAATATCCGACAGACTGAACTATGGCACTGGAGGTTTGGACACCTTCACTATAAAGCCCTTCCCAAAGCAAGGAAGGTGGTGATAGGGATGCCCGAGTTCACAAATGATCATGAAGGTGTATGTTAGGGCTGTGCTGAAGGGAAGAATACAAGGGGACCTTTCCCCTCAAGTGTCACAAAGACATCTGATGTCTTGCAACTGATACATTTTTATATGTCTGGTATGTTTCCCATGACATCCTTGGGAGGATGTTCTTATTATATGACGTTCATATATGAATTCTCTTGCAAAAAATGGATATAATTCTTGAAAAAGAAGGATGATGCATTCATGTGGTTCCGTACCTTCAAAGCCTTGGTGGAAAATATAACAGGGAAGAAGATCAAGATATTGAGGACCGATAATGGCACTGAATATGAGACAAACGAGTTCAAGAACTTTTGCAGAGAAGCTGGCATTAAGAGGGAGACCACAATGTTTGTGGGCTACAATGAAAATTCGAAGGCCTATAGAGTCTATGTGCCTAGTAAAAGGGAAGTGGAGATATGCCACAATGTTACCTTTGACAAAGATGCTTCCCTGAGGAAAGTAATCAATCTTCCGAGATCTGAGGAAGATCATGAAGTAAGGCCTGGAAATCAAGAAGAACTGAAGGATGAGGAACGGCCCGATGTTGAAGGACCGATGGACCCTATTGATCCACCTCCTATGAGGAAAATACCATCATGGCTCAGGGACACTCTCGAGGATGTCGAGAACCACATGTCCCTAAGGGGGACATTCCATGAAAGCAAGAAGAAAAATAGATACCAAGGGTATCTAGCAGCCATGAGTACAATCGTACAATATGAGCCTGGATCTTTTGAGGAAGCTGTAAAGCATCAAGTATGGAAGGATGCTATGCACGAAGAATATGAGTCCATTATGAAAAATAATGTCTGGGATGTTGTTCCAAGACCGGAGGACAAAGCAGTTGTCACCTCAAAATGGCTCTATAAGATCAAGCATGGATCTAATGGTAGTGTTGAAAAGTTCAAGGAAATATTTGTTGTCTGTGGCTTCTCTCAAAAGAAAGGCATAGACTATGATGACATATTTGCAGCTGTGGCCTGATATACCACCATCCAATCTATCATAGCCCTTGCTGCTACGCAAGGATGGAATCTTCATCAGATGGATGTGAAGACCGCATTTTTGCATGGTGTGATAAAGGAAGAAGTGTATGTGGAGAAACCTCTAGGGTTCGAAGTCCAGGATCGGGACACCCATGTTTTCAGGTTGAAGAAATCCCTCTATGGGTTGAAGCAAGCACCCAGAGCTTAGTATGAGAGAATAGATAGCTACATGATGAAGTCGGGCTTCACTCGTAGTAATGTTGATCTGAACCTTTACTTCAATGTTGATAGAGAAAAGCCTCTCATTTTGCTGCTGAGTTCGAGATGAAGTACCTAGGACTGATGCACTACTCTTTAAGCTTGGAGGTCTGGCAGAGACCTGGCGAGATTTTCCTTTCTCAAGGAAAATATATTGTGAAGTTTCTGGAAAGATTTTTTATGGTGGATTGTAAGTCCGTGTCGACACCGATGGAGCTCAACTTGAAGAAGTTAAATCGCAGCACTGTTGGGCTCGTGCTAGAAAATCCTATTGAGTATCGTCAACTTGTAAGGGCCCTAATGTTCTTAGTGAACACCTGTTCAGACATATGTTTTGCAGTGAACACTTTGAGTCAACATATGGTTGAGCCTCATCAATTTCATTAGGTTGGTGCTAAGAATATGTTGAGATATCTTCGGGACACGATAAACCATGGGCTGAGATACATTTCTAGGAGCATGAAACTCCATGGGTATACTGATGCCGATTGGGCTAGTAGTGTGGTGGATTGCAAGAGCACATTTGGATGCTGCTTCACACGTAGGTCTGCTTCGAGCAGGAAGTAGAAGTCGGTAGTTTTGAGAGCCGCTGAGGCTAAATACATTGCAGCATGTATGGCCTATTGTAAAGCCACATGGTTGTGAAATCTCTTCACTGATTTGTTCGAGCATGTGCTAGATGCCACCGTTATCCTTTGTGATAACCATAGGGGGATTCGTTTTTTAGAGAATCCCGTGTTCCACGATCGATCCAAGCATATTTATGGCTCGTACCACTTTATTTGGGATATGGTACAATGAGGCACCGTAAGGCTCGATCATATAGGAACTAATGAGCACGTCGTGGATATTCTCACAAAGCCCTTGGGGAAGGTCAAGTTCCTAACCTTCCATGAGAATCTTGGTATCATGGAACGACCCTATTCTGAGGGTCCTATTGGACAATGAGTGATCCAGGTGGATATTGGTGGTCACCCGCCTATTCCACTTGGGGCCCCACCATTGTCTCTTTCAGTTTTGGCACAACTTACTATTTTTAGCAGTTTTTCGGGTCTTGAACTTCCGGAGCCGTTTTGAGGCCCTAAACGACGTTTTTTGGGAAAAATGGGAGCAACATGGTTCCATGGACCCATTTTTATCACTCAAAATTTTTAGTCCTCAGATAGATCTTTCTAACGAGGTATGGTTCGTGTCAAACAGAGATCGTATGCCAAAGTTACGTCCCCGGGAAGTTGAAACACCAATTTACCTAAACGGGGCCCATATTTTTGGCGCTTCATCTCCTAGGGTTAGGGTTTTGGATGTTTAGGGTTTTCCATTATTTCTAAATAATAAATAGGCCCTTTAGCCCCATTTTAACTCAGCTCAGAGGCCTGTAGCCGCCACATCTCTTCTCAGAGATAGCTACTAGCAACCTAGCTAGTTTATTTCCATTCTGTTTGTAAGAAAATTTCAGTTCTTTGATATTAATGAAATGAAGTGTTATTTCTACTGCATCTTTGTATTTATGGTTATATGTTTATTCTATTGTGTTCCTGCATAAATCTGGATCAGTGGCATCAGAGCGGTTTGCTTTTTCTTGATCCTTCTTTGCATGTCCCCAACGAGGTTGGGGTATAAGGAGTTAGGGCTCGATCTGGTGGAACCTTTGCAAGATCAGCCTCGCAAACCCCGACAGACGCCCATGGGGGACGAAAAGGAAGATGAGGGAGTAGGAGATCCTATCAAAATATTTCTCAAGGAGGCCCTCGAAAAACAAAGGAATGCGATGATGGATACCTTTGCCCAGATCCTTCAATGGCTGCCCACCGGCGGCACATCTACATCCAGCAGCCACTCTGGAGGTGCGACTCCCTTTAAGGTACAAGTAAATTTTGACATTCACATATTTGAGGGTCAAATAGATGCAGATGCCATAGATATATGGTTGAATCTATTAGAAGGATATTTCTCGGTTCATGACTTTTCCGACCTAGAGAAGATTATTTTTGCACTCCTCAAAGCTACCCCCCATGTCAAGGACTGGTGGGAAACCTAATGTGAGAAAAAGGACAAGATATAACCCTCTCTATTCTCGACCATACCCACTTGTAATTCTTTCCGAGACGCCATCAAGGAACAATACTATCCCGTGGGGAGCTATGAGGACAAGTACATACAATGGACCACACTGCGACAACAAAGGGATCAAGATGTGCATGAGCTGACGAATTTGTTCCATACCCTGCACACAAAGTTTTGTATCAAAGATTCAGAGAAACATCTAGTGCTAAAGTATTGTAGTTGTTTGCACAGATACATTCAGGAGGAAATGGAGTTCCTCGACATCTCATCGCTTGGTACGACATACCGGTATGCTGCCAAGATTAAGCAGAAATTCAAACAGAAGAAGCGAGACTTTGGATCTGCGAATCAAAAGCAAGGGAAAGGTGCTCCCAAACTGTAGAAAAAAGGACAAATCCAAGGCATGGCAACTCAAGAAAACCTATCAAAGCCACAAGCAAGGAACAACACCGCAAAGCCAAAGAAGGACACGGGAAAGTGGTGTGAGTTCCATAAGACCTCCACTCACAACACAAGTGAGTGTCGGGCCAAGCAGTCGCTGGTGGCCGAGATGAGGGCTTCTAAGTTAGATGCATGCTCCTATTCTAAATTAGAACCTGACAAGGGGAATGAAAAAGGGAAACAGATTATTGATGCGGAGCCCAACACCACTGTTTCCACTACGAAGATCCAGAAGGAGGAACCAGAAGATCCAGAGGAGGAGGAACGTCTCTTCCACTTCCAGATGTGGGTAAAGGGATCCCCGGTATAGTTCATTTTCGACAATGGGAGCCAAAAGAACCTCATTTCATCAGACGCCATGAAGCATTGGGATTTCCGACCACAGCTCACCCACATCCATACACCATCGGGTGGCTTCACCAAGGACGAGATCTCCACGTCAGCCAGCAGTGTCGCCTTCCCTATAGCATCAAGCCCTTCACGGATGAGGTATTATGTGAAATTTCTCCTATTGATGTTTCTAATGTATTATTAGGACAACCATACTTGTGGAATCTTCGTGATGTGTATGTGTCTCAACCTCGCGTTGTTATTGTTACTTTGTGAAATAAGTTGTACAGGATACTAGAGGTGCCACCTCCTGCATCTATCTCTTTGGTTACTGCAAAACAATGTAGTAAGCTCATTTCCCAAACCGGGAATTTTTTTTTCCTGATGATCCGCCCCCAGGGCAAGAAGAAGACTGTGGCCATGACCTCTAGACAGGGCTCCTTTGCACGACAACAACAAATGGACAAGGTTGTGGAGGAGTACGGGGACATCTTCACCTCACCCATAGGGGTTCCTCTACACTGTCAGGTCAATCACCCGATTGATTTGACCCCAGGTGCGTCGCTACCCAATGGAACGATCTATCGACGCTCTGTTCTGGAGAATGATGAGATCAAGAGGTAGATTTAGGAGTTGTTGCAGAAAGGTCACATCCGACCAATTTCATCACCCTGTGGGATCCTAATCGTGTTGGTACAGAAGAAGGATGGGATGTGGAGACTCTGTATTGACTATCAGGAACTGAACAAGATCACTGTTCGGAATAGGTACCTGATCCAATGGATTGATGACCTTTTGGACCAACTCAAAGGGGTGAAATATTTCATCAAGATCGACTTGAAGTCTGGGTATCACCAGGTACCAATCGAACCCTCCGATGTGTGGAAGATTGCCTTCAAATCCAAGGAAGGCCTTTTCGAATGGTTGGTCATGCCTTTCGAGTTGACAAATGCTCCCGCAACCTTCATGAGGTTGATGGACGAAATCTTGCGGCCATTCACCAACTCATTTTTAGTGGTGTACTTGGATGAAATTCTGATCTTCAGCCAGACTTGGGAAGAGCACCTCCACCACATCCGACAAGTCCTCCAAACACTGCGGCAACACAAGTTGTGTGCCAATTTAGAGAAGTGAACTTTTTGCATGACCTAGGTTCAATATCTGGGATACATTATTGATGAAAGGGGGGTGCATGTGGATCCAACCAAGATCCAAGTCATTTGGGATTGGCCAGCTCCAACTACTATAACAGAGCTTCACAACTTTCTGGGTCTTGCTAATTTCTACCGTAGGTCCGTGTTGGGATTCTCTCATATCACTTGGCCCTTCAGTCAAGTCACCAAGGGAGGAGCGAGAGAAAAATTATTTTGATCGGAATCTCAATAGAAGGCATTCACAGAATTGAAAAATAGCCTCTATTCTGCCCTAGTGCTCACATTACCAGACTTGCAACAACCATTTGAGACTGAGATAGATGCCTCTGACTATGCTATTGGGGCAGTTCTTACTCAACAGGGACATCCAGTGGCATATCACAATGAGACATTGTCTGACACAGTTCACAAGTATCCCACTTATGACAAATAAATGTATTCCATTATGAAATCTTGTCGATAATGGAAGCATTACATTTTGGGGAAGGAAAGAATCATCCACACTGATCACCGGCCCCTGCAGTTCATACAGACACAAGGGAAGTTGCAAAATGATTTCCATCAGAAGTGGTCCACATATCTGCAACAGTTTCATTTGAACATCGAGTACAAGAAGGGTAGCACCAATAATGTTGCAGACTGCCTCAGCCGACCACCGATCGTGGCGCTCACCACCGTTCCCAAATCTTGTGGGCATGAGACTTCTGATTGGCCACTTCTCTATGAGAGGGACCCAGAATTCATCCACACATACAAGGCACTCTTGGGGGTATGCAAGTTCCAAATTTTCACCTCCAACATGCACTTTTATGTCACCTGGGACACCTTTGTGTTCCTTCATGCGAGCGTGCCAAGATGATATGGGAAGCACACTAAAGTCGAGTCGTTGGGAATTTCAGGGTCGAGAAAATAGTAGCAGTACTACATAATTATTTCTATTCGCCGAATCTTCGAAAGGATGTCGGGAAGCACATCAGATCCTACACTGCTTATGCCATTGCCAAACCGACCATCAAGAAGCAAGGCCTATATACTTTGCTACCTACCCCTAATCGACCTTGGGAATCCATCTCCATGGATTACATGTCAGGCCTGCCTTCTACTAAGAATGTAAATAACTGTGTTTTCGTGGTCATCGAAAGATTCTCGAAGATGGCCATTATGGCGGCCTGCAAGAAGAATATCACAATAGAAGCCACTGCTAAAATCTTCTTTGAACGAGTGTGGGTGCACTTTGGGATCCCACAGTCTATCATATCAGATCAGGATAGGGTTCCTCAGCACATTTTGGTCTAGCCTCTGGTCAATTCTGGACACCAAGCTCACCAAGTCCACAGCTTTCCACCCCCAAACAGATGGCCAGACATAGGTCGTCGACAGAATTATTGTACACAATATGCACATGTACAATTCAAAGAATCCACACACATGGGATGAGAGCCTCCCTTATGTACAGCATAGTTATAACCTGGCTCTCTACAGCTCAATCGACCACAGCCCCTTTCAGGTGGGCTTGGGATTCCAGCCAGTATGTCCCATTGACGTAGCCATGCCATTTTCAGCTACTCAAGCCGATTCATCTCATGTCCAGTCTAAAGTTGACAAAGCAAATATCTTCATCGAGCACATTCAGAACATCCGCCAATAGGTTCATGACATATTGGATAGATCCAATGCTAATTACACGTAATGCCATGATCAACATCGGGTGACACACAATTTCCAGGTGGGCGACAAAGTGTCGCTACATTTGCAGAAGGAGCGCCTCACTGGACCCCACCGTAAGCTTCGCCCGCTCTGATACGGGTCGTACACCATCACCAAGGCTGTAGGTAACAATGCCTTCGAGCTCAGTATTCCACCATTCCTTGGTTTGCACCCAGTATTCAATGTGGACCACCTTCGTCCCTACTTCCCAACTCTACTGGACAGCTTTGACATTGCAGAAAAACTCACACCAATAGAGTTAAACCCAAACTCCATGGATAGGGCACCACAGATTGTATCATGGACATGCAAATCAAGAACACTTTCCAACAGAAGATCCAACTATATCGGGTTGTCAAATCTGGCCAACTCCTGCACCAAGGAAAGTGGTTCACTAGGGACCAAGTTCAACAAAAGTTCCCTCATCTCATGGAGGAACCTAACACAATGGGGACCATTGCTTCCTAAGGGGGAAGGAATGATCCAAGTGGATATTGGTGGTCACCCACTTATTCCACTTGGGGCCCCACCATTGTCTCTTTCAGTTTTTCAGTTTTGGCACAACTTACTATTTTTAGCAGTCTTTCGGGTCCTGAACTTCCGAAGCCGTTTTGAGGCCCTAAATGACGTTTTTTGGGGAAACCGGGAGCAACACAAGTTAGTAGACTGATGTTGCTCACTCAAAATTTGTAGTCCTAGGATAGATATTTCTAACGAGGTATGGTTCATGTCAAACAGAGATTGTATGCCAAAGTTACGTCCCCGGGAAGTTGAAACACCAATTTACCCAAATGGGGCCCATAGTTTTGGCGCTTCATCTCCTAGGGTTAGGGTTTTGGATGTTTAGGGTTTTCCATTGTTTCTAAATAATAAATAGGCCCTTGAGCCTCATTTTAACTCAGCTCAGAGGTCTGTAGCCACCACATCTCTTCTCATAGATAGCTACCAGTGCCCTAACTAGTTTATTTCCATTCTGTTTGTAAGAAAAAATTATTTCTTTGATATTAATGAAATGAAGTGTTATTTCCACTGCAGATTTGTATTTATGGTTGTATGTTTATTCTATTGCGTTCTTGCATAAATCCAGATCAATGAGATCTGGGAGCTCTGGGGGGATTTGGGGATAGCTTATTAGAGCTATAAGAAACCATAGGGCTAGGCTTGCCGAACCTTGTTGGTGTGCTTCTGCCCCACCATTATGATGATTGAGTTGGTTCACCTCTCATGATTTGTGCCCCGTATGCATCCTACCCATTGAGTTCAGGGCTCACGGGAAGTACCTCTCATTTGGCCAGTGAGGTGGGAAAATATAGAGACTAGTAGCAAATATTGATGGACACATCAGAGATTTTTGTACTCTCTATCTATGATGGCATGGTCCAACCACTTGATCTGGGATCAAGTACAGTGAGGTTTTGGACCTCCTGCTAACTTTGTGTTAGATAAACCAACTTCAGGTTGGTATGAGACTCTTTTCGATTCTTATAGAGGTTTCGAACCTCTGGGCTAAATTTGTCAGCCGGGAATGATGTCTTTGTGACTGACCCACATTTGTTCTGAAATAGAAGCCAAAAAAGCAAGTTAAGGCAGGATGACGCACGATGTTTCGATTGCATAGGTGGATGGAGTTCTCCCTAGTTAAGAGGGAGTGTTAATTTTTGACAAGTAGGTCCAAAATCCATGTTGTAATTCTCAGATGAATATGCCAATATTTTTATTGGACTCCTCTTTCGGAGAGGTGCAAGATCAATCGAAAAATCATCTTGATCCGATGAGAAGAAAATTTATTTAGAATTTATTCAAAATATGTGCAGGTTGGCCTGAAGGTTTGAAGCCCCAACAGTTGTGTCACACACCCTCATTGATGGATATATATTGGTCAACGATGGAGGACATTTTCACTCATCACATCCTCACACATTTCTCTCTCCTCATCTGATTGGTTCGATCACTTGGAGGATTTTCTCTTCACACGTGGGAAATTGCAGCAAGGAGACTTTTCTATTTTCGGCATAGGGTTTACCACACCATTGACCAGCCTTGACTTTGGTCAATGCATGGTCAAAATGACTTGAAACTCTCCCAAATTTTTGATTTTCTGAATTTTCATTTTTTGGCACAATTCTTGAGGCTGGACGTTGACCTTGACTTGGCTACATTGACCCTTCTGTTATTGTTGTTTGTTTTGACCATTGACTGACAACGTTGAATTTTGTTAACTTTTGGGGTTTACTGTTTTGGCTGTCCTAGAAGGTTGTGTGACACTTCTGGTTGGCTGACTGTATTGAGACTTTGCTGGTTGAAGCATCCTGCTGACCGCTATAACGCACCAACACACTTATATATTTTGGCTTATCTTCTGTCGATCTACGGGTATGTTCTATCAACATTTTAATTTATTGTTTATGTGATTGCTGACTGATATTGGGATAAAAAGTAAAGCTCCATCAGGCATAGAACATCTACAAAAATTTACACCAAACAATATCTGTAGGATATGCCCATCTTAGGAAGGGGATAGTTTTCTTTTAGAGACACCTTATTCAAGTTTCTGAAATCAATACAAAGACAGATTTATTCAATTTTATTTCTCACCAGAACAAGATTTGACATCCAATCATAAAATATACTGGGGACAATGATACCATCTTTAAAAATTCTATTTACCTCTTTCTCTATCAACAACAACAACCTTGGGTTGATTCCTCTCAACTTTTGTCTAAAAGGCTTTTGATCAGGCTTGACCGGAATTGTATGTTGAATGATATTCTTGTCATATACTTTTAGATCTTCATATTCCAAAGAAAATACATCTAAAACTTCTGAAAACAATGCTCTGTATTTTTCTTTTACCTCTAGAGATAAGGATTTGGACAACTTTACCATCTTGGGCTTGTCTGTTGTTCCAATATTCACATCTTCAACACCTTTCTTGGTAGGAGCCATGGTCGTTTTTCTATAACATCATCTTGATCAAACAATTCTTCCAAAGGTACACGATCCCTTGCAATGTTGTTATCTTTTAGCTATAATACATCAACCTGAGTAGCCTCGATCACTTGATCATCTTTATAAAATGGCTCATCAATAAAGGAATTTTCAAATTCACCTTCCATATTCAGAAAATTATTCACCTGTTTTTCATCCCATAATACTTGCCAATACCTCAAGTTATCAGGGACATTTGGTCAATGTTTGACATGGATTTCAAACTTCCTATTAGAAAATATGGGAATCTTAAAGTTAATTGTTGCTGTAGCAAGCGAATCTGCCATAAGATTCTGACTTCTTGGTTCTACTGACAATGTATATTCAGGAAATTTTTTGATAATGTCAAGTACAACATTCCTATATGATCTCATTTATGGATGCTTAGCCTGGTATTTTCCTTTTACCTATTTGATTATAAGCTCGGAGTCACCATAAACGGAATTTCTTTTTGCGCCCAACTATTTCATAATTTTGAGGTCAGTGATCAATGCCTTGTACTCAACTTCATTATTAGAACAATCAAAATCTAACTTGTATGAAAAAAATATCACATTATTTGGTATTTTACCTGATTGATGAATTGGAATACAGATCCAAATTCCGGCGCCTACCCCATCTTTCCCTAAGGCACCGTCGAAATCCATGGTCTAAAGATCATTCTCATCATCCAAAAGTTGGAATTCTGTAGTCTGATTTGTCTCCTTTTTTCGGGCCACTTCTTCAATCTGTGTTGAACCATTTTTTGACTTCTTTGATAACTTCTCTGAAGAACTAGGATGATTGCCTTGTTTTTCATCCAAAACTTCTCTGACACTATTTGAAATTTCTGGAATTTCCTCAACTTCTATAAGCTAACTATCTAAATCATTAAAACCACTATAATTAAAAAAAATAAATGACTTGATCAATATGTAAAACATTGATAGGATGATTGTTTGGTTTCTATTTACTGGTGATCATATACTTCATTTTTGTCTACCAGTACAAATTCCTCAATTGTCCACAACCCGGGATGGTGGCATAAGAGAAATCCAATTGAAAATTACGTCTTAAATTTTCTCCCCAAGACCTTTAAAGTATCATGCCAAACCATGGAGCTATATCATCTACTACCACATCCATTAAGACATTTTTAGCAGGAACTTTCTCAAGTGAAACTACCAAGTTTTTTATAAGACTGAGACAATGTACTCTACTAGAATCAAAAGAATAAATATCATGGTAAGGATGGGTTATATCCAAGGCCAATTTTTCCATTATGGCATTTTTCATCGCGTTATGAGAAGCTACGAAGTCAAGCATGACATTGTGGAGGATACACTCATGAATTCTCAAACTTAGATAAAACAGGGGAACTTCACTATCTTCTAGTTGACCATCTGTGGCTGGACCAAAAATGAGAACGGGTTCGTCATCTTCAACATTAACCATATCTGACATAGGGTAGATTTGTATTGATCGTTTTTTACAAGCTCGGTCAAGGGGATAGATACGTTTAACTTAGATATTTCATTTTCTAAGCTAAAAATATTGGATTGCTTATATACCTCTTTTATAGTGGTGTCCCTCTTGTTGGGCTGGTCCTTTGCTGCAACTTCCTTCTTTTGACTTTATTTTTATTTTCTTGGTGCACTTGTAGATGCTTGATTGATCTTGATCTGATTTGCAGCTACAGGCTCCTTTCCCTTATTCTGACTAGCTTGGGGATTTTTCTTGGGCCGAGTATATTTTTGCTAGGATGTCCTCTTCTAGATAGGAGTGATAAGAAAATATATATTCCTCAATGAATATTACCTCTGATGTGATCTGAGTGCATTAAGATAACCCCACTGATAATCATCGGATTGAACCTCCAACTCATCATCAATTACAAGTATGTAGTCTTCATCTTTCGGAAAATCCGTTTTCTCATGTATTCTTCATCCTCTTTCAAGAATATAGGTTGTCCATATGATGTGAAGAAATGATTTTCTTCCATGATATCATCTTCTTCTTCAACCCCTTGAGAATAATTCTACTGCAAAGGAGTTCGGATCTATTGTTGTGATGGTTGCTCTGGAGCTCTTTGTTCCCTCTGTTTAATCCTAAACTCAGGCTGTTGTTGCTGACCTCGGGAATTAAGATTCTGAACCTATGCTTCTGGTTGTCTTTTAGAGATAGACATTCTATCAACCATTCTTTCCATAGTCCTTATCAAAGTATCCAATTTCACCTCATAGGATGTGGATGGTTCTTCCTTGATTGTCACCTTTCTTTCACCTTTAGTCTTTGAATTTTTTATTGTCAAAATTGTTTCGACACCAACTGTGTTTCTTTGCATATCCTCTAGTGTTGTAGGACTTATCTCTCAGAGCTGGCATGCCATATCCAGATCAAAAGAATCTGGATAGTGAAAGAGGGCCAAACCTGGAGGAGGTTTTCTCTCATTTGGGATTGAGTTATACACTCAGTTGAAACAAGAAGTGAAAAATCATGAACTAAATAATTTGGATTTATATTTAATTTTTCATACTCGGAAAGAATCTGAAGTGGATTATTTTTCACTTCCCATCTAGTTATGAATGCATCAGTTAGCTGCTCCATATTTCCTATGGAATTTGTAGTCAAATAACTGAACCAAGTTTATACATCTCCGGAGAAGCTTTGGGCAGTGATCCTCATTTTTGCATCATTATCATCAATCTCTTCTAAGTCAATGAAATAAATGACTTTGACTAAGTTTTGTCGGGTACTAATCTATGAATTTTCATCAAAGAGAGGAAGTCTTTGACCATAGCCTTGTGGTAAGGGTGAAATTTGAATAGGTAAAATCAGAGGTGAAAATCTCGCCATGAATCCTGCTAAGTGTGGTGCAAGAGTAAAAATGGGAGTGATATACTGAGAAGGTAATGAAGTAGAAGGGATGGAAGAGGAGGCAACAACTGATTGATGTTGTGTAAAAATGAACAGAGACTCTTGCTAGTTTTTCAGATGTATATTGGAGTTGATTAGCTAATTTTTCAAGTCTATCAAACTGACTCCAGACTTTCCTATCAAAGTCTGACTCAGATTTGGATACTTCGGAAAGTAATCTATCTTCAAGTTTTAGGGAATAAAATAATACTTTAGACAATGGTTTAACTTCAGATAATATCAATGGATCAAACACTATCTTAGACAATGAAGTTTCCGACTTTGATCTAAAAAAACATAATTCAAACTTCAAATCGAATGGAATATATTCAAGGGATAATACTTTTGCAGGTAATGATGAAGATATTACCAATGAAAATGGATCCAGCTAAATCTCTGAGTGCTGGGATATCTACTTTCGGATGAGTTTCTTTGGATATTCAACTCAGGAAGTTGGATGAGGATCAGGATTCAATCCTTTGTATTGTAATATCCGAAAATGGAATAGTGCATTGATATAAAACACAATAGTTGAAAAACAACAAAGAAAAAAATTAATCTAAAGACAACATCAGAATGCATAGAGAAGCTGAGCCATTTTATTATATAGGAGGTGAATAGAAAGTACAACAGTGCTCAAAATATGAGACACTCAAGCCAGAGAGATGGCCTAGAATGACCCTGAAATGATCCCACGAGAGGGACTGCGTAATTGTTGAACTGCTGGAAGGCAAAATGTGTTGTCCCTAATGCAACTGTTGGGACTACAACTGCCAGAAAGATAGAAATTCATATATAGGCAGTTTGTGAGCTCTGATGATGCTGAAAATAGATATACAAGTTCTATGATGGATGCCGAAGATAACCCATAAAGGGTTCCTCAGATATATCAATCTAATAAAACCACCCTCTTAGGGCTTGCACTATATAGTTGCTGGTAATGCAGATCTGCTACATGAACTAAAGATATGAAAGCTGCAATGATGTGCAATCAGATCAATGCAAGAAGGGTTGATCCCTTCACTAGATTCTTGGGATAAAAGCTCAATATATAGCTCCTCCAATCTCCTCCAATGAATATAGTTGTTGATCACTCAACAACTTCATAAAACTCCGTTGTAAGAGAGGGAGGCTCAATAGCCTACTAATAGATATGTCAATACAACTCTAGAATGATGGAAACAATAAATAAAATGCGAGGAGAATATCCCTCATAGGATTTCTAGTTGAAATGCTGAAAACTTCCTTCCTCCACTGGATCTACAGAACTGAACTACACAATCCTTAAAGGGATTGTTTTTGCATGGAGCTAAAACTCAATGGCCTGAATTCCAGATATAGATCTGCTACTCTTGGAAGACTGAATCTGAAGAACAAAGTGGTAGGATGAATCCTCCACCGGTTTCCTAGCTAAATACTAGAAACAACCTCCTGAAGATGGCACTAATGCTTTATGAGGAATACAGCTCAATAGAAAACCTTCCCAAAGTAGGCACACAAGTCCCCCATGGGTAAGGGTGGGATTTTTTCTTGGAAACACCCTGTTCTAAACAGCACTGCAAATTTAGCTAAAAATCTCAAGTGTGCATAGAAATGTCCTAAGACAAATCCATACCTAAACAGATCAAATAATAATCCAAGTATCCAAATTTTCCTTCTATTGTGCCTTTACCTTCATTATATACATTTTGAGCCTTCCATATCCTAGGCCCACTTCTAAATTGTGCTGTACATGTGGACCTAAGTCTCCATGGTTGACTGTGTTGTTTCTCCATGTCCTCCATCATGTCTACATGTGATGTTCAACCTCTTCATCATGTGTGCATTAAATGCACTACTTCCTCCATCATGTGCTCATTAGATGCACCTCTTATCCACTAACTTATCATAATTGATCTATGATCTTACTTTGAATGCATTATTATCTTAGTTGACCTCTTCAAAGATCCTCAAATTTTTCATTTAAGATCCATGATCTTATTTGACTGTTTCACCCTTCATGATCTATCTCATAAATGAGACATGATCTCCACTCCTTTATCATTAATGGAGCTGCTTCACTACTCCATGATTTAGATCTAGATCTATAATATCCACATACACACATCAAAAAGCGGATTTTATTCATCTTTGAGGACTATGGGTCCCTCCACCCTTTTATTTACTTAATTAATTAAGTTTATTAAGACTCTAATATTCCAAATAAACATGTGAACATTTTTGAATGTTACAGTCCTCCCTGGAAAAATTTTGCTTGTCCTCAAGCAACTGCAAAAGTATATGCTAGAGCAATCTGTACCCCTCCTAATGGCATCCACACAAGGAATGTCTCCCCATTTTCTGCAATGAGTTATGTATGCCCAACACCAAATTTTCCTCTCCAAAATCTCTAGAGTAATCTCTAACTGTGTAGCTAGATGTCCCTCCTCAATCATGAAGCTCCAATTGACAACCATAAGCTATCCAACATCCTCCACAATACATGAGATACATAAAGATAGATGGTTCCCTCCACAAAAGGAAAGCCCCAACTCACAAAGTATACCTCCATCCCATGATACATGAATTAAAGAGAGGCTTTTCATGGCTCCATCCTTAGCCCTGTTGGCCTTGTTGGATCTAAGCATCATTCCAACATTATTCAAAAGAAGAGATCGAGATATATGGGTAGACAAAGGCGTCAAACTAT
Source organism: Pinus albicaulis (assembly GCA_034641835.2). NCBI lineage: Eukaryota > Viridiplantae > Streptophyta > Pinopsida > Pinales > Pinaceae > Pinus > Pinus albicaulis. Next base: position 1,176,496,936 of record CM076572.1, on the reverse strand, counting down.
ATTCTCCCAATAGTAACCAACGCAGAAATTCTCCTTGCTGCCACACCACACCATCAAAATACCAAGTATGGTGTCCATAATATCCAAGTAAGAGCCATAGGAGGAATTCCTATTGTTGCCATCGTCCAACACTATCATGCAAAGTAGGGGAGTATGTAGGGCCAATTTTGTAATATCCCAAGATGGGGAAGCAACAATATATGAACATAAAACTGGAAATAATAGTGTAAATCAAATCATGAACATTGGAGACCAATATGGAGACAGATCTTCATGTATTATGTCATCAAATCCATACATAATAGTGAGGCATGAAACATGTACAATGAGGGAACAAGCCCCCCATAAGCAATCACTCCTAAAACTGAATTTCTGCTACAATACAAAATGCCGGAAGACTTCTACAGCGCAGTTATAACACACTGCTACAGAAAAATATTGTACAAAATATGTAGGGCTATTATATGCCTCAAAAGATATGCCCAATACAGATCTAGGCTTAATAAAAACACCTACAAAGAACCCGGAAAGGGTTTTTAGAAATACACCCTATACAAGATGGGATCTAAAGCCTTAGGGCTGAAGGTTCACTGCAAACTGAAGCACATGAGTGTAGAAGGCTGAAATATAGCATATCAGATGTAGATCTCCTCAAAGGCCTCCTCCAATGAAAGGCTGAACCCTCCAATCATGGGAAAACACTCCAAAGGAGCCACAAGATCCCTCATTGAAGCTGCCCTAAAAAATAATGCAATTCCCAGCTGGAACAATGCTGGAAATGATGGAAAATAGTTGGCCTGGTGCCAAAGATCTGAAATATGTCTAAGAGCTCTCCAAACTGATCTCTCAAGTGAAGGAATACTTCCTCCAATGAGAAACTAGTTCAGAAAGTGGGTTTCTAAACCCTCCACTGCAACACCTTGCAACACAACACAATAACCTGCAGAAACTGCACTGATGAAGAAAGTTTTATCTTGGCCTGAAAAGCTGAATGTGGAAATGAATGCAATGCTCTTCCAAGAGGCCCCTCAAGGAAAGAGGTGGGATTCCTGCTCGGGAACACCCGGTGCTAAACAAAACAACAACTCTGCTAAACAACAAGAGGATGCAATGTCTAAACAGACCATAAACAAATAATAATCCAAAAAATAACCTCATATGGTTGCCATCCCCTTCCTTATATAGAATATGAGCTTCCTTGCCCTTGGCCCCACTCAATTAGGTCATTTCCTTCATGAAATTAACCTCCCTCCAAACTGCGTTATTCCTCAATTAATCTCCACTCCTCCATAACAACGCTATTGACTTGGTCAAAGTTGACTGAATCAACATGATCCAACCCCTATTCACACTTGAAGGAGCTTTATTTAGCTGGTGAAAAGGTCTCCTTTCACACTTGAAGTGTTTTTATTGCTGCTTAGGAGACTTATGGGCCTCCTCACCCACTTATTCACCTACCTAGTGATAAAACAAACTATAATATTTCATTTAGCTGAAGGCTAAATTTTTGGAATATTACAAAAGTCCCCCAATAAAATCCAAAGCAACAAGACCTCTTGCTGCCTCTTCACATCTTCATGTGAATCATGGAGAAACAACAACATACTGGATGACATACAGAATGTCATATCATCCCAATACAAAAAAACTCCATTATCACGCATCATGAGAGTATTATGCTATATTACAAACAATACAAAACACATAAACATGAGAGATGTGATGTGATGGTCAAACTCTCTCAACCAAAGTGAACATGCCTTCTTTTGCTTCACTCTGTCTTTGATACAAAAGGCATGGGTCAAGTAAATATGAGCTATTCGGTGGTAACCATACTCATCCGAGAGCAGCCAACACAACCATGCCTCCTTCTTCATTACATGAGTGTGTACAAGGCATGGATCATGAAAATATGTGCTGTTGGGTAGTAACCATACTCACCCAAGAGAAACCAGTGCAACCATACTTCTTGCTGGCCTATCTCATAGTTCTGCAAGTGGTTTGGCAACCCCTTCCTCCATATCATCAACCATTCATCCCAATGTGGATGATGGATCTTATCCTACAAAACTTGGTATCCTCCCATTGTAAGACACCAACCTCCTCAAACTGTTGAAGAAATTTTTACTCCATGATATTTTGAAGTGCACCTCTAATGAGATCTCCCCATGAGATTCTCTTTTCACCAATGGCCCTCCAAAACCAGTGAATTTATGGATCTGCTGCAAGTAGAAGTTTCACCTTGAGCTGTGAGATTCTCATTGAGAAAGTGTCATCTAGAAAGGAGGAAATGTTCCTCATCTCAAGATGTCTGCCATCTATCATCTTTACCTCCATTGCTTCATGAGTGAAGCTACCTTCAGAATGCTCCAGGAATTATGGGGCCCTCTCATCATCACTGCTACTAAGTGACAGTACTGTAGATCTGCATGGTGATACATATGTTGTCTCATGGCAAGGCACAATCCTGAAATCATAGCCAACCATTATACATAGGATCATGCTCATCCCATCTTCTGAAACTCTACACTTCAACTCAAAGGGTTGAATGTAGCTTGAAAATGGTGAAATGGTATAGCTCTTCATCTCCTCCTTGATCAACTCATGGTTCCTCTGTGCAGTGATATTTTTCTGCTCCAAATCAACATGTTGTTATAATCCTTGTTCATGCAATGGCCCTGATGGAATATCCCCATAAGTTTCAATAAGAGGTACTGAAACAATATGAGATGAAAGTGCATGCATACCTTGGGTCAACTGATGTGTGGGAACCTCTTGCAAGACCACAAGAGTTCCTTCAACTGGTACAATGGTCTCTCCAACTGCTGGTAAGAGTGATGGCTTCTCTTCTATCAATGTACCAGCAATGGAATCTACCTCCTCCTCCTCATGAATCTCCTGAATCATGCATCAGACTCTATATGTCAAGGGCTCAAGACTATCTTGCAAATATGCAAGTGTCTCTCCTCCGGATATAAGTACTTTTGTAGCTGGTGGTGAATGTAGTGACTCTTTGTCTAGAGTGACAAGAATGGCATCCTCATTTGTTTCCTTAGGAAATGTATCTAGGTTTCTCACTTCAAACTTCTTCCTGAACTTGTGAAAGAAATCCAAATACTTAGTCACCTTTTCATGTTCCATGTGACCAAACCACCAATCATTGGCTTCACCATGAAGATGAAGTGCTGCAATATGAACAACCTCTTTTTCAGCTACAGGATGTAGCCTAAAAAATGCATCTAACTCTTTCCTCCAAGCCTTTACAGTGCTTGAGGAATATCCATCAAATGTAGGCAAATAGAATCTATTGTGCCTCTTTATTCTATTGCTGCTATAGGATCCTCTTTCTTATTTGATTTTGAAGAATTGTTGGAGTGTTAGATTCTCCTTGAATACTCTAGAATCTGCTTTGTACTCTTTAATATATAGATTGAGAGTCTCATGAGTCTCAGGTTCCATATTTATTCTATCTTTATCTCTATACCATTCACCTTATTCAAAGGAAGTGGGCATAGTTGATCTATGAGGAGATCTAAGATTCTCCGGTCTTCATTGTTGCTGATAGGAAGTGCTTGGACCTTCCTCATCCAATATTCTTCTTGGATCCTTCATTTGCCTTTCTCTCTTCATTTGATTGACCTCCTTGGAGAGATATTGTAGGGATCTAAAGATAAGAGTGGAAAAACTACAATCCTCCTTCATGATATATATTTTCTATATGCTTCTTATTTTGATACAAAAGATGAAGTGTCCACAAGCTAAGCCAAAGATCATGCTCTGTGTTATCACCAAATTGATCTTGATTGGATTCTCATCAATCAACTCAATGTAACTCTTTCAAACCACTTCTAACTGAATATTAGCCTCTTTAGTTTGAGAGGGCTCTCTCAAAGGGGGTTTATGATTTTAAATAAGGATAGTACTAGATGGCTAACTCTATAGAATTGTAACTTGTTTTTATATGATTTCAAGTTGAAAAATGAAGGCTTGCTACCATTGGGCTTATGGAGTCAACAAACAGTAGTCTTAGTGACAATGGTTCTTGTTGAGCCTCAAGATTGTGCTTTCTTTCATCTTACTTTACCTCATTTTCCTTTGTCCATTGTTATCCCAGACCCAATTGATCAATGAAATTAGTTAAAATTACTGTTAGAATGATTAACATGGCTAACTTGCTAAGTTTTGTGATTTTTGTCATTATAATGAAAACTGGCTACAGAATGCAGACATTCCGTAGCTAACCGGCAATTCTGCAGCTGTCTTCACGTTCAGGCATGTTCCAGGTGTCCTCTCAAGAAAAACCACATATGGGTATATTCCACGTCATGTCTACATTGTTCGTTGCTCACCATGAAGATTTTGGATATGGTTTTGGTACGTGGGAACTCATTTAAGGAAGAAGATTTCTAATAGGACTGTCTTAGTCCAGATGTCCTTTTCCTTTTTACGCTGCCACTTTAAGAGTCATAGTATGATTTCGATAAGGAAAGACAATGATCCTCGAATTGTTGAAAGTCTTGTTATGTAAATTTGTTATAAAAACACTTGGGAAACCGAGAGATAGGCTAGATTTTGCTCTGGATTTTTCTTAGATTTCATGCTATATTTCTGAAGACGCAGACTACTCTGTTCAAGTTATTTTTCCTTTAATGAAGAAGACAATATTGCTTTGAAAGCGTTGATTTGATTTGGAGTTAGATTCCGTCTGGTGGTAGAGGGCCCCTGCCTCCTGCACAGCTTTACTTTTGTAATTTAGATAAGTATCTTAGTTGTTTTTACGTTTTTGAAGTTTGAGTCCATAGTTAATTTCATTAGCCACTATAGTTATACTTGTTCTAAGAACTCTTCCAAAATATCATGATAATGAATGAGAAATGGCTATAGTGTTGTAGGATTTAATTGTAATTTCTTTTGTTCACTATCACAGTTGAACTTATACTAAGCAAACTCTTCCAAAAAATCCTTATGATGTCTAAGGCATGATTGTGATACTGAATGTTTCAGTTGTTTGTTTTCACTAAGTAACATAGCTGTTCTTGCTCTTAAAACGCTCTTCCAAAATATCATAATGATGGGTAGGAGATAGATATGATATCTTAGTTTTTAATTGCTTTCAGTATTTATGTTTGCATTTGCACTGAATTGTACAGTCAGGATTGTTCTAAGAAGCTCTTCCAAAATACCAATCATGATGGACAAAACAGACTGTATAATCCCATAGATTAATGCATGATAACTTAGTTAGGATACTCCAGAATCTAATTGCATTTAACTCATGCTCTGTTATTTGTTTTAAGTTTGATAATGGCTTGTTAGTTCAACACTGTTTTAGACTAGTGACATCTTAAGTTCAGTTTTAAGCTTAACTCATTTCATTTTCACTCCACATTTAGTTCTCATCCATTGCATATTAGATTACTTCAGTTGTTAAACTTAACAAAACAGCCTTCATTATTTACAAAACCTCTTCTTGTTCCAAATCTATAATTGAGTCATAACCATATGAACAGAAGACAATATCATTTCAAGGCCTGAAGTACTTTTGCAACTTCCTTTATCATCTCACAAACAAATATTTCCTCAAAAGACTATTCTAAAAATCTATAACCTTTGAGTGAAGTGTAGTGGTATCAAGTTGCAGAATAGAGTTAGGAGCTAGTCTTAGAGTAGAAGATCCTATGATGTCAACAATATTTTTCTCCAAATATGTTTCCACAAATATTTAATCATGGATAAAATATTGTCTCATTATAAGATGATTGTTTAATTGTTTAGATTAGGAGAATTTGTATACTTAGCTGACCATTTCTCAAACTCTCCCAAAATACCTTTGATAAAAGAATTGGACAAGTTAATTTTGTGTTTTGATTCATTTTCTTGAAGTCATTATCAAGCTTGGTATTCTGTTTAGTCATATTTTAGGTTTGATTCTGTTTCAGTATCTGCCTTTGCATTTGTCACTTGTCATCAACCAATTAGGCTTCACTCTGTTTTTAATCAGTAGCTTCTTTCCACTAGCTTTCTAGTCATTTTCCTTGTGAACATAAAACCACCAAAAAAACCAAAAACATCATAAATCATCACAAAAGACCAAAAACATCATAAAACACTAAACACAACGCATTAAGAGACAAACACCTAGGCACATACAGTGCACTTCACTTCAGCAGTTTACCAACCCTGGTTGAAAATTAAATGAACTCAATTTAGGAGACTAGGTTGAGACCAAACAGTTCTTCACATGGAAGCTAAGGCAGATAGAGGTTTTTATCATAGATAATTCACACACATAACATAGGAAAATGCAGTCATTTCATCACTAAAGGAAGTCAGAGCATGATATTATGAATTATGAGTAATTAGAGATGGAATCTACTGCAAGTGATTAAACATAAAGATACATATCAATAACGCATCAAAAACCTCATGAGAATCTCAAGTCTGGAAATATAATGTCACTTTGTATTACCGAAAATGGATAAAACATACAAGCAACAATTTGGTGCAATATTCTCCAACCCCTTTATTCTTCGATGTTTTGTCTATAAATAGACATTATTTACAATGTGAATGATCTGCCTGGTTGTCTAGATCTTCGAATTCTACTCTGACACCTATCATAACTGAAATCATTAACTTAAAACAGATAAATGACAACTATCCTTAAAGAAAACAAACTCCTAATAGGACTCTATCTCCTATTTATTACATTCCTTTATCCTATTAGTGAAATAGTTATATAATGGTTACATCATGAATGTCACATGCTCGAAGGAAAAATCACCAAGTTCACCATCACTTTACATCTTTAAAGCAACTCTATATCTGTGGAACATAACCCTACTTTTTAGGAATGGATGACCTTCTCTTTAAACACTAATTTGACTGATGAGATGGATGTGTGGCACTCCCTTAAAGTCATAAATATATGTTGATAAGGTCCATTGACATGCTAGAGGTCTCCAGCTGGCTGATGTACTATCAAGATGCTCAAAATTATTCAAAAATTAGTAGCTACGAAAACATAGCAGTTTTGGGCAATTTCGTAGTGAGTTTTGGTAACGTAGGAAAAATGGCTTTTCCATCAATCTTCTTGACATCTTTTCTATTCCAACAAATTCATTATGTCATGAAACCTTGCAAACCATCTATCTACCTCCATAAAACATGAAAAAACTGATTTTTAAAGCAAAAAAGCACCTACAGGAATTTTTGTAGCGTATTTCTGGCTTCAAGCCTAAGGTACGCTATGAAACTGTGTAAAAACCAGAAAATGTTGTTTTCAAGATGGTCTTCAAAAACTGTTCTCCAAATACAAAATTTTGACTCTTTGCATGTTATTAATCTCCTAAAAGCTATTCCATCTTAACTTATTACTCCTATGGTGTTTCCTTTTCATTCACAATCAGTTGACTAATGGGCTCTTCTACCACTGTCATCTTTAATCCTTTCTTTTCCAATTCCACCTGAATTAAATCCAGTTGTTCCTGAAGATCTTCTACTTTGTCCTCTAAAGCTCTGTTTTTGGATTTTAAGTCAAAATTCATCCTCCTAACATGCTTAACCTCCTCTCTCAGTGGCTGAGTCCATTTAAGCAATGTTTCTGCATTGTCCAAGGTTTTTGAGACACTTATGACCTGTTCTTCCCATATTTCCTTCATTTTTTCAAATTGAACCTTCTGGACTTTTTGTTTCTTTGCCTCTTGCTTCAAAACTGATATCTCTTTACCTGCCTCCATAAACTGCTCTTTACAGATTTCAATTTATGATTTTTCAATAATTTTCTCTTTACCCTTTATTTACTTGATAACAAGTTCTCTTCAGCTTGCAAAATGGGTGATTATTCAATGTCAATTGCATGCAAGATGTCCTATAAGTTTCCTTTAGCCACTGTCTGGCTCCTAGTAACTTTTTTCTTCCTTGTTTGCTGAATTTCTACTTCTGTTTTGCAGGTGATGTTTTAGGTGTGTCAATCTTCTGCAAAGGCTTTGCCTCCATGCTCACTAGTTCTGGACGAGATGATCTATTCCCTTCTTCAATTTCCTCTGCCATTGCTGGTGATGAAATGTTTCTAGGTTTGGAGGATTTCTTAGGAGTGACAACATAAATTTCATAACCACTCATGAAAAATAAGGAAGTCCAATCTCTGTCTAATCTCTTCAATTCCTCTAACACTAGCAACTTAATCAAACCATGATGAAAAAGAGAAGTTTCATTTCCCTCTGTTTTTATTTGAACCTTATCTGACATTTTCCCTAGACTTCTTTATAAATAAAAAGGAAAGTCAAGTGACCTCTTACCCAAAAAATGCAGCAGAAACCTGAGATGATAGGGGTAGACCATGTGAAACTTTCCTTCACAAGTAAAATATTTCTGGATGATCGTCAGCAGCTTTGAATAGTTTTCCTTCATGAAACTCCTAGGGATAACATTTGTCAGATCAATTTCACTATGTTCTTGCTTGATGAACTCTTTGCAATCATGCATTGTGAACTTGATACCTTTAAACCACTATTATCCTCCTCTAGGGATTCCTGTTGTTGATGAGATGGTCTCTGGTGTCACTATAAGATTTAGCATTCAAATTTTTGAAGTTGTTCCTGTGAAGCTGTTAGAATAATCCTTGGAAACCTGTAGATGAAAGCCCTGCAACCTCTGATAGAATTGCAAGAAACCAGTTCTTCTAAAAACCTCCATGGCAGTTGGGTCTTCATTAAGTAAATTCATATCCATGGGCTCATACCTATGGAAATGACCACCTTTGTTTGTTTTCCTTCTTGCAGCCATGGGTGCTTTATATCTTCATAACCTTGCTTGCTTGATGACACCTGCACAGTTTAAAACTGTCGGTAACCTTCTTGGCTCGATGAAACAGATCTCCAGAGATCAAATTACATGCAAATATAAAGCGAAGTATGAAAAAAGGCTAACTGGAGTAAGGTTTTATGGTTAAACTGACAGCTCATACTTTAATCATGACACATACATGCCAAAAAGGGTAATGACGCCCTCAGACACGGCTATGTACTTTTGAATTAACCATAACAAATTCGAATGACCTCCACCCTAACTCCTCTTATCATAGAATGAAACTTCATATCGAATTTGACAATACAGGTTAAAAAACAAATTTTCATAGTGTAGTTAGTTTACCCTATGGCAGATTCGCTACAAAACTATTAGGCAGTTTCATGGTGAAACCTGTTGTTTTGTTGTATAAAACACTACAAAAATTTGAAAATTTGACAAAAGTGCTCTTTTTTATTTTAAATGCATGGTGAATCAAAACTGGAACCAAATGAGGACTGATGTGACATCAAAAGACATAAATGGAGGTGACCATGGAACTTAGGATAGGCTAAAAATGTAAAAAAAGAAAATAAAAGAAATTTTCCTAAACCAACTTGAAATGGCTAAGGAGACCTCATCCTTTTGATGAGTGAACTATATGACCATGTCATGTAATGTTTCACAACTTTATGAGTGATAACACTTTGAAACCACTGTAATATCCCAAAATGGAATAATGCATTGATACAAAACAAAATAGTTGAACAACATCAAAGAAAACAATTAATCTAAAGAAAACATCAGAATGTACAAAGAAGCTGAGCCATTTTCTTATATAGGAGGTGAATAACAAGTACAAAAGTGCTCAAAATATGAGACACTCAAGCCAAAGGGATGGCCTAGAATGACCCTGAAATGATCCCACAAGAGGGACTGCGTAACTGTTGAACTGCTGGAAGGTAAACTGCATTGTGCCTACTGCAACTGTCGGGACTACAACTGCCTAAAAGATAGAAATTCAAATATAGGAAGTTTTGGAGCTTTGATGATGCTGAAAATAGAGATCTAGGCTCTATGATGGATGCCCAACATAGCCCATAAAGGGTTTCTCAGATCTGTCAATCTAAGAAAACCACCCTCTTAGGGCTTGCACTATATAGTTGCTGGGTATGCAGATCTGTTGCATGAACTAAAGATATGACAACTGCAATGATGTGCAATGAGAGCTATGCAAGAAGGGATGATCCCTTCACTAGATCCTTGGGCTAAAATCTCAAGCTCTAGCTCCTCCAATCTCCTCCAATGAATATATTTGTTGATCACTCAACAGCTTTAGAAAAATACGCTGTAAGAGAGGGAGGCTCAATAGCCTAATTTTGAATATGTCAATACAGCTCCAAAATGATGGAAACAATAGATATAATGTGAGGAGAGGATCCCTCACAGGATTTCCAGCTGAAATTTTGAAAAATTCCTTCCTCCAATGGATCTATAGGACTAAAATGCGCAATTCTTGAAGGGACCACTGCTGCATGGAGGTAAAACTCAATGGCCTGAATGCTGGATATAGATCTGCTACTCCTGGAAGACTGAATCTGAAGAACAAAGTGGTAGGATGAATCCTCCACCAGCTTCCTAGCTGGATGCTAGAAACAACCTCCTGAAGATGGCACCAATGCCTGATGAGGAATACAACTCAATAGAAAACCTTCCCAAAGTAGGCACACAAGTCCCCCGTGGGTAAGGGTGGGATTTCCGCTTGGAAAAACCCAGTGTTAAACAACACTGCAGACTTAGAAAAATAGCTCAAGTGTGCATAGAAATGTCCTAAGACAAATCCAGATCTAAACAGATCAAAGAATAATCCAAGTATCCAAATCTGCCTTCTATTGTGCCTTTACCTTCATTATATATATTATGAGCCTTCCATAGCCTAGGCCCACCTCTAAACTGCGTTGTACATGTGGACATAAGTCTCCATGGTCGACTACGTTGTTTCTCCACGTCCTCCATCATGTCTACATGTGATGATCAACCTCTTCATCATGTGTGCATTAAATGCACTACTTCCTCTATCATGTGCTCATTAGATGCACCTCTTCTAGACTAACTTATCATAATTGATTTATGATCTTACTTTGAGTGCATTATGATCTTAGTTTACCTCTTCAAATATCCTCATGATTTTACATTTAAGATCCATGATCTTATTTGACTGTTTCATCCTCCATGATCTATCTCATAAATGAGACATTATCTCCACTCCTTTATCATTAATGGAGCTGCTCCACTACTCCATGATTTAGATATAGATCCATATATCCACATACACACACCAAAAAGTGGATTTTATTCATATTTGAGGATTATGGGTCCCTTCTCACTTTTATTTATTTAATTAATTAAGTTTATTAAGACTCTAATATTCCAAATAAACATGTGAAAATTTTGGAATATTACATGTATCTTCTTGAAGCCAGAATGTTCTTTGTTTCTGAAACTCGGTTCTCTGCAATTTTTTAATCAACCTTCATGAAGACTATGGCCTATCACCCACAGGCCTAGAATTCGATGAAAAATATAATACACCTAGGTAATATCTATCACTTCGTTTCCCTAGCCACGACGCCTATATGTTACGACTCCACCAGCTCTCTGAAGGCTAAGAAGGAGAGCAGCAAAGGTAACTACAAACCACTTTGACCTACTAGCTAGCCCTACTAGGCTGAGAGGGCTCTCTCAATAAGATCACAACCAATTGACTGGATCATGAAATATATTAGGAAAGGTATGTATAGATCAGGGTTTTGGTTGATTTGATTTTCGATGTTGAATGGTGATTTCAGGTCTAGAAGGATTAGGTCAGGGCTTTGAAAATCAGATTTACAGAGATGTAATGGGGCAAGTTGGGCACATAATTTAGTACTTTAGAGTTATTGTAGTGTATGGAATAGATAGATAGGGATTCAAAACGAGCATGAGTGTCATGAATTCGTTTATATCAGAATAAAATGGACATAAATGTGAAAGCTTCTCCAAAACAGAGAATTAAACTCAATGAATTATGTTTATCAACTTAGCAAGAAAACACATGTAGCATGGAAAATAAATGGAAGGTAAAAAAAATTATAACATATGATCACATAAGATAAAACACTGCTAAAACACATACCATGGGAATCCCACTACAATAGCTGCAAATTATGTCTATTAGTTCCTCCCAAATTCACAAATACAATAGTGTTCAAGGTTCAATTCCACAACATCCAACATTTGAAAATGATTACAAAAAGCCTCATATAGCCACCGAGGTCGAAATCCTCCCTTGGAGGTTTAATTTTCCAGCAATAAAGTCAAATACATGCATCTATCCAAATTTTTCTACACACTAGGGAGGTTACTTAACAAATTCCTCTTTTATGTAACCATCAAGAGACATATCCTCAAAGAAATAAATGGAGGATAAGACAACTATTCAACTCCATTTTTACCATTCACATTTGCATTTTGAATTTTATATTAATCTGTTTTCACCTTTTTACTTTTACAAAAGTCAAACTAGAAATTGAAGAAAATTACACAGTGAAAATTTAATTAAAATCTAAGAAAATTGCAAAAGCGCAATGCCATCTTGGAGACCATTTTTATGTGCCTTCCTGAAGTCAAAATTGAAATCTGAAAGAATGGTAAACTAGCCTTTTCTTTCTATCTTCCAAAACATCTTTAATGTTTGAAAATGACACTTGGGTGTGAAAGAGGTTGATCACTTGAAAAATTCAACCATGACCATATCAACAGTTCAGTCTAGATGCATTGAACCTCCTTGAGGGGCATCATAGTTCTAGAAGGAGATTCTACATGTGAAAGGAGCTGAATTGATGAAGTGGTTTAGGGTTTGACAAAGCTCATCAACTATATAATGGAAGAGATGGAAAGAAAAGGGGGAGATTGGAGATTATATTTTATGTGGTCTGTTTAGACTTCCTGCATACTTTGGTTGTTTAGCTAAGTTTGCTGCATTTCTTAGTGCAAGGGTTTTCTCGGGTGGGGATTCCCTACTCTTTCTTGGAGATCTTGTCTAAGGAATCTAAGAGGAGATTTCTGAGCTGCATTTTCCACTACCTGGTGTTGGGCCAAGCACTTACCTTCAGAAAAAACACATTCCCTTCAGAAAAATGGGTTATTTCTTAAGGTGCACAGTGGGAGGGGTCAAAACCCCACTTTTATGAGCTAGTTTCCCAAGAGGAGGATCAGCCTTTCTTTGGGAGAGCTAGAAGAAGATTCTACAACCATTTCCTTGAATTTTCAGCCATTATTATGCAGATCTTTAGCTAAACAGTGAGATTCAGCCACAAATCTACAGCAGCTCTTTCTTGTATATCTTTTCTATCAAGAGACCTTTGCCAGGTCTTCTTGGATCTGTATAAAAGAGACTAGATCTCTGTTTTTTTGCCTCATTGAGAAATATAATAGAAGATATGATTTTTCTCTCTATTTTCTAAGTTTGATCTCCATTAGAATGTGCAGTCCCTTTATGCAGCAATTCCTGTGTGTTGCAGTCTTGGGGTTTCATTGATTTTAAGTTGTTTTGAGCATGGGAGGCTTGTTTAACTAGGCTAAATGCATTTGTTTCTAAAAATATTTTTCATGCATTTCCTATATTACATATAATAAGGGACACAACCATTATTTTCCATTTTTATAACGCTATCTTCAGAAAATAACGTTTTTGGGGCCAATATTGTTGCTTTTTCCCCACTTAGTGATTTTGTATGAAGACATAGTTTGCTGCTATGATTTTTATATGATGGATATGTGTTATAATACACTATATGAATTTATTTATTTCTGCTCTCAAACTTTGGAATACCTTAGGGTATTCTTATTGTTGTAGCAAAATCCCTATTTTGGGATATTACAGTGGTATCAGAGCTCCTTTCTTGGCTTAACCTGTGTTCTTCATTATGGAGTCTTCTCATGGGGAGGAGAAGATCAGAAAGAGAGGTCAAAACAAATCCTTTTTTTCTGGAGAAAAGAGGTTCTCAAAACCTCTCTTTCCATATTTGCAGGGCAGAAGCAAGGGCATCAAAGAAATGAGGAGGGAAAAACATGAAGATCCCTCAACAAAATATATTCGAGAGGAAGGTTCTAAGTCCTCATCTTATGGATATGAGCACTCATCCATATCATCAGATCTACCACGTTCTATTAGCAACTTCTTCATGAAGAGGAAGAAAGGAGAAGTGCTAAAGAAAGAGACTATTGGAGAGTATTTGCGGGAATATGAAGCTCAATCTAAGGAGTTCAAAGATAACTTGAACTTCCAAGGGTTTTAAAAGATCAAGGAGGAAAGAAGCACAAGGAGAAATCAACATGGTGTAGGTAGATTCTTCCTATCTACTTTCGATGGATCACCTAAATGTCCAGCTAAAGTTTGGGTGGAGGACCTAGACAACTTTGTGCAACAACATCAAGTTTCAGAAATTGAAGCCATCAAAGTAGCAGCGCTGCATTTTGAGGGTAAGGCCTATGCTTAGTGGTTGTTTGAATCATTTTCGTTAAAAAATGAAAATACATCTACTTATGCAAGGTTCATTGAAATATTAGTAGAGAGGTTTGATGAAACTTCATGTGAAACATCTTCTATTGAAACTATCAAACCATATCAAACAGAGCTTTTGCATGAGTTGGGAGGGTCTATAAATCCAACTCCATTTCTAAAAACCATTGAAGGGGAGGTGAGCTTGTTTGATACTTTTCCAAGGGCAAGATATCCTTTGGATGAAAAGCTTTATTCTCAAAAGGAAGACATGAAGATTCCTCCTTCAAAAGAAGATCAAGATCTAAGGTCTCTTATTGAAGATGTGGCAACTTCAACTATTGAAGAGGAGAAAGGGAAGGAAGGGGGTGATAACGCATTCATGGAAAGAGCACCTCAAGCACCTCATAAAGAGGAGGATGGAGCACTTTCCCCAAGAAGAGAAACTATTGCACTCTTGCAAGGAGTTCCAAAAGGTATCACACATAGAGCTCTTGGCACGACACATGAGAAACATGTACCATCATTGTCAAATGATGAGATATTGAGGATAGAAGGAGTAACAGAGGAGGAAGAGCATCACAAGATGAAGAGCATACATCCTTCTCTGTTTCAAAGTTTTAAAGGACAAAGAGGGCAAGAGGAACTATGCAATAAAGGTAGGGGAAAATCTATCCACCTACATCCACATCTTACTCTATGACTTGATGCCTCTTTGCAAGGAGGCATTCCACTAGGGAAACCCCCTGATTGGAAGAAATCTAAAGTGTTCTCTCAACTATATACAAAAACAACATATTTGTATAGAGAGGGAACCTTGAAAGGAGCCACTATAGCGCTAAGGATCATTGATGGGAGGCTAAGCAATTTTCTGAAATTGACTTTTCTATCTTCCATTCATCTATTTGCGTTGGAAAGGATAGATTCAGAAATATGTGTTGATATGAGCGTAGTATCAAAAGGCCACTCCATAGCCTTGGAGCAACAAAGGATACTCCAATATATAATGAAAATTTCTGCATATAACAAGAAAGTATTTCCATTTTTGCATGCAGGAGCAAAAATGTGGAAGTTTTGGAGAAGGCCCAACCTTTCAAAGAGAGGATGACTCTCCTAAACTTTAATATTGTCTTGAGAAAGATCAGCTGCAAGGGAGGCAACAAAAGAAAGTTGGGAATACTCCAACATGTGACTTTGACATCAAGCATGTCAAGGAGGAGAGCCATCATATGACAGATGCCTCATTTCAGACTTCTACAGTGCTGTCAATGTTGGGAAGCCTAGATCCTTATTGGGAGTCCCAACTCTTGATGGAATATTCCAAGGACCTATTCACATGTAAGGTTCTTGATGGGCAAGCAATGGCTGGGAAGTATAAGGTAGTTTATGGAATAATTTATGTTCATGATCAAATCTACTTAACTAAAGATTCCAAACTCAAGAATAAACTACTTAACACAACCTATGAGGTCTTTCTTTCAAAACCCATTGGTTTCATTAGAGCATATCATACTATCTTAGATGGATTCATGTGGGAAAATTTCAAAGAGGAGATGCACTCTCATATGAGTAACTGCATGGATCATTTTCTGGTTAAGAAGGAACATAGCTCTTGGGAAGAGTTATCATTACCACCTCCTTATTCATTGAGTATGAGAAGAGGCTCATTCATGAGCTACATTTCTAATTTAAACCATGTATATGATAAATTTTTTATTTTTGAACATCATGATATATTTATTATGTACTTGCATCTTCTTAACACTCATATGTAGGACTTGGCTCCAAGACGGGGCACTCTTTCTTATGGGTCCAAGAAGGATGGGGCAGCAAACAAGTGTTGGGAAGAACACTTGTCATACTATATTCTATGGCAGTTGGGGGTAAAACTATGTTGGTTGCACATGAGAAACCATTACCCTTCTCCTTTATTTCATATGGCCGCTAACATGATTTCAATTATGATTCCATATGCTGAAGATGTTCTTTTCTTTATTGAGGACATGATTGGATGGGAGGCACATTTGTTGAATGTGTCCTTGGGGAAAGAAATTTCCGACACCTTTTGCACTACATGCTTCAAGGGGAGCATGGGGAAAGATATGGCTACCATGGTAAATCACTTGTTTCTCCATGAGGTATACCATATGATTGGGTGGAGCACTTGGGACAAGCCTCCCATGAGCTATTGGGAGGAGCTTTACTATGAATTACCAAGCTGGAAGGTAGTTCATTTCATTTGGATGATAACATGGGGGTGGAAGTCCTTCATTGATGGTGAACTTCCCTATGATGAACATCACTTCTATGTTGAGAAGGCCATGAATCAATAATAAGGTTTCCATACATACCTTCCTTTCTTTCATAATGAGAGCCATTTGGTTTGTCCACCAAAGGCCAACTTGCACACTTGGGAGAAACCATTGAGAAATGAAATTTTTTCAGAAATTCTGAACAATGGTGGAGGCTATTGGATGGGGAGGCCACAAGAGAAGGAGGGGATACTTTGCAGCACTCACCTTATCAGTTTCTTGAGGACAAGAAACATTTTGGAGGGGAGGACTGTAATATTCCCATTTATCCCAAGCTAATGGGAATATTCTGTTTTGCCTTGTTTTGTTTTGCATTTCATGTTGATAAATAAAATGTAAAGGAGGACATGTAAAACTCCTGAAAATAAAAAAATAAATCAATTCCCAATGTGAATATGGCTAAATGTGGGCCATTTTATAAAACACACTTGAGTGTGAAAGAGGTTGGTCACTTGACCAAGTCAACTGTTATCACCAAAATAGGACCCTGATAGGCTATTGATTAGACTACCTTTAGTGTAACTCTTTCAAACCAGAATTTTAGCTAAGGCATAGCCTCCTCAGCTTGAGAGGGCTCTCTCAAGGGGGTTAATGATATTGATTAATAATAATATAGATGGCTAACTCTATCTTGGTTTTGTGTGTTTATAGGTTGAAAAGATAAAGGCTTGCTGCCATTGGGCTATGGAGTCAACAAGTCAATAAATTCAGTGGCTAGGTTTCTTGACATGAAAGCTGAGGCAAATGAGGTTATTAAACAAAGATAATTCACTCAATAACATAGCTCAAAACAGTCATCCCATTACTAAAGGAATTCAGAGCATAGGGTTATGAATTCTGAGTTAGTAATGCAATCTACTGCTGATGGATCAAAGGTGATTTACTCACAAGATTCAAAAAATAACACAGTCACCTCATTACTAAAAAAATTCAGAGCATAAGATTATGAATTATGAGTAATAGAAATGAGATCTACTGCTAAACATAATCATTCCATTACTAAAAGAAAACATAGCACATGGTTGTGAATTCTGAGTAGTAGCAATGTAATATAGTGCTGGTGGTTCTGAGGTAAAACACAATTAGCTTATTGTTAAAGGAAGTCAGAGCATTAGATAATGAATTATGAGTAATAAAAATAAGATCTACTACAAATGATTAAAGCAAAATAAAGATCAAAGAAGGATTAAACCTCATCAAAACTCAGATTTATACAAGAAAAATTCTCTGTATTATTGATTGTATTCCTTCACATAAAGCAGCAGCTGGGCCAAAAAATGTCTCCCACCTCATAATGAATTTGAAGAAACTAAAAGAGGTTTTTTTATTTCAGTATGTTAGGAAGAAAAACCTCTTTCAATTTTCAAAAATAAGTTTTCAGTTGCTCAGGAACCCCTCTAGAAGTTGCCCACTAAAAGCAGAAAACAGGGTTTTTTGCTGGAAAAAAGGTTGTTTCAGCCATTTCGTAGTGCGCTACGAAAACAACAGTGTTTTTGTAGTGCAAAACTATCTACGCTACGAAAACATGATTTTGTGGCTATTTCCAAAAAAAAAATTCAAAATGACTTGAGATATGACTTCTAAACACAAGCTGAGATTTCCAAGACATGGAATAAGGTTGTCAAACTTTGTTTGGAAATGAAATATGACCTTAAAGACTTCTAACCCTATGACCTAACCCTTTAAGCATGAAATGACCTAGATACCTTTAACACCATGACTAGAACAAGGGTTTGGAAATGAGAATGACACTATCGAGACTCTAATCTTATCACTTATCCCTTTAAGCATTTGATGACTCAAAACCTATTATAAGACCATGACTAGAAACAAGGCAAACTTTTCAAAGTTTAGAATTTTTTTTTTTGGGGTGATAACAATGGCTCCACTAGGGATAGTATGCCCTCTGTGGTATGTTAAGAACTAGTAGCTCCAATGCTGCAATCCATTCCTTTACAAATAAAAACCTAAAATTAAGCCCAATCTGCTTCAAACTATACCTAGTAAAAATGCTTAGTCAACCTTGAGCTTATTTGCATCTTCCTACCTACCCTATCAGCTACAATCTCCATTTGTAGCTCAAGGAACATGAAACGTCCAATGAAGCCAATCAATTGTATTTTTTGATATTTGAGGCTCTGAACTGCATTCGACCTCAAAATAACCATGATAGTGAGATGACAAAAACAACTTATAATGTATCTGATCTTCATCATGTAAATGAAAATGAAATACTGGTGTGCAAAGCTTTGCCATGTATTCAACTATAGGGTCAAAGAAGGCATGGTTAGTTTGATGATCATCATGACATTCTATATATTCATACAATTGATTCTTAGCCACAAAAGATTCCTTTTATATGCTATCCAACTGCTTTTCAAACTGATTTTCAAAAATAGTGCATTCTTCCTCAATCTCAAAAGAGAAAGGAAACAACACCTTCTCTTTGTGTTCTGCCATAGAAATATTTTGAAAAGAACGATCATGATCATGAAGACTATATGATTGAATTTGACCTTGTAAACCTTCAATGTATTTTTCAATGTTCTCTACAACTTCATCCACAAACTGAATCTTATCTACTGATTTGCACTCAAATGATTTCATATTAGAAGACAAGGATAAAGAAAAAATTTTACCCACTTCTTCATTAATGTAATCATCATTTGATATAGGTTGATGCAAGAAATGATATGAAAAATCAACCTTTTCCTCAACCTTAGGATTGTAGCAAACATTTTCCAATATTTCCTCTTGTTGTTTGAACTGATTCTCATTCTCCTGATGATCAAAGGATTGACAAACCTACTGCAAATTTTCTGCAAACTCAGAGGATATGACATGATTTTCATCAGTAAATTCCTGCTAGTTTCCTTCTTGCATTTTATGGGATGCTATCTTCTCTTCTTGGTGTTGAAATGTATTGTTATGAAGAGCCTCTAAAATTTCTTCATCCATAAATTCATCGTCATCATAAAAATCCTCCAAATTATAAATAAAACTCACAGAATATTTATAGCAATCTTTGACCAGTAATAAAGAGGGATGACACTCTTTATACATCTCATAGAATTCATCATGAAAATTAGCAAGAGAATATAATGAACCATTTGCTAAACCTTTATACCAAAACCATGCTTTTCCTTCAAGAGTGGTCATAAACATCTTCATAAGACAGTCTTCAGGGATCTGAACCTTAAGACTATGTACATGCAAATGAAACCTAACCAAATGAAGAGCAACATTGTCTTTATTTTCATATTTGAATATTGGAATATCATCTAACTAATCAACCTTTGGCAAAGGATTTGGAAAACCAAGGATATGAGACCAATTCATAGGAGCATACCTTGTTGATCAACGGTTGTCATTGATGTCAACCCAAGCAGCACCAGGGGCTAACCCAATATTGCATGGGAATTTTGACCCAAAAAATTAATATATTCTAGGTGAATAATTCTTTTGATGGTTTCTACTTGTCGAGATGTTTCCGTTGATATATGGCATGCCATGTAATTCTTCACAGTGTGAGAGATATTCATGTTTGAAGTTTGTACCCCCAGTTAGTGGGCTAAAACCCCATGGGGTTGGGGAATGGGTCATTGAAAAGTAATAATTAATATTTTTTAAGCTCCTAAAATCCCTCCCACGTTCATTTGTTGAAGCCCCTCTCAACCTAAGCATTTATATAAATTGTGATCCTCATTTCCTCCTTATGCAAGGGATTTCGCCATCTGAAACATGTCATCGTGGAATTTTATATCTAAATTTTTTTCTACGAAGGTTCAAAAGCTGAAAGTTTTATGAGGCAAAGAAAAAATCCTGAGGAAGCTTCTGTAAAAATTTCAGATCAAGGTGCACAACATTTTTGGAGATATGATCTGTGGAAGTCAGGGTTTTTGCAGGCTCCTGAAATTCATCGCAAAGAAGTGACCTTGGTACAATCGTCATAACTCTATCTCTGAGTATCGGATTGGAATTCTGTAAAAAATGAAAAATAGTGCATAGTCTATAGTTTTCTCTCTATCAATTTTAGAGCCAAATGAAGAAGCAGTGACACGTGGCATGCCGTACAAGTGCGCTCTGCTAAAACAGTCCATAATTAGGGCATTGTGAGAGATTGGGTATAAATCTCTCTTGAAGAATCCAAATTGTGTTAGACATGTGGCATTGGCAAGAAGACTCAGAGGAATAATACAGGACCGAAAATCAGATATTGAGGATCTAAAATAACAGAGATACACCAGATTCAATATCGAGCTCCTAGAAGGCAAGAAAAATCTAGATCATGTGTTGTCAAGGGTTGCAAAGGAACAAACTTTCTACGGCAGAAAAGCAAAGCAAGGTGCAGCAGAGGGTAGCATGAAAAGAGCAGCAACCAAGGTGCATAACATTAGCAAGAATTTCATCATATTAAGTCTTCAAGTGGGCAGCACTGCATACAATCATTGTAAAGGTATCTTTGTACTAAGTCATTGTAAATACATTATTGTAAAAATTGTACTAGTGTCTATCTGCCAAGGGTTGAAGAGGCAGTGTTGGGAGGTCTAGGATCATCATTAGGTGGTTGTGTCAAAGTTGGGGTTTTTGTCTAGTATATCTTCTTCTTCTACATCATTATATATCATTGTAAAGTGGACCATTTTCCCTGGTACAGGAGTCCATTCTTCTTTTATTCTTCTATAGAGTGGTAGGGTGGTGCTAGGGTGAGTTGTAGCTCATTGGGTGTTGGGGCATCCATTCAGTTGACTACTGAAGAATCTCTGGCATTGGAGCATCCATCCAGTGGGAGCTGGAGAAGAATGATTTTCTAGATTCTAGGAAGTTGGAGCTTTATTTTCAATTGGAGTTGAATATTAAAGAATTATTAGAAAAGCAATAGGTGGTTTTTGTCCCGGAGTGGGTTTCCACCTTAAAAACTGTGTGCATTTGTGTTCCTCTTGTTTGCTGCTATCATTGTACAAACACTGATAATAATTGAAGATTAAATAATTCTCTAATTGAAAGGAATACTGATTCACCCCCCCCCCCCCTCAGTATTTCCAACATACCTAGCATTCATTCTTGCAATAGAACTCATCTTGAAACTTCATCAAGCTACTAATATTCTAGCAGTGGTGTCACCTTACAATTTTTTATTTGATGTGTGGAGTCGCCAAGGTAGTGTTGCAGCCTCTAACAGATTTTGAGCTCCTGCTACCTTTAGAAGTTCAGCTTCTTGATTACGGGAATGAATAATCTTCAGGATCCCGACAGACGCACCAAAATGTTACCACCAAAATAGGACCCTGACAGGCTGCTGATCAGACTACCTTCAGTGTAACTCTTTCAAACCAGACTTTTAGCTGAGGCTTAGCCTTCTTAGCCTGAGAGGGCTCTCTCAAGGGGGTTAATGATATTGATTAATGATAATATAGATGGCTAACTCTATCTTTGTTTTGTGTGTTTATAGGTTGAAAAGATAAAGGCTTTCTACCATTGGGCTATGGAGTCAACAAGTCAATAAATTCAGTGGCTAGGTTTCTTGACATGAAAGCTGAGGCAAATGAGGTTCTTAAACAAAGATAATTCACTCAATAACATAGCTCAAAATAGTCATCCCATTACTAAAGGAAGTCAGAGCATAGGGTTATGAATTCTGAGTAATAGTAATGCAATCTACTGCTGATGGATCAAAGGTGATTTACTCACAAGATTCAGAAAAGAACACAGTCACCTCATTAATAAAATAAGTCAGAGCATAAGATTATGAATTCCGAGTAATAGAAATGAGATCTACTGCTAAACACAATCATTCCATTACTAAAATAAAATAGAGCACATGGTTGTGAATTCTGAGTAGTAGCAATGTAATCTAGTGCTGGTGGTTCTGAGGTAAAACACAATCATATTATTGTTAAAGGAAGTCAGAGCATTAGATAATGAATTCTGAGTAATAACAATAAGATCTACTGCAAATTATTAAAGCAACATAAAGATCAAAGAAGGATTAAACCTCATCAAAAATCAGATTTATACAAGAAAAATTCTCTGTATTACTAATTGTATTCCTTCACATAAAGCAACAGCTGGGCCAAAAAAAGTCTCCCACCTCATAATGAATTTGAAGAAACTGAAATAGGTTTTTTTAGTTCAGTATGTTAGGAAGAAAAACCTCTTTCAGTTTTCAAAAATAAGTTTCAGTTGCTCAGAAACCCCTCTGGAAGTTGACCACTAAAAGTAGAAAAACAGGGTTTTTTGCTGGAAAAAAGGCTGTTTCAGCCATTTCTTAGTGCAAAACTGTCTGCCCTACGAAAACATGATTTTGTTGCTAATTCCAAAAAAAAATTCAAAATTACTTGAGATATGACTTCTAAACACAAGGTGAGACTTCCAAGACATGGAATAAGGTTGTCAAACTTTGTTTGGAAATGAAATATGACCTTAAAGACTTCTAACCCTATGACCTAACCTTTTAAGCATGAACTTACCTAGAGAAATTTAACACCATGACTAGAACAAGGGTTTGGAAATGAGAATGACACTATTGAGACTCTAATCCTATCACTTATCCCTTTAAGCATGTGATGACTCAAAACCTATTATAAGACCATGACTAGAAACAAGGCAAACTATTCAAATTTTAGAATTTTTTTTTTTTGGGTGATAACATCAACCATGACCATATCAACAGTGTAGTCTAGATGCATTGAACCTCCTTGAGGGACATCGCAGTTCTAGAAGGAGATTCTACATGTGAAAGGAGCTGAATTGATGAAGTGGTTTAGGGTTTGACAAAGCTCCTCAACTATATAATTGAAGAGATGGAAAGCAAAGGGGGAGATTGGAGATTATATTTTATGTGGTTTGTTTAGACTTCCTGCATACTTTGGCTATTTAGCTAAGTTTTCTACACTGCTTAGTGCAAGGGTTTTCCCGGGTGGGGATTCCCTACTCTTTCTTGGAGATCTTGTCTAAGGGATCTAAGAGGAGATTTACGAGCTGTATTTTCCACTACCTGGTGTTGGGACAATCACTTACCTTCAGTAAAAATGTAGTCCCTTTAGAAAACTGCGTTATTTCTTAAGGTGTGCAGTGGGAGGGGTCAAAACCCCACTTTTATGAGCTATTTTCCCAAGAGGAGGATCAGCCTTTCTTTGGGAGAGCTAGAAGAAGATTCTACAGCCATTTCCTTGCATGTTCAGCCATTATGATGTAGAGCTTCAGCTTAACAGTGTGATTTAGCCACAGATCTGCAGCAGCTCTTTCTTGTATATCTTTCATGTCAAGAGACCTTTGCCGGGTATTCTTGGATATGTATAAAAGAGACTAGATCTCTGTTTTTATGCCTCATTGATCAATCTAATAGAAGATATTATTTTTCTATCTATTTTTTGAGTTTGATCTCCATTAGACTGCGCAGTCTCTTTATGCAGCAATTCCTGTGTGTTACAGTCTTGGGGTTTCATTGATTTTAAGCTGTTTGGAGCATGGGAGGCCTGTTTAACTAGGCTAAATGCATTTGTTTCTGAACATATTTTTCATGCATGTCCTATATTACATATAATAAGGGACACAAATATTATTTTCCATGGTTATAATGCTATCTTCAGAAAATAACATTTTTGGGGTCAATATTGCTGCTTTTTCCCCACTTAGTGACATTGTATGAAGACATAGTTTGCTCCTGTGATTGTTATATGATGGCTATGTGTTCTAATACACTATATGAGTTGATTTCTTGCTGCTCTCCAACTTTGGAATACCTTAGGTTATTCTTATTGTTGTAGAAAATCCCTATTTTGGGATATTACAGACTTTCAATCTTTTGAACTTTGTAACCTTGAAACTTTTGTGGCTTATTTGGAACATTGAATATTTTTGAAACCTTGACCTCTATATTTTAAGAACATGAAGTACTTATTACATATAGAAACATAAAATTACATTTTTGAAATCAAAATTTATTGAAGAAACTTACCTATCACCACTCTAATTACCAGATTTTATCCATGAAATCAGAGATTTGTGACCTTGAAACCCTAATGACCTATTGGAGACATTGAACTGAATGAAATTATGGTGATGATTACTGAAATGATGATGAAAATCTCTGAATGATGATACACTCAGCTGAGTGATGACATGGACCAACAATTTAAAATTTTTGGAAGGAGTGGAAAATAGTCCTAAACCTAATACACAATGACCAGATTTTTTATTAAAGACCTAATGAAATGACAAAAAATTGACTATGAGACCCTAACAGGACATGATAAGAGCCCATTGATCACTTGTGATAGGATGTAAAGACTGACACTAATAGATTCTACGTTCATTGTGTCAGCATGGGCCTCACGAAACTTAACCTCATTTACAATCATCGAGTGCATCATGTGTGGCTTCCCTGCAGGTAAAACAGAAAAGTTAATGTTAATGTCACCATAACCTCTAAAATGAGCGCACTAGATGGGGTCTACATGGATGGTCGGTGTAGGGATTTGACCAAGCCGAACATCCCCAGTTGTTGGTAAGGCTGTGTCGAGCGGTAGCGTGCCTGTCTGCATTTGGCTCGCTTGAGAAATGTTCGCCTGAGTCAGGATCGCTTGCACTTTTAGTTCCTGGATGCCAAAATGTACTACCTCAAGTGCAGTCTTGTACTGAACTTCCATATCTGTCCATCTGTCCTCTTTCGCAGGTGTGACCATGTTTGCGATTTCATTTAAGTCATCTTTGGTCAGTGTCAAGACCTCCTCTCTAGTGTCTTTAGACCCTTTTCGCTTCTTTCGTGATCTGCCAGTGGCTTGAAAACCACGCTTTGTGCCTTTAGATATCTATGCTTCCACTTGATATTCTGTATCTTTAGGTGCAGTACCATTTTTCTTTGGTTCAATATCTTTCTCCAAGTCAATTGTTTCGTCGGTTGTTGTCAGCATGGCTTCTTTCTCCATTGCCTTTTCAATTATATTCTATGTTTTCTTCTTTGGCTGGGTACCAATGCACGGCTTGGTTGGAATTTTAGGAATAGATGTTGATGCTCCGAGCTCCAAACATGCTACCAGGCACTCTTCACATGTATCAGATCATCCTTTGTGACGAGATATGGTAATTCATACCAAACTCCCTCCACTCTGCCTTTCACCCAGAAATGCATATTGTGGAAAGTGGCTTTGAAATCTGCTATCATCTTATAATGATCATAAAGTGTCAGAGAGAGCCTCAGCTTAGACTGCACCACCTGATAGAGTGAAGCATCAAATAATACCCAAAAGATCTTATTTTCCATAATGCGTGCGGGGTCCAATGAATTCCAGAGTGTAGCATACTACGCAGCCTACACATTTGTGGCTCTATCTCAAGAAATTGCATTTCCTTGGGGGTCTTCCACCCAATTAAGGCGATCAACAATAGAAGCCAAGAAAAATAAAAATGTTTTACCTCTTCTTGTGCTTCGCGCACATTCTCTATAAACTCCCTGCACAAGTAGTGTGACTAGTTGTAGATCACTCCTTTTTCACACCAGTGTGCGAGAGCAATTACCTACGCAGGCACCTCCTTAGGTCTGCATTTGCGCATCATCTTGCAGGCCAAGATGAGCATTCCAAGCTGAACAACATTATTGTTAATCTCACTCACTATGAACCCTCTTCCCTTTCGTAAGAATTGGTATTTAACTTTGATCTTTTCCGTGACCGCCTTTTCTTGTGCCTTTCCTCCAAAATCAACCATTGGATCTACGCCTTTATCATGTAGGCTAGTGATCCTATGGATTAGCACAACATCAATGGGAATGTGCTCTCCCAACCATAACGCATCATCATGCAGGAGCATAATAAATTTACGGACACATATGTCGTTTATTGGGTTGCACCCAAAGTGAGGAATTTGCAATAAGTTCAAGAGGCCTGCCTTGTGCAGACCCGACACCCATATTTTTGGACCTAAGTACACAATTCCTCCTTCAAACTGAACATGGTCTAAATAGAACTCTGGCACAAGTTTAAGGAAATTATCAGTATCTGTGATGTCCCAATCCTCCAGTCTCAACTGTAGCACTTTTGCAAACATGTCACCTTTCACTGGGACATTTTCTGGAATCAAGGGTATATTGATACTCGATCGCACCTTGTTGACATCTTTGGGAACACTCACTGACATTTTGCATGGTGTGATATAGGTTGGGAACCGTGAGAATTGGGCCACTTCAACCACATCCTCCTCTTCCTCCATAATTTTCTCGGGGAGCTCTGTCATTGGTCTTTTCTGGCGCTCAACCACAATAGAGTGAGGCTTTGGAGTCTTTTCCCTCAGGTATTTCTTGGTCCCAGATGTTTGACACTTCTTAGACTTTGTGGGCATAGGTGTTTCATTAATTGGTGCAAAAAGAACCTCTAGCACAATAGGGTCTTATCAAGGGTGTGTAGCTATCATAATGGGTAGAATTGCGTAACTCAAAACCCTACGGCGCAATTCTTCCTCGAATCTCGGATCCAAACCACACATAGACAATGAATATGCTACGAAAATCGAAGAGCTTGGGAAAAATAATTCACTCATAAATAAAAGGGAACTATTGTGACACCATAGGTCATATTTATTCGTTTGGGGCATCTTCAACAGTTCCTTATGTATTAATGTGTCTCCATAAATGAAAAAACGGTCCCAAATATGGAAAAATCCCTTCATTAAATGCAACCTAGACACTCCCATAAACAGTAGTAGAGATGTCTTTTCCAGACTTAGTATTCCAACGACTAGTTTTTGGCACCTCCGTGACCCCGTCAATCTCCTCGCACATCTACCACGCACGTGTCGCACCTTCCTACGCATCTGTCATCCCATCTGCGCATATCTAGTACTCCGGTCATATAGTCATTTGGTGCGCATAGGGTCATCCCTATATGGTTTCAATCGGCTTCCATTGACATACCCAGGGAGGTATTCTTTGCTCAATGCGGCTAGGCACACTACACCTCCATCAATGATTTTCTTAACAACATATGGCCCTAGCCAATGCATCTTCAACTTCCCTGGGTGGTGCGCAAAATTGTTTTCATCCAACAAGACCAAATGATCTTCCTTGAACACCTTTTGCGTGATGTGAATATCATGCCATGCTTTTTCACGTTTCTGAACGTTTTGATGATAATTGGAAATAAAGCAATCTTCTTCCAGTGCGACCAACTATGACAACGATTCCTCCATAGCATCTGCTTCCGTCGTATTTGTGAATGTTGCAATGTGCATACTGGGAACAATGAAATCCATCTAAAACACAAATTCTTGCCCATATACCATCCTGAAAGGTCTCCTACCATTCAACTTCTTACATGTGGTCCGATATGCCCAAATAACTGCAGGTATGCACTCATCCCAATCATTCCGTTTAGCATTGCACACCTTGGTAAGTGTAGTCTCCAATATCTTATTGAATGCTTCTACCACACCATTCGCTTGGGAATGATAAGGAGAGCTCTTCTGATGATGCATATAGAATTCATATATCAATGCTTCAATGGTTTCATTCATAAAATTCGTACCCTGATCGCTTATTAGAATCTTAGGTCATCCAAAGCGAGTCACAATATTCTCAAATATGAACCACGCAATTTTATCTGCAGTACAATCCTTCACGGGTTTAGCTTCATCCCATCTAGTTACATAGTTCATCACAGTGATTATGTAACACGTACCACTCTTATTCCATGGAGGATTGATAGGTCCAAAAAAGTATATATCCCATTTCTCAAATGCTTGCAGCGCCATCTGTGGATGTAATGGCATCTCGTCTCTGTGTGATGGATTTCTAGTCCTTTGGCATACATCATATGTGTGGAAATGCACATAGGCATCATTGTGCAATGTGGGCCACCATAACCTAGCTCGCAAAATCTTCTACACGGTTTCCTTACCTGCATAGTGACCACCGGAAACCCCTCCATGAGCTTCATTTAATATTACACGTCTTTCATACTCCAAAACATATCTTCACAAAACTTCATCTGCACCCATTTTGTACAACTATCTATAAATAATAGTGAAGTTTGTTGTGCGTGCCACGAGCTCTTTCTTTTTTTGATTGTATATTCTCCAGGCGCGTGTCTAGTAGTCAGGAATTGAATAATATCATTGAAATTCTCATCAATCAGCTTAATCGCAAACAACTATGTGTCTGGCAATCCATCCTCCAAGTTCGTAGGTTCTTCACCAGTTTCAATGCACGACAGATGGTCTGACCCAACATTCAGTCTTCCTAGTTTCACCATAATCTCAAAGTCATACTCTTGGAATAGCAACAACCACCTGTAGATCTTCCCCCCCCAACACAGGCTTATTTACCAGGTACTTCAAAGTAGAATGATCAATAAACATCTTGAAATGGCCTCCTAACAGGTAGTAGTGGAATTTCTGCAGTACATACACCATCACTAATCCTTCTGTTTATGTGGTTGATTAATTCCATTATGCGCTTGAGAGTTTCAACTGGCATAGGAAATAAGGTGATCAATATCTCCAGCTCTTGGCTGCACTAAAATAGCTCCGAGCATGACACAGGAGGCATCAACATGCACATTAAAAACCTTTGACCAATCTGGAAAGACCAGCATGGATGTAGTGACCATATTTTCCTTCAACAATTCAAAACTCTTCTGAAAATTCTCATCCTAGCAGAATGGTGCATCCTTTTTGAGCATCTTCTTCATGGGTGCAGTTATCAGTGCATAACCCTGAATGAACTTTCGATAATACTCGGTATGCCCCAATATTGAGCAAAATTGCTTGACACTCTTAGGTATCTCCAAATTAACTATTACTACAATATTCACAGTATCTACCATCAATCCTTGCTAGCAAACGATGTGTCCTAGCAGTATCCCAAATGGCACACAGAATATATACTTCTTCAAATTCAATGAGATCTGCTATTTTCTACAGGTATCTAGCATTAAGCACAGGTTTGAAACATGCTTCTTCAACAACCCAAACACAGTCCAATCATCAAATTATACCTCCAAGAACTTATGGACAAACTCTTTGAAGGTAGTTACTACTACACGCAAGAATATGGTAGGCGCATTCTTCAAGCCAAAGGGCATGACTGTATATTGGAAAGATCCCAATTCAGTTGCAAAGGTGGTCTTACTGCGATCTTGTGGTGTAATATGGATTTGATGATACCTTGAAACCCATCTGTGAATGAATAAGATTCTTGTCCTCAAACATTATCCAAGATTTCATTAGAGAATGGAGTTGAGAATGGATCATGCCCACAAACATCATTCAATTTGTGCAGATCTACACAGATTCTGATTTTTCCTTTGGTCTTATTGTCTTGTACTACCATGGGACTTACCCAATCAAATTCTTTTACTGGTGCTATGATGTCTGCAACAACCATCTTATCCAAATATTCCTTCACCTTCTGCTATATATTGGATTCAACCTGTATGGGCACTGCTTCACTGAGCACACATCAAGTTTCAAAGCGATCTTCATAACTCAAAGTTCCCCAATTATTCCTTTCAACTCTGAGAACTTTGTAGGTAACAAGTCTGGATACTCTGTCAGCAACTCAACAACTTTTCCTACCATGTCATCATCCCAATAGTCCCTAATCTTAGCCAACTTTGGTCACTCTTTAGACCCAATATTCACCTGTTGGATCTTTAGAGGTTTTGTCACATCTAGTGGAGTGATCGAGGGCTCAGCCACTGCGCACTATCCCTCTGATTCCAGAATCATGATATTACTTGGATTTTATTCACTCTCTTCAATCGTGAGATTTATGAAATTAACGATATCCTTCATCTGTGCATCCCATGTTGGTGGAGCACATTTGATTGCAGGCTTTGTTGTATCAAAGATATCTTCTTTAATATTATGCAATGCTTTTCCAATCTTATAAAATCCACTCTCAAAGATAAATGTTAGAAGGAAACTCTCCGTCAACGCAGACCATTCACTAGTACCTCGATGCAACTCTGTCTCCAAATACCAATCAGTAGGTACCTTCTCTAATGTGTGGATAAACATGTGTACCCATTCAGGTCTTGGTTCTACACCCCATACTTGATTCCATATGGCCAAATGTCTGCGGGGATCATCCTTTCGAGAGTAGAATTCTTCCATTCTGATGGTTGGACATTCAAAGCATAACCTCATCATGCACACACATTCATCTCAGTTTCCCATGTTTTCTTTATGAATTTACCACCATCTTGCTGGAGTAGCGCGCAGTCCAAGATCCAAAGTATGGAATCTTTGTCCTTCTCGTACAGTTCTTTCAAGCTCTCCTAAAAACATGTTTACATCAGTTAAAACATCATAAAGTAGTAATTCACATACCTCATATGTTATACATCGAAGAGATCTGGTCACACGATTGCAATGCAACGTAGATACTTCATCAAAACAGTTCTGCCAGTTTTCTAATTCTTCATCAAAGTTTGAGAAACAAGAGTTGTCCTTCTCCCAATTAAGATTTTCATTAGCCATTGGGTTGATCCAATCTTCCTCGCACAAGTTTATCTTATAGATTTGATCAATATCATCATCAGCGCGCACAGGTTTGGTGTATCTTTGTCCTTTCACAGGGTCTAGGGAAATGATGAATCTGATTCCATTTCTTTCAAATTCCATTCTTCTTTTATTTAGGTTTATGACACCATCCATATCAATAGCCCAGTCCAACCCTAACAGCGCGGGATACGGATTAGTATCATATACAATTTGTATAAATTCAGTGTCTACCATTACCTTAACAGACTCAATATTGAATACAACTTCGACATCCTTCCTAATGAAATGATCTTCTGTTGATTTTCCATGCGCAGTTGAATGGTAGACCATTCCAACTTGGATTCTCCCATGCAATGCTATGTTTCCTTAGGTAGAACATTTGCATCAGACCCTAGATCTAAAATAACCTGGTCCATCTAATAAGCACCGATCTGTGCAGTCATACACATCTCTTGATCCATCCTCTTCTTGTTATTATATATTTTGTTGACAACTCTTTGTTCTACCATCGGTTGTTCCTTATCTGCGCAATTATCTATCAGAGCCAGAAGGTTCTCTACTGCCTTTTTGTTGCACAGTAACTTAATGCAATCTTGTAGGAATGGTTTGATCTCTTCATCTACTATTTCTTCCTTCATTGGTATACTTGATGTGGAGGTGCTTCCTTTTGCAAATTCTCTCTGTGCTTCAACAAAATTTTCCTTTACGCGTTGTAAATCAAATCCTTATTTTTTTTCAAGGGCCTTACGAATCCAAAGGTCAGTATCTGACTGATTTCCCTTATCTTCATTAGTAATTACACCTCTCCTAGTGACCACATTCATGCTAGGATCTTCTTCGCAGATTTTTTCTCTAACCATATGAAGATTCTACGTTGGATTCTGCGTCTTTTTCTCCTGTATTTTAGCAATCAAAACAGGGAAATCTTCTATCACGTGGTCAAATTGTCTACAATACTTGCATGATTGTTACGCTGGATTTGGACAGTTGCGTGCATAGTGACCAACATCTCCACAGTTGTAGCAAATAACTAGTCCTCTTCCTCTTCCTTGACTATTTGATCCACCTCCTCGAAATCTGCCTCTGCCCTGAAATCCACCACGCCCAGAGGGCGATGATGGTGAGGTAGTTTTGGCCTGAATTCTATATATTTAAGCTGTTAGGTCCCTATATTACTAGTATAGTCCCTTATTTTTATTAGTGTAACCCCTTTATTGTTATTATTGTACCCTTGTAACCCCCATTTTGTTATTATTGTGCCCTTAAGTTATTATTGTTAGGTCGGATATGATTACATTGTGGCCCACTAGGATTACATTATGGCCACATGGACTCCTATATATAGAAAGGAGGTTTTGTAAATTGTATCATCCAAGAATTGTTCATTTATGTAATGTATTGGAGGTTTACCCCTAGAAGTGGCTCATTTATAAGGCGTTGATATCTCTTTTCTTCTATTTTTGGAGTTGGTTACACAACATTTGGTATCAGAGCTTTGGATTCTAGGGTTTCGCTGCTCCAAACAGGTCATCATGGAATTTTCGCTATAATTTTTTTCTACAAAGTTTCAGAAGCTGAAATTTTTAGGGTGCGAAGAAAAAATCCTGAGGAAGATTTTCTAAAAATTTCAGAGCTTGGTTCGCAATATTTTCGGAGATATCATCTGTGGAAGTTAGGTCTTTTTTCAGGCTCCTAAACAGGTCATCGTGGAATTTTCGCTATAACTTTTTTTCTACGAAGGTTCAAAATCTGAAGTTTCTAGGGTGCGAAGCTGAAATCCTGAGGAAACTCGTCAAAAAATATCAGATCTTGATTCACAATATTTTTGGAGATATGATCTGTGGAAGGTGGTGATTTTTCAAGCTCCCGAATTTCATCTCAAAGAGGTGATCGTGGGAAAAGTTCAATAACTCTCTCTCTGAGCATTGGATTGGAGTGCCGTAAAAAGTGGTCACAAGTGCACAGAATGCAGTTTCTTGGCTATCAATTTCAGAGGCGAAGGACAAAACAGTGACACGTGGCAAGTCATACAAGTTTGCTCTACTGAACCAGTCCATAATTAGGTCATTGTGGGAGATTGGACATAAATTTGTCTTGGAGAATCCAAATCAGGTCAGACCTGTGGAATTAAAAAGAGAATTCATAGGGCTAATTCAATGCCAAATTTCATATATTTAAGAGCCGCAATCACAGAGATAATCAAATTCCAATATTGAGCTCCTCAAAATCAAGAAAAAGGTGTGTATTTGTTTTTCGAATTGCATAAGTATTGTTTGAAAAATCAATTTGAATTGATTCCAAGAGCATATTGTAGAATATATATCAGTATTGGGTTCTAAAAAATTCCCTGTA
This sequence comes from Pinus albicaulis, assembly GCA_034641835.2. NCBI lineage: Eukaryota > Viridiplantae > Streptophyta > Pinopsida > Pinales > Pinaceae > Pinus > Pinus albicaulis. Next base: position 1,176,463,444 of record CM076572.1, on the reverse strand, counting down.
AAAATAATTCAACACCCATTAAGCCTTCAGAAGGCTCTACTATGACTCATGAAGATGAAGAATTGCAACATGATCTATCAAAATTACAAGAGAAAGTGCACCAAATTTCGCTCTCGCAAAGAGCAACAAAAAATGAAATGGAAGTTTTGAAGAAAGGCGTGGAAGCAAAGATGGATAGTGTGAAGAATAATGTGGATGGTTTGAAGAAAGACTTGGAATCTAAGATAGATGACATGGAAGCTGGCATGGAATCTAAAATGGAAAACATGAAGAATGATCTAAAAGAAAACATAGAAGGTTTGACAAAGTTGATACAAGAAATGTTTCCTAATGGTGAAAAGATAGTAGAGGAAACTCATGGTGAGAACAAAATAAATGCTAATCGTGATTTCATAAACTCTAATGTTGGCAGGAAGAACCACCATATTCCAAAAATGGATATGAGGAAGTTTGATGGAAAGGATCCTGTAACATGGATACTACAGATGGAGCAATATTTTGATCTCCATAATGTACAAAACACACAAAAGGTACGCATTGCAACTTTACATTTAGAACAAAATACATTTGTATGGTATCGATGGCTTTGCTCCCGTAAAAGAATTGTCACTTGGTCAATTTTTACGGAGGAAATGATAGCACATTATGAGGATACAAAGAGCAACACCTTCTTTAGCCAATTGATAAATCTCAAATAAAAGGGTTTAGTGGGGGAGCACATTGAGGACTTCCAAAAATTGAATATAAGGGTAACTGATATTCCAGAGGAACACAGGATTGATCTCTTCATAGGTACTTTAAAGGATAACATCCAACATGAAGTTCGCATTTTGGAACCTGATTCATTGGAGAAGGCATTCAGGTTGGCAAGAAAAATTGAATGTAAAATTATGGCAACAAGGAAACCTACCACTCACTTCTATAAAGAGGGAAGTGTTGCTACTCCTAGATTTCCACAACCTACAAGGTTGACACCACAAAAATTGGAAGAAAAAAAAGAAAAAGGGCTTTGCTACAGTTGTGATAGAAAATACACTAAAGGTCATAAGTGTGCTGAGAAGAAATTATTTTACATAGATTGTGAAGAGGAAGAAGAAAATGAACAAGAAGAGGATATACACCAGGAACCAACCCTAGAAGAGGAAGAAATGAATCCGAACATATCGTGTAATGCACTGGCAGGAATTACCACTCCTCAAACTCTCAAGATAGAAGGACAAATCAAGAAGAAAAAGGTAATAGTGTTGATTGATTCAGGTAGCACCCATTATTTTATTCATTGTAAGGTAGCCAAGGAATTAAATTGTTTCCTATACCCAGCACCAGAATGTCAAGTGATGGTTGCAAATGGAGGAACTATAAATTGCTCTGGAAAATGCCATAATATCAAGCTAACCATGGGGGAATATGTATTGACTAGTCAAATGCTTTCCATTCCTATGGGAGGTGCTGATGTTGTACTAGGAGTACAATGGTTACAATATTTGGGGACGGTAGCTTTTAATTTTCAAGAACTTTTCTTGAAATTTTTTTCAGAAGGAAAGGAAGTCGAATTACGGGGTATTTCAAGAAAGCCGGGAAAGATAATAAGCTCTAATGTCATGAAAAAGCTTCTAAATAAAGAACAACGATGTGTAATTGCACAATTATGCTCACTAGAAGTTCCAACATCAAAATCATCTATTTCTGCAGATCTCCAACAAGTTTTGGACAATCATTCCAAGGTGTTTGAAACTCCCAAAGGACTCCCACCTATTCGTGATCATGATCATGCTATTCATTTGATTCCAGGAAGTGTTCCTCCAACATCAGGCCTTATAGATATTCTTACGTCCAAAAGAGCGAAATTGAACGTATGATTGCAGAAATGTTAGAGGTGGGTATAATTCAACCTAGTCAGAGTTCTTTATCTGCTCCTGTAGTATTGGTACACAAGAAGGATGGTTCATGGTGAATGTGTCCAGATTATAGGGAGCTCAATAAGCTCACCATTAAAGATAAATTTCCATTCCTGTGATTGATGAATTATTGGATGAATTACATGGAGCAATTTATTTTACCAAGTTGGATCTTCATTCAGGATATCATCAAATTAGAATGAAGACTGAAGATATTCCAAAAACAACATTTCGAACTCATGAGGGTCATTATGAATTTTTGGTCATGCCTTTGGCCTTACCAATGCACCTTCTACATTTCAAGGGTTGATGAATTCCATTTTCAAACCCTTCCTTAGAAAATTTGTGCTAGTATTTTTTGATGATATACTAATCTACAGCAGGTCTTGGAAGGATCATGTTGAACATGCTGACAGGGTGCTCAAACTATTGCAGGAGAAACAATTATATGCAAAAAAATCCAAATGTTTCTTTGGAGTACAAGAGGTGGAATATCTGGGTCATATTGTTTCTCACGAGGGTGTTAAAGTAGACCCTAACAAAATTAAAGCCATTAAGGAATGGAAAGTCCCCACAACCATAAAGCAGTTGCGAGGATTTCTCGGGTTAACAGGGTATTATCGCAAGTTTGTTAAGAATTATGGAGAATAGTAGCACCTCTAACAACATTATTGAAGAAAGATGCATTTTAATGGACTCCTGAAGCAACTAAGGCCTTTGAACATCTTAAAGAGGAAATGTGCCTAGCACCGGTCTTAGCTACGCCAGACTTCACAAAAACCTTTATTGTGGAATGTGATGCCTCAGAAAATGGAATTGGTGCAGTTTTAATGCAGGAAGGAAGACCCATTGCTTTTGAAAGTCGTCCAATCAAAGGAAAGTATTTACAGAAACCTATTTATTAGAAGGAAATGTTAGCAATACTACATGCACTAAAGAAATGGCGAACTTACCTAATGGGAAGACACTTCAAGGTAAAAACTGATCATGATAGTCTTAAACACTTCTTGGAACAAAGAATATCTTCAGAAGAGCAGCAAAAATGGGTCACAAAGATGTTGGGTTATGACTTTGAAATAATCTACAAAAAAGGAAAGCTTAATGTTGTTGAAGATGCACTCTCAAGAAAGAATGAAGAGGTGGAAGCATTGCTTTGTGCCATTTCTATTATCCAACCAGATTGGATAACCGAAGCAAGAGATGAATGGAAGAAGGAAAAAGATGTATGGGCACTCATTCAAAAGTTGCAGCAAGATCCTAGTACATCTAATACATTTAGTTGGAAAAATGATTCCTTATGGTACAAAGATAGCTTATATCTTTGTAATAATTCCCAACTAAAACAAAAGATTCTTCTGGAATTGCACACTTCTCCTTTAGGAGGACACTCAGGATTTTTAAAAACTTACCACAGGGTGAAGAAAGAATTTTTTTGGGATGGCCTTAAATCTGATATTCAAAAGTTTGTGGCGGAATGTTTGGTTTTCCAGCAGAATAAAGTTGAGACAATTAATACCCCGGGACTTCTACAACCTTTATCCATTCCAAGTCAACGTTGGGAGGAGATTTCAATGGATTTTATCACAAGTTTACCTAAGTCCGAAGGAAAGAGTGCCATCATGGTGGTAGTTGATAGACTTACCAAGTATGCACACTTTTGTGAATTATCTAATCCATTTAAAGCAAGTACAGTTGCTACTACATTTATGGACAGAATTCAAAAGCTACATGGAAGCCCAAGGGTTATTGTGAGTGACAGAGATCCCATTTTTACCGGAAATTTTTGGACGGAGTTATTTTCTTGTTTGGGTACTCAATTAGCTCATAGCTCATCTTATCATCCTCAATCTGATGGTCAAACCGAGATAGTAAATAAATTTTTGGAAGGATATCTTCGTTGTTTTGTATCTGATAAACAAACACAATGGGTCAAGTGGTTACCTCTTGCTGAATGGTGGTATAACACTTCCTTCCATACTGCAGCAAAAATGACCCCATTTATGGCACTTTATGGATATCATCCACCATCCATCACATCATCTTTAAGGTAAAATTCGAAGGTTCAAGCAGTGGAAGATCACATCGAGCATCAGCAAGAAGTTCTCCAACTCTTAAAGGATAACCTGAATTTGGCACAAAATCGAATGAAACAACAGTAAAATCAACATCGCAGCGAGAGAAGTTTTGATGTAGGAGATTGGGTATTTTTACGGCTACAACCATACAAACAAATGTCCCTCAAGCAAGCTAAGAAGGATAATAAATTATCGCCAAAGTACTATGGTCCTTACAAGGTGTTGCAAAAGATTGGTACTATGGCATACTAATTGGAGCTTCCTACTTCTTCACGAGTGCATCCAATTTTCCATGTTTCATGCTTAAAGAAGGTTATAGGTGAAAATCTTCCAGCTCAAACAATATTGCCAGAACTTGATGAGGAAGGAAAAATCATATTGGAACCTGAAGCGGTCACGGAAACAAGAACTCGACAGTTATGGAATCGATCAATTTCAGAGTATCTCGTCAAGTGGAAGAACTTACCCACTGAAGATTCTACATGGGAGGATGAGAAGTTTATACAGAAGCACCCAGAGCTACTCAAGCGTTGAGGACAATACTTTTTTGAAGGAGAGGGGCATGTTAGGTCCCTATATTACTAGTATAGTCCCTCATTGTTATTAGTGTAACCCCCTTATTGTTATTATTGTACCCTTGTAACCCCCATTTTATTATTATTGTGCCCTTAAATTATTATTGTTAGGTCGGCTAGGATTACATTGTGGCCCACTAGGATTACATTATGGCCACATGGACTCCTATATATGGAAAGGAGGTTTTGTAAATTGTATCATCCAAGAATTGTTCATTTATGTAATGTATTGGAGGTTTCCCCCTCGAAGTGGCTCATTTCTAAGGCATTGATATCTCTTTTCTTCTATTTTTGGAGCTGGTTACACAACATAAGCTTTGTGCAACATCATATCATAAGTGCGATAGTGTTTCTCTTCATGTCCTAGTGATGAACAAAATCTACAAAATATTTGCTTCAACTCAGGTTGATATTTTCCGACCCTTGGGCAGAAATCTATTTCATGCAATCTAGAAACTTGACATATTGTGCACCATAATGTGCTCTTCAATGGACTGGGACCTCCAGCTTTCAGATAATTATTGAAGATGGGACATTAATCCTTATGGTGCCGAAAAACTTTAAATTTTATGCACTAGACCTCTACACAAACCTCCTTTCCCTCGTCTTTGTGCAGGCTTTAAATCTCTAAATGCATGGCTTCCAACTGATTCTGAATTTTTTGAGTTCCAAGCGCAATATGTGTTGGGGTACCTTCTAGTTTCATTGCAATCCCCACAGCCTCAGCCTATGTGGCAATATTCTGCTAACCCAAGGTTTGGCGCATATGCGGAAGAAACATAGCAATAAACCACTTCTTATGTTGAATATCATCGGTGGAAAATCCACCATCTCTGATAGTACACTTCAGCATTTGATCTGCCTCCCACACATATTCATTAACCTCCTAATGAATCTCTTTCATTTCTGTAACCAACCACGCATTTGACTTAGGCTTCTTGAATTGTTATTTTAGGGCATATTTCAATTCATCCAAGGTGGCATTAGGGTTTGCTTGAACATATCTAATATACCAATCTAATGCGCGATCTTGGAAAGTAGTGGCTAGTTGCGCTTTCTTAATATTATAATTATTAACCCGTCGGGCTTTCCATACAACATTAGTCACAAACCAAAAGTGGTCAATATCTTCATTTCCAATACCTATGAAATTAGGTAGATTCATCGACGTGGCCATATCTATGCCTGGGGGAGTTGGAGGTGGGGGTGGGGATGGACTGCGCGGTGGAGTGGGTGCTTTGTGAGATGAGTTTGGAAGTGGAGTGGATGGGATTCAAAAGAGGTTCAAGGCTTTCTGATCATTCTAGTTTGATGAAACTTCTTCTCCTTCAGAGCGCATAGATTCACTAAATATCTTAGTCTTTAGTTCACCATCACTATCATATCTATGATTTAGAGGGCTATAAATAAGTCCTTTCTCTTGGTCTTCATGGTAAAGCTTTCCACTGCGTGTAGTCGAGCCTCTTCGCGACATTCAAGCAATATGTTGACATAGAGAGCCATATTTACATAATAGAATATTCATCATAAACTTCAAAGAGTGCAGGAACTTACCTCTAGGACCCTTGAAAAATCTTCTTTCTACTTTAGAGTATAACAAAAACTGATCAATGGAAAATTTAGTCACAAATCCTCCCAAGAGACGATCGATCCAATGATATATTTCACGGGTGATATTATTGTCTAGATTTTCTAATTACTGAATCAATTCAGGAGTCCACTCAGTGACTGCGTCATCCTTCGAGCAGGTATTGAATTTAGTTAATCGCAACAACCACTCCTGTAGCTCAATTGCAAAGGAGTAAAAGAATATATCGTGAACTTCTGTATAGATGTACTTCTGTACCCACTTTTCAGCATATATCTTAGAGCTTCGATTCTCTTGGATCGTGAATTCAAGGATCTATCTATCTATCTCTTGTAATTCATTCTGCAAAGAGTGCCACAACATCAAATCTCCCTCAATATGATCCCAGTCTCGGAAACAGAACAATTTTTTGGCTTGAGGGGTCCTGACCTAGGTTCATAGTTTATCGCGCAACCAACAAACCCTCCAACTACTAGCCCTTTCGGCAATGACCTGCTTGCACAGATCAAAGTCTCACTCGAAGGAGTATGGGGGGTTGCAGGAACCAGGTTTCTGCACCCCAAGGAAGAAAATAATGTAGTGGCACTAAACAATTGATTGCCAACTTATACTGATCTTAATAGATATGCACAATTATAGAATAATACTTATCATATCACAACACATAATCGCATATCACTTTGTCACAGATACATCATAATAGAACCAGATCTAGATCTATATAATGTGTAATCACTTAAGTAGATTCATCCACTTATTCAATCATCAATATAACTTCATGCATAAACAACAGATGTATTCGCACAGATACAAGTAAGCATAACATAATTAAAGTGATATTAAGACAGAAACAGTAAATAGTTAACTCAGATAGATAATACAGTGCTTCACCAAAATGAGTCCTTATATTAGATTCATATCAATTTAGTACATCATAATTTCCCTTACACTTTACCTTTTTGCACACACAACCAGCAGAGTCCACACACAGCCAAGACTAGGTATCTGGGCACACAGCTAGCAGGAGCCTTTCTACCCAACCTAGACTGAACTCTTACAAAAAGTATCACAGATGCATAAAAACTTAGATCCAAAACATAAATAATGATTGACTAGTTCCTTAGACTCGATCTATCAATTTATATCCAATCTAGCGCGCAGATACTATGGTCTCAAACCATGGTTTGAGGCCCAAAGTTTACCCTTAAAACCCTTTTACATCAAAAAGGGACATTGATCTGCCCCAAATCCCCTTTACCTATCTGCGCAATGCATATATACAAAATTTATACAAAAAAATTATCCAAAAAAGTACCCCAAGGGACCCTGCTCCAACATGGCTCACAAAAAATTTGATGTAATAGAATAGAAACTTATTTTTACATCAATTAACAAGCAAGCTTTGGTTGGTTTTCTCTCGGAAGGGTTTCCACGTTAAAGCTTTGTGTTCTATGTGTATGCTACTCATGGTCTTGTTGTGTATGTATATGTTTGTATTCATATTGTTGCCACATGATATGTTGTTGATGATTTATATGGATGTTTTCCAAGTTTGAATGTTGAATACAAATTGGCATAAAAGTTTAAATTAACCATAATATTGATTACCCCACCCACTCAATATTAAACATTGTTTCTAACATTATCTGAAAGTCTTTTGGTTAATATATTTGATAAATAAAACACAATCCTTTAAAACAAAATTTATTAACAAAATTTAATATTTCAATCAATATTTTTGAAATCAGAAATAAAATTATATCACTCTACCTTAATAAATACAATAAAATTAAAATCAATCATCAAATAACAAAAGTTGAGAACTTAAAAAAATCATAATAATGTGATTAATCCAAAAAGAAATTTATCTATTCTATAGATCACAAAAGTCTGAGATCTAACTTAAATATATATATAAATTAATCACTATAAATTATCATGATTCACATCCAACTTTAATCATCTCACATAGTTTCAATTATTGGAATTATGATATTTGAATAAAGAAAACCTTTCCACCTTATTGTTTTTACTTTAATTTAACTATCAATTACTTTTTGTATAAAAGACAAATACACCGCTACATATTACGCTTATTAGTTAAAATATTTTAATCCATTTTAATAATGAACATTCTCATTACTAATTGATAAATGAATTATAATAATTTTATTAAAAATATAAAATATTTCTCATCATAACACAATGTTTAAGTTAAATAATAATTATATATCAATCTCAAACAATGATAAACTACATGTAAAAAATCACATAATAAATTATTAATGATGTTACTTGTCATTTTATTAATACAATTTTAAGTAAAAACTGTAATTACTTAGATAAAATAAATATTCTAAAATTTCGTTATCCCATCCACAAAGATCGACCAAATAATAATCCACACATATTTAGGAAATTGCATTTATATGACATTGCACTTTGATGAAATGTATTTATATGATGTTATATTTTTAAAATATTGTATTTATAAAAAAAATGTAATAGATGTTTACATATGTAAAGGATTTAATAATATATTAAATCAATTAATATAATATAATTTTGATTTATTTAATATATTTAATAATGCAATTGAAAAACAAATTAATAAATATATATTTTTTATAAAAAGAAATATTAAAAAATATTTAATTAATAAAAAATTATTTAAATTTTTAAATAAAATTTTAAATTTTATTTTGTTTTGGAAACCATTTAAATAATCAAAATTTCAGAAAAAAATATTAAATAAAACTTATTAATAAACTCAAATGGTAATACTTTAACATTTCAATTTGAAATTTAGTTAATAAATGGGACAAGATTTACAGTCATGGCAACGAATATAATTCTGGAAAATTTGAGTATGCAATTTGGTAGTATTTACGACATTAACTTTAATGAAAACCCTTCACCACTACCCCACTTAATGTTGTTTCATTGTTTTTGACCCTTGAAACTACGGTGACATTTGGACTTGAGGTTACTTTTGAGATTCAAAGGAAACAACTCCAACCATCAATATGATGTTATATATTAAATAAGACTAGGAATCATCATCTACAATAAAATTAATGCATCTATTTCAGTGAACAACATTGTATCATCCCCTCCGTCTCTCCCCCATCTCTCTCCGCCTCTCCCTTGTAACAAACCTGGGTTATATTTCCATGTGAAAAATAAAAAATCAACCAATGTCATGTGAGACATATTCCAAGCAGAATTATGTGGGAAAAAATAACATTGGGATTCACTTGTAGTTAATTAATGGCTATGGGAAATGACAAAAGGAAAAAGGTAATACATGGAATTTAATATAAATAATAAAGGAAAATAGAAGAAAAGGAAGATGAATACAAAAGAGTATGCATGCAAGGGAAACTAGAGATAAAATAAAGGAAATTGAAAGAAAAGAGGAAAAAGAAAGGAAGAGACACCAAACATCAATGATAAAAATGTACCTAAGAAACAGTTGGAAGCTTTTGATAGGTTTTTGGCCTTGACATATTTAGTTTTGCAAAGAAAAAATTCAAACTTGAAGAGAGAGAACAAGCAAGGGAGTAATTAAGCTAGGAAAGCAAGGGAGCAAGCAAGCAAGGAAAGTAAGGGAACACAAGAGGAAGTTTGGACAATAGCAAGTAAGGGAAAAAAATAGTTGTGGATTTGCAGGTAACATGTTGCAAGTGTGATTTCCTTGCTGAGATTTGAATGCATGGTACATGAATTTGGTTATTTTGTTACTTTGTTTTCATTGGCATGGGATTTCCCTGGATTGACGGTGGTTTCAACCTTACCTTGTCATTTCCTGGATAACCATTGTGTAGTGGGTTCCCTTTTTTGGTTAAGATCCAGGTGACCGATAGATTTCAGATCTTGGTGAGGTGGTCTTAGGAAAATTCCCAAGGGTCGAGGGATGGGTGGAGACAGGAAAATTCCTTTGGGTATGGTGAAGAATTTAGGGGCATCCAAGATGGTTTTGGTTTTGGTGATTTCTGGACCGATTTAGGTGAAATCACTGTGGTGGAGGGTTGAGGTGGTTTAACCTCTGGAAGCCCTAGTTGGTTATGTTTTGGTTTATCCTACGTGATCCCACATTCATGTTTGGAATATGGCATAGGGGTGATTTGTTGAAAAAGAGATTTGGTTTAGGAAAATCTATGGTAGGGTGGTACGAGGAAGTCGATAACTAGGTTGGAATTTTCATATTTTATTATGTGTTATTTCTTATAGATATCGATGAGCACATGTATTGGCTATTGTGTTGATTTTATGACTAGGTTGTCTTGGTTTCATTCTGGTTGAATGTTGGTTATAGAAATGGTTAAATTTTGTGGTCATGTTATGAATCTTTCTTATGGATTGATAAGTTATTGAATGGTTATATGAATTCATAATCTAACTAGTTTTTTGCGGCTAGCATGAGATGGCAGTGAGCTTTCTTGATGATTATTGGTGAAATGAATGAGACAATGATCATATATGCATTCATGACCTATAGCTACTATGTTTACCATATGTTTGTTTAAATGATTATCATGTGAATAGCATGTTTTGGAAACATCTAAGCCTAATTATAGGTTATGCATACTTTTGTTTATCTTATAATTGATTCTAAAGAGTTCTGGATAGTGGCCTCTAGGTTAGCCCTGAAAAGGTGGCATTGATTTCATAGCTTCAATATCTTAACTGAGAAATATTGGTTGTATCCACATGGAGGAAGACCTATGTATGTGGTTGGGGCCTTCTAGACGCATGCACAACTTGGCATGCATGAGACTAAGTTGTTAATTCAAGGAAAAATATAGTTCAAACTCAAGGTAAGATCATTAGTGGATGTCTTCTGACATTTGGGTAGTCTGATGTCACTGGGAAGTTGCAGTAAATTTCAGGAGAGTAGACCCAACTTCCATAACTAGAACATGGTTTTTGTGTCATGCATGGTAACTCTCAGCTCATGTTTACCCTGAAGAGCTTGTAAAAGTGGGTAAATATAATAGGGTGGGGTGTTACAGGGTGGTATCAAAGCGAGGTTACAACATTGGACCTCGGGGTAAATGCATATAGTTATGCATGCATGTCGGTTGTTTATATGTTTATCAAGCACACATCTTAGCTATTTTTTTTTTTTATGGTTATGATATACATCTATGAGCTAGTATGTTTGTGATGTTGTATCGTGCTAATAAGATTGGCTTATGCAGATGCAATTGCTGAAATTTGCAACAAGAAACAGTGAAATTGGCATCCAGAAAGAACATGAAAATGCACACACAGTAGTGTGGGATCACAGGTCACATAGTGATGGATCCTAGCAACACATTAGTGTGCAAACCAAATTTTAAATAATTTGGAAAATTATTTGTAATCTTATCTCACAACAATTTGTAAGGGTTAACTAAGTGTGATAGACTTAGTTAGCTCAAGAATTTCGAGTTGAGGGTCAAAGGGTAGGCATGTAGAGTCTATTGTTAATAGGGTCTAGTTGCAGTTGTAGCACTAGTGTAGTGTGAGTGGGATTAGTTAACTCACATTAATTGAGTTAAAATTAGTTTAACTAGTTCTAACTATTTGATGAGTTAGTGGAAGATCAAGTGACTTAAAATAGATTTAATTCACCAGTAGTGATCTACCAAGTAACTTATGATTCATTATTTATAGATGCATGCAGGCTAATTCTCGTGGATACCTAGTTGAGACAAAGGTTCAAGGAAAGTAAAATATCAGTTGTATTTTTAGCAAAATGCCTAGATGCAGTTATAAAACCATAGGAATTCCATGATGAATTGTGCAATCAAGGAAGGCTGAATTTCCTATTTAATAGGGGTTTAATTCTATAGGGATTGCATAAGCATGGTAGGCTGAGGGTAGGCCAATAATTGGCTATGTGTTTGTCCAATTTTTCCTATATCAATGTGAAGCAATTGGTGGAGTGTACGAGGTTGTGGTGATCACAAATACATTGTATTGTTTCATGATTCCTTGGTTTATTATACAATAAATATGGAGGGGTTTTGAGTAGTTTCTTTGGCCGAGGAATATATGGTGTTATGCATTGATTTACTCCTTTCTCTTACTTGCATGTGATTGAACGATCATGTTTTATATTTCGCAAATATTGTAGAAGGATTCAATAGCTTGCTGTATTACATTGCATGATCGAATTGAGTCCATTGATATAATTTATACATGGTATTATAGCTATGTTAGATATTTTCTACATGGTATCATAGTTCTAGGAATCACATTAGTGGAGAAGAAATTGAGTTTGTGTTGAACAGTATCCAATTTGCAAGTACTTTATTTGGAGCTATAATCGTATCAAGATGTCTTTCAATGGATTGAGACTCAAATATGCACTCGAGGGAAGATCGAATTATATAGCATGGAAATACAATATGGAGGCAGTGTTGGAGGATAATGGGTTGAAGGAATTCATAAATAATGATATTCTAAAGCCCGCAATAGCAGATGCCCAACTTCTTGATGCATGGCAGAAGAAGGTAGCAAAGGCGAGGAGGATCTTGTTAGAGGGAGTTAGAGATCATATTTTCTTGAGTCTCCATGGAAAGGAAACTCCATATGCTATGTGGAAGGCCTTGACATATCTGTTTCAAAGCAACAGTGACCACAAAAAATTGACACTCAAGGACAAAAATAAAAAAGAAGAACAAGAACAAGAAGGCTCTAGGAGCTGTAGCAGGTGAAGCTTTGGACTCACAACTTGAGTTTGAATTCTCTCTCATCGCATGCATGGCATCAAGTGTGATGGGATCTATGTGGTACCTGGATAGTGGAGCATGTTTCCACATGACGTGAAACAAATAACTCTTTAGTAGCTTGGAGGAGAAGGATCTTCGTATGCACATTGAGATGGGTGATGATGGGAGGTATAGCGCTACCAGGATTGGTACAGTTACTTTCTAGAGACAGTCAGGTGAACCTTTCTTATTAAAATATGTCATGTTTTGTGTCTCATTTGCATTTACTTTTGAAATATTTCTCAAAATACCAAAAATAAAAGCATATATGTTAGAAAATGTAAAAAATATTGTATACTGAAAAATAATTTTTGATTCATATGTTGGTGTATTAACATTAAGTGCGGAAATGCGAAGTGCGACAAGGTTCGGAAGAGATGCAGCTTAGAACTATGATTTAATATATTCCAATCTCACATCGCACATCGCAAGCTTAGGAGGAATGGCGTTAAGGAATATGTTATAAAGGATGAAATGAAAAGTGTGACAAAGGTTCATATCGCCAATTACAATTTGTGATTGGCCCCACCTCCACTTTCCACGTCATCCCTACCTTTATCGCACATCGCAAGCTCAGGAGAAATGGCACTAAGGAATATGTTATAAAGGCCGAAGGCCAAAATGCGATAAGGGGCAGACACGATGTAGTTTCAGAGTTAAATTGCAAAGGATTTCAAATCCGGAAGTAAGGGCCTTTCCTTTGAGAAATCACATTGAAGGTAAGGGGAGGCTTATAACGGAGCAACATGGAAAGTCGAAATGCGATGGAAAGGCGGACATGATACCATTCAAATGTTAATTTAAATTTATTTAAAGTCCAGGATCATTTGTATTTGCATTGTTTTATGAAGAAACATGAATGTGGGTAGTAGACTTGGGTAATACCCGACCCCGTGCATAATAGTGTTATATGCGGTGGCACCTTGTAAATAAATGGAAGACTGAATGTTGTAGGCACGAGAAGAAGAGGCAGAGTCGGGAAGAAGGGGACATGATAACATTGTTTGAAGCGTGGAGGCATAAGTAGAGTCAAGCAAAAGGAGCATATGGTGGCACTGTTGGAAACGCAACAGCTGGGTCAAGTCGGGCAAAGAGGCGTTATTGTAGAACTCTTCGAATACCACATCAGAAACATAAAATACATGAAAACAAGAAGAAAAGACAAAAGATTTAACTTTGGAAGAAACGTAGGGTAAGTATGCCCGATATGTTAGGGAGACACATCAGCAAAAAATCAAATTCAGCAAAAATAATTATATTTCAAGTTTTAATTTATTTTCTATGTTTGTTGAGATCGAAGCTATAGTGATGTCCTCAATTGAAATGTAGTAAGTAGTTTTAACAGTTTAGGTAGTCGAATTAGTTTCAAGAAGTTATAGCAGTTACGAACTGTCTTTGATGTATTTAAGCAAGATAGAAAGAAAGAAGCAAGGTTTTGAGTTTTGGACCTCTGGAATACTAAAAATTTGGTACTTAATTTTCTGAGGAATTAATGAAAGAAGCATCAAGTGTTGAAAATGCAGCAAGATGATGGAGCTTAGTGAAATGAAGTCGCCTTCACTAAGTGGGCCCGCAGGCAAATTCTGGCGCAAAGTCTATTTTTAGACTATGTCTATTTCTAGACATATGGAGCATGGTCCAAGGGTTGCAAATAGATTTTGGAGTATTAATACAAAAATAGATGAGACTTATTTTTTAGTCGGAGAGGTTTTAAGTCTATTTTAGACTCGCTCCTAGTATTAATAGTATTATGAAGTCAAATATTATTTACCTTTAATAATATTTAGACTATAAACTTCAGTTTACTCTCTTGGAGCACTTCAGTTCAAGCCTTGGAAGTGGCTCATGCATCTGACAGAGGAATTACGCTATTCCCAAGGGTTTGATGTATCAAAAAAGTGGTTGATTTCCTAAGCAATTGTACAAGGTGTTTGGTGAGTTGAATATATTAAATCAGTGGAGTTGTGTTCTATTTATTTTAGTTGAACTAGTTGGAGATTAGTTTAACCAAATAATCAATACAGGGAAGGAGGAATTAAATATTATTTAATTCATTAATTAGTAACTCATTATTCAACTCAAGAACACATCGGCTCACTACAAGCAGTGACTATCCAAAAGGAGGACCGTTGAAAGATCTAGAGAGGCAAGTATAGCTATCAGCTAGACTACACCGGGTTGCTATTTGCAACACACAGATAGGTGGAGTAAGCCCATGAGGATTGCGCAGTTCATGCTGGTGGTTTATCTATATAAAGAGGCCATCCCATAGCATTGAAACACGCAATAGAGGCATATCATGGCTTAAACCAACTGTCTAAAATCGAGCTAGATTGTGGGTAATTCTATGAGAAAATACCTGTACTTTGCAGGAGCATTTGCACCAGTTAGTTACTGGATTACTCCATTATGAATATACACATCAAGAGTCATAGTTTTCAGACATGTTTAACCACATATACCAGAAAGAATGTGTATGATGATTTGATGTGTTATCGCTTGATTTTATTTCCGCATGTGTGATGATCTGAGTGGAAGAGATTATGTGTTGCATATAAATTCGAATTGTATGTGATCAGGATAGTCTCGGTGGATAATTAATCATTATTCAGCAAATTTATACATCAAGTTTCCTACAACCGTTGATGGTGATTCATTTTTCCTCTGCCATTTTGTGATTCCTTCTTCCTTGAATGAAGTGAAGTAATGTAGTTGCCGGTATCTTAATTACATCTATGAGTAAGAGTTAAAAACCTTAATTTGCACTCCTTCACTCCATTTTCCGCTCTCTCCATTAATTCTCTTTGAAACTTAAAAGTAATAGATTATGTGTTTACAACATATTATTTTGAGCTTCCTCTCTTTTCACAATTTCTCTCTGAAATTTAAGGTGACAAATTCTGTGTTACAACATATCATTTTAAGTTTCTTAGACAATTCTTCTTTTCCATTCAGATATCAATAGTTAATGGTATTGTAGAGACCTTCATTATACCAGAATGTTAAGGGTTTTAAAAAATTAGTTTACAAAGGGATTGAACGAAGACCACCTGATATAATTACTTTTGTGACACATTTTTAAAAAATGTCTTAAGCACTGATTCCTTTCCATAGCCAAGGAATTGTCTCTTAAGATACAAAATTTTCTGGTGCCGTTGTAGGGGACGAAGAGACGAAGTTTATTTTCCTTGGGTTTTTCACATTATTTCCTCTGGTTGTTAGTGAGGAAACAAAATTTGGCTGTGTTTGTTGTTCTCAGAATTTTGGCTCACAAAAGGCCTCACATGAGGTTGGATACCTCACAACAGAAGGTCCCTGATTTGTCAGACCCTGAAATATTGGTTTCTAAAAGGGTTCGGAAACCCAAAACCCCCTCAACACCTAGTCCTACACTATCTTCTCCTGGAAGTAGTTCTAGTAATCCTTTGTTTGCAGATATCTCTAAAGTACTTCCTTTCTTGGAACATGATTCACCTTTCACACCAATTTATTTTCAAGAACTTAAGTTGGAAGAACACTCCTTTGAGTATATTTCTTTTACTTTTACTAAAGCTCAATAAACTCCAGTGGTTTTTCCCTCTGCCATTGTCCATCAACCCACTCCCATATCAGTTTCACCTCCACCTCCGTTCATTTTCGCAGCAGGTTCATCGACTGCATCTAACTAAGGAAAAGTCAGTCAAGGTGCAGACATGGTAGCACCAACCTTTTTCTTGAGCAGATATGCTACACATAACCTTCCACAACCAATGAATGCAATGCCTCAAGGGTATCTTAAATTACTCCTGTGTTTTACTGGAGAAGATGAAATAACTGCAGAAAAACACTTACCTGTGTTTTGTAATTTTGCTAAAAACATGAATGTAGAACATCTTGATGTTGTAATGAGGCTTTTTGTTCAGTCTCTGGATGGAAAGGCTAGAAAGTGGTTTAAGAGATTTCCAAATGATTCTATTAGTACATGGGAAGAACTGGAAAATAAATTCACTCAGATATGAGGTGAAAAAAGGGATCATGGATATCATGGATATTCACTAACATAATTCAATGCAATCAAAAGAAAACTAGATGAGAATATATCAGATTCTATCAAAAGATTCAATAAATTGTATAAAAATTTGCCGGTAGAAATGAAGCCCCCTCATTTTGGAGGAAAGGTGGTTTTTTTTGGGGCTTTTGAAGCCGATTTTAATTTCACACTTTGTAGTATTCCCAAATGGGAAAAGCAAGAATAGTGTGCAAAACCATGGAAATAGCATTGTAAAACATTACATCAATAATGGAGAATAATATGGAGCTTCTTTATACATCAAAACAACATCAAACATGTATAATATAATGGGCCACAAATGATACAACATGCGTAAATAAGCCTCCAATTAGTAAACCCTCTAAAATAAGGTGCTGCTACTATATCAAAAATGCTGGAAGACTGCTACAACACAGTCATGGATGCACTGCTAAAAAAAATGAGTACACAAAAGATCATGGGCTGATATATGCCTCAAAAGATACAACAAAACAGATCTATGCACTATACAACCTCCAATGAAGAACCAAAAAATGGTTTTCAGCAACACACCAATATACAAGATGGGAACTCAAGCCCTAGGGCTGAAGATCCACTGCAACATATGAACTGGAAAGATGGATCTGATATGATATAAAAAATAATGCAGCCTCCTCCAATAGATCCTCTCGATGAAAGGCTGATCCCTTCACTAGAAAACCTCCTCCCCAAATGGTGTACTAAAACCACCCTGCAACATCCTCCCTCAAAATAATGCAGTCCAAGACATAAAATATGCTATAGGGGAAAATAAATAAGTGGCCTGATGCCAAATGCTTCAATAAGGCTCAAGGGACTTCCTTACTGTCCTCCCAATGGAAAGGAACCCTTCTCCACTGAAAATGAGCACGGAAGTGACCCCAAATATGTTCTCCACTGCTGCAACCTACAACACAACTCAACCCTCAACAGGATCTGCACTGTAGATGAAAGATGAATCTTGGCCTAAAGCCTGAATGTGGAAGTAAGTACAATTTTATTCTAAGAGGCCTCTCAAGGAAAGAGGTGGGATTCCTGACTAGGAACACCCTGTGCTAAGCAGCACTGCAATCTTAGCTAAACAACTAAAGAAAGCTATATGTCTAAACATACCATATATCAAAACATAAAAATATATCAACATATGCAAATATGGCTGCCATCCTCTTCATTATATAAGTGATGAGATTTCTAACCCCAAACCCCATTCATTTATGACACTACTTCCATGCAAAGAGTCTCCATCTAAAACTACGTTGTCCCATAATGAATGCCACTCCTCCATGACAACATTGTTGATTTGGTCAAAGTTGACCTAGTCTATGTGTTCCAGCCCCTTTTTACACATAAGGGTGCTCAATTAAGCTGCCAAGATGTCCTCCTTTCACATTGATATTGATTTTATTCATATTAAGGACATTTATGGATCTCCATATCCTATTATTCATTAAACAAGAAAGAAAAAACAAAAATTAATATTCCAAATAGTTCATGGCTAATTTAGGAATATTACAATCCTCCCCTCCCAAGTGTTGCTTGTCCCAAAGCAACTACGAGGATAGATCTAAAAATGTGGGGAAACTGTATTCCCATATGGAGCTCCAAACTCCAAGATATCATCCATACAAAATGAATCCCCCTCCAGAGTGGTAATTCATAGAAAAACTCCTCCCATCTACTTATGAGAGGCACCTCCCAAGTGCTCAAGTTACCCAAATGGCTTATCCCATAAGGAAACAAGAACCCTAATGTAGCAATCATGGATGGTCCAATGCTCTTCCAGAAATATGAAACATAAGAACCATGGAGAATCTCTCTCCCAAAGGGCACATCCAATCCTTCCATCCTCCCTCCACTCATTCCCATAAAAATAATAAGGACATCATCAATATATGGGATCAAAACCAGTGATACATAAGTAATCAAATGCAATAATGGAGGTGGATCATAGTCCCACATGTGGAACCAACACAGTATATCTCCTGACTGCCTCAGATCATGATATGGTAAGTGGTTTCGCCACCACTTACTTTCTTCCATAGCTTTCTCACAAGTTTTGAAAAGGCGAGAAATGTTTGGTGCCTTTGGTGCACACTTGAAATGATATATCATCTCCCTATATCCTCCTAGGGAGTGGCCCTGATCAACATAGTTTATGGCCCAAAGTTGACCATGAAGTTTATA
Source organism: Pinus albicaulis (assembly GCA_034641835.2). Classification (NCBI taxonomy): domain Eukaryota; kingdom Viridiplantae; phylum Streptophyta; class Pinopsida; order Pinales; family Pinaceae; genus Pinus; species Pinus albicaulis. The sequence goes on along the minus strand of CM076572.1, from coordinate 1,176,444,315 downwards.
AGGAAGAATTCTACCCCTTGGAACAATGGCTTGCACATGTATGGTAAAGGAATGCAAATATTCGTCATATAAATCATCATGCATAAAAACACGATCTTTACCATATACTCTGCTCACATAAATGGGGTGGCTCATAGATAGATCCCCTCTCATTCCCCAAGAGGAAAGAGGTGGTTGTGATAACTCCATCAAAGAGTCATGTATCTCCTCCATCTCCACATGATCCATGCATCTCCTCAAATGCTGATATATCTCCTCTTCAAAGCCTTCCCAAGTATAACCCCCCATGATGGTGTTGTATGCTCTCATGGAATAAGTATGGCTGAAGAGAAAATCTTGATGTGATGCATGTAGTAACTTCTCCTTGAGCTTGGAAGCTCTAAACAAGAACATCCTACCATGATAGTAGATGACCTCATCTCTGACTGAATATCCTTCCTCTTGTAGCTGGCCATCAAGTATCATACAAGTGAAAATATCCTTGGAATAATCCACCAAAAGCTGGGATTTCCAAGATGGATCTATCTTCCAAAGTGACAGCGTTGATGATCTATCATAGAAAGCATCTGTCATGTATTTTTACTCCTCTTTGAAATCTCCCATGCCAAAGTGACATATTGAAAGGCTCTTATCCTCCCTCTGCGGCTCCTTTATCAGCGCAATATCTGAGATGAGAATGGGTAATGATGATGTTGGGAGAATGTCTCCCTCCTCCTTGAGTCTACCCAAGACTCTTAGCGTTGTACCATGACCTCCCAATGCTCCTAATCCTCCTGGATCTATGAGTGGTGCAACATGTTGAGAGAACCCTTTGATTATCTTCCAATCAGGGGGTCTCCCTGGTGGAATGCCTCCATGTAATGAAACATAAAGGCCTAGAGCAGGCTTTATATATGAGTGGACCGAATTTTCCCTGCCCTGGTTGCACAAATAATCCTCCTTCTTCTATGCATAAACCTCCTAAAACGGTTAGGTGTGTATGTTCCCTAAAACTGTGGTAAATGTTGGAACACACTCCCTTCATTGTTTTGTCTCGTTGCCTGTCAACATAGACAGATGCTGCTCCTGATCTTCATATGTAAGATCCTTTGGAACTTCTTGCAAATATACAAGAGCTCCTCTAGTTGAAGCTATTGCTTCATCTCCATCTCCAAATGGTTGTGGATCTCCTCCTACTTTTACAGTGCTGGAGGCTCTTTCCAACTCTTCCTCTTCCTTCTCCTCATCATTGGAGAATACCTCATCATTAAGAAACCCTTTGGCTTGATCTCCTCTTAAATAAGGAATCCTCATGTCTTCTTCTTGAGAAGAAAGTTCTTGCTGAAGTGGGGCTTTTTCCCTAGGCAAAGCATGTTGCAGCTCTTTAAAACCCTCAACAATGTTTTGAAATGGAGTTGGCTTCATGGATCCTTCCAACTCATGCAAAGGTTCTGATTTCTTGGGTTTGGCTAGCTCCCCCAAAGAAGTTTCAGAGTATTTTAGATCAAATCTTCTCACTAATATCCTAGTGAAATTTGCATATGTAGATATATTTGCATTATCAATGAAGAAGATTCTTAAAACCACTAGGCATAAGCCTTACCTTCAAGATGTAGCGCTGCTACTCTAATGGTCTCCTCTTCCTAGACTTGATGCAGCTGAAAATGTGTGTCAAGCTTCTTTACCCAAGCCTTGGTTGTGCTATTGGGTGACCCATAAAAATTAGGTAGAAATAATCTACCCAAAGTGTGTTGCATGCACCCTTTTCTTCTATTGTGCTTACTAGGTCTTCTATCTTCTTTGATTCGAAAAAACCCTTGGAAGTTTAAATTTTCTTTGAATCTACTATACTGAGATTCATATTCTTAGAGATAGTCACCAAAAGTCTCCTCCTTTGGTGTTTCTCCTTCCCCTTCTTCACTTGCCAAGAATGTAGGAATGGTACCACATTGTAGATCTAATGGTGTAGTTGAATTCTCACACCCATAAGATGAAAAACTAGAGCTTTCTTTATGTATAAGCTCTATTGGAGAATATTTATGTCTCTCCATCCTCATCTCTATGATGTCTTTGTTAATGCCCTGCATAGTTTGGAAAAGAAGTCTTCAGAACTCCTTCTCCTCCTGATAAAGGGGCTTTACCCTTGTCTTCTTTATCATTTGTATAATCATACTTCTGGTTTCTTCTGAAATACCTCCTCTCTCTATTTGTGAGAGGATCTCCTTCTTTTCATGACATATTGGCTTAAGATGCACAGGTTGAGCCAAGATTATGCTCTGATACCACTCTAATATTCCCAAATGGGAAAATCATGAATACAGTGCATAAAAAATTAAATAGCATTGAAGATCAATGCATAAATGTGAGAGGCATAATAACAACAAAATAGTACAAAATAATGGGGCCCAAACCATAAAAACAAGAATAAACAAGCCTCCAATAGATAAAACCCTCAAAATATAGGTGCTGCTACTATATCAAAATGCCGAAGACATTGCTACAACATAGTCATAGAAGCACTGCTATAGAAAATGAGTACACAAAGGATAAGGGCTGATATATGCCTCAAAAATAATGTACAATGAAGATCAAGGCCCTATACAACCTCCAGAAAAGAACCCAAAAGGGTCTCTGGGAAAAACACCCAAAAATACAATATGAGCTGCAGCCCTAGGGCTGAAAGTATGTTGCAACAAGATAACTGAAGATTTATGGCTGAAGCTGATATGATAATAAGTATTCTCTCCTCCAATGGGTCCTCCGGAAGAAAGGCTGATCCCTTCACTGAAGAAAACACTCCCCATATCACCTACTGCAAATACCCCTACAACTCCTCCCTAAAATAATGCAGATCCAGACTGATACTGCACTGTAGGGGATAAAAACATCGTGGCCTAGTGCCAAATATATCAATGATGCTCCAAGGCCTTCTTGACTAGCCTCCTAAGAGAAAGGAACCTTCCTCCAATGAGATATAGCTCAGAAATCACCCAAATCAACCCTCCACAACTTATGCCCTACAACATAACACAAAACCTCAATAGGAACTACGTTGTACATTAAGGCTGAATCCTTGGCCTAATGCCTGAATGTGGAATGTATTACAAATCTCTTACTAGAGGCTTCTCAAGGAAAGAGGTGGGATTCCCGATCAGGAACACCCTATGCTAAACAACACTGCAATCTTAGCGAAACAACTGAAGATAGCTATATGTCTAAACAGACCATATATCAAAACATAAACATATGAAAATATGGCTGCCATCTTCTTCCTTATAGAAGTGATGATATTTATAACCCTAAGCCCCATTCATTTATGACACTACTTCCATGCAAAGAGTCTCAATCTAAAACTGCGATGTCCCATAATGAAAGCCACTCCTCTATGACAACGCTATTGATTTGGTCAAAGTTGACCTAGTCTATGTGTTCCAGCCCCTTTTTACACCTAAGGGTGCTCAATTAAGTTGTCAAGATGTCATTCTTTCACATTGGCATTTATTTTATTGATATTAAGGATATTTATGGATCTCCATATCCTCTTATTCATCAAACAAGAAAGAAAAAACAAAAATTAATATTCCAACTAGCTCATGTCTAATTTAGGAATATTACACACTTAGAGGCCCTACTCTAAACCAGATACAGACATATTATTTAGAAATTGAAGCTAATATGACTGCAGCTGGGAAGGTGAAAGGAAAACAACCAGTCCAAGAGAAGGGGAAAGCAAAAGAAGAATCATCACAAGATCAAATAATTGAAGATATGACAAGTGATAAAAAAAATTGTCAAATAAGCTAGTTAAGATGGAATTGGAAAGTAAAAACTCCCAAAGACAAGTACAACAAAATCGAGGAGGATATAACCCTCAATTCAGAAGAAAACCCCTGCAAATTTTGTAGAGGGAAAGAAAATATCAAGAGCAGGTTCAAGCACCAATGTATATAGAATAAACACCTAGAGAGTCAGTAGAAGATGACCAAAAGGAAGTTGAAGATCAAATATCTGTTATGTACACAATAGAAGAGGATGAAGAGGAAGATCGTGAGGAAGAATATGTTGAAGCTAAAGTATCTTTGATAAATATGAAATGGATGAATACTGTAGGAAATTCACATATTTCATGCAAGCTGAGCTACATAAAAAGTATGATTTAAGGTCTAGAAAGAGATCTAGAGTGCAGGATAATGAAGGTGAACAACAAAATTCTATCCCTCCTCCAATGGAGACTCCACAAAAAAAGGACCCTGTAAAACAAGTCAGTAATGGGAAGCAACCTGTAAATTCAGTTAATAAAACAGATGTGCAGTAGGGTCAACCTTCCTAGAGAAAATCAATTGATACTAATATTTTGGAGAGAGTTGTTCATGTACCCAAAAAAGCGGAAAATTATAGAAAGAGTGAAGAAGAACCTGAAAATAATGTTAAACAAACTCATGCTTTTAGTTTGACAAAAGAGTTGGAGAAGGTAAAAATTTAGGTACCTCTTCTAGAATTAGCTAAAATACCAGTCCATAAGAAAGAAATTTCAGAATTTATTAATCTCACATGGATTGAAGATATAAGTGACACTGTGAACTTACAAGAAGAAAAGGCAGTGGTCACCTTTGGTCCTCATGTAGAAGAAGTAGATCCTTCTATTCCACCATTCTATATTTCTTTGTTTCTTCATGGTTTTACTCTCCATAATTGTATGCTGGACTTAGGAGCATACCATAATATCATGCCATTGTCTCTTACGAAGGAAATAAACTTGTAGATTACCAAACCTTACAGGGATCTGTAATGATTTGATTAAAAAAGGGTGAAATTTGTTGGGTTAATTAAAGATGTAGTAGTTTCTTTGGCACAAAATCTAGAAAAGAGTATAATCATGGATGTAGTTGTTGCTGACATTCCAGCTAGGTTTAGAATGCTCCTATCAAGATATTGGGGAGCAAATTTGGGAGGTGTTCTAAAATTAGATTTTAATTTTGATGCTATCATTCCTATTTTTAATGGGGACGAAAGGAGATTGTACAGGGAAACAAGGTTCATGAAGACCACTACCAAGAAAGATGCAGGAAATTCCCCTATTTATAGTCAAGAAACTGAAGGTATTTCATGTTTCATGCTGCATGAAGATGCAAAATTTGCTGAAGACACAGGGAATCATCTCTCTTCAACAGTTGTAAATAATGAGTTGCACTCAAAAAATATTTGGAAATGCTACTTTTATGGTGCCTACTACAAGGAAGGCATGGGAGCTAGATTCTTGCTGATATAGATAGAAGGTAACCTCATGCATTTTTCTTTCAAGTTAGAGTTTGATTAAACAAACAATGTAGCTGAGTATGAGGCCTTGATCATTAGCCTTCAAGTTTCTAAACAGATGGGATTTCATTTTATTTCAATTTTTGCTGACTCTAAATTGATAATAAGACAGATTAAAAATCATTGTCAAACCAAGCATCCGAGATTAAGATCATATAGGAATGAAGTTTTGGATCTGATAGAGAACTATTTTGAAGCCTTCAATCTTCAATTTATTCTGAGGGAGGAGAATAGATTGGTAGATGCTTTAGCAGTTGTAGCTATCACCTTCAAGCCACCTATGAATCCAAGGTTAAGGAATGAGATTGAAATTAGACATAGACCCTCTATTCCTAATAATGTGAAACATTAGTAGGTGTTTGAAGACGATGAGAAGATAAATCATTTCTTGACAATGATTGGAAACTTTGAAGATGCTGAGATAGATCAAGAATAAGAACAAACATAGCAAAATACAGAAGTAAAAAATTTCAAAAATTCAATAGGTGATCAGAATATTATTCAGTTGAAAGATAATGTACTCCCAAAAGGTTTGGTTCCACTTGAGAGACTGTTTGATTGAAATGATGTTGTTGTTAATTCAAAGAAAATACACAAAGAGGAAGAGATGGAAGATTGTAATTTGGGAACTCGGCAGGAGCCAAAAATGGTGAAATTATTCAAAGGTGTTCCCAAAAATTATAAAGAAATATATATTGATCTCTTTAAAAAGTATATGGATGTGTTTGTTTAGTCATATGAAGACTTGAAAATGTATGATAAAATCATAATACAACATAAGATCCCATTGAAAGAAGGAATCAAACCACACAAACAAAATCTCAGACATATTAATCCATTACTATTAGCTCCAATTGAAAAGGAAGTGAAGAAACTGCAAGAAAAAATTATAGTCCCTCTTAGATATTAGGATTGGGTTTCTAATCTGGTTCCTGTGAGGAAGAAAATTAGAGAGATAAGATTGTGTGTGGACTTCAGGAATTTGAACAGAGCATCTCTAAAGGATAATTATCCTTTACCTAAAATGGATTATGTCTTACAGAAGGTGACAAGAGCTTACATGATGTCTATGGTTGATGGATCCTCTGGATATAATCAAGTGGCAGTGGATTAGGAAGATCAGAAAAAGACAACTTTCACAACCCCCTAGGGAATCTTATGGTATGCAAGGATGCCATTTGGTCTCATGAATGCAGGTGCAAATTTTCAGACAGCCGTGGACATAGCGTTTGTTGGAGACAAGTATGTGGTTCTATATTTGGATGATGTAACAATTTTTTCAGGATCAGAAGATGAACACCTGGAACATCTGCAAAGAACTTTCGAAAAGTGCAGGAAGTATGGTCTATCACAAAATCCCAAAAAATATTTGTTTTCCTTGGAGGAAGCTAAATTATTGGGTCTCATAGTTTCAAAACAAGGGGTAAAGATTGATCCAGCAAGGGTGGAGGCAATTCAGACCATTCCTTTACCCAGAAGCAAGAAATATATTCAGAGATTTTTGGGAAAAATAAACTTTCTGAGAAGATTTGTACCAAATTATGATGAGATTGTGAGAAATATAACTGACATGTTAAAGAAAAATGCAGAAGTGAGGTGGGATAACGAAGCAAGAGAATAATTTTCTAGAATAAAATAAGCACTCCAGGAAGCCCCTGTTGTAATAAGTCCTAATTATCAAATGGTATTTCAAATATTTTCATTTGCTTCCCCCACTACTATTGCTGCTATGTTATTGCAGTAAAATGAGGATAGTAAGGAGCAGCCAGTGTCATTCTTCAGCAAAGTTCTCAGAGATGTTGAACTCAAATATAACATTTTGGAGAAACAAGTGTATGCATTGGTTAAAGCACTCAAAGCCTTCAGCACTTATGTGTTACAATCCCAAATAACCTCTTATGTACCTAATTCTACTGTCAAGGACGTGTTGGTTCAAAGTGATGTTGAAGGAAAAAGACGGAAATGGATAGCTAAAATCCAAGAGTATGATTTGGACATTAAACCCACCAAGTTAATCAAAGGACAGGGTTTAGCAAAGTTGCTAACAAAAACAATTTTTCAAGCAATGGGAATTAACCTCTTAGCACCAGTGGATGGAGCTGACAATGAAGAAGGTCAGAATAAGCCCAAAACAGGCATTCAATACAAATTTTTTTGTTCATATTGGTATAAAGATGTTGTTCATTACCTGTGTTTCTTTTCTTTTCCATCTTCACTAAATAGAATCAAATATAGATCTTTCAAGCTTAAATCTCAGCCATATTTCATAGTAGAAGCAAAGTTGTACTGGAAGGATCCTGCTAGTATTTTGTTGTTGTGTTTAACCGAAGGTGAATCCATTGAGGTTATCAAGGAATATCATGAAAGTCTATGTGGAGGAATTATATTTGGAAGGTCACAGTCCATAAAATCCTCAAGTTGGGTTTCTATTGGCCCACCCTGTTTGGATATTTATATATATTGGTCAGAAGTTGTCATAAATGTCAGTTGTTTGTTGAGAAGAAAAGACTTGCTCCATTACCTCTTATCCCTATATTCATAGAAGATCCCTTTAGGCAGTGGGGAATATATTTTATTAGAGATATCAATCTTCCATCAAGTGGACAATTCAAGTGGATTCTAACTGCCATTGATTACTTCACGAAGTGGGTTGAAGCGATACCCACCAAAAAGGAAAATGACCAAGTGGTGACGAAATTTCTGGAGGAAATTTTTTTCAGCAGATTTGGATGTCCAGTTAAGATTGTAACTGATAATGCTCGGGTATTTAATTCTATTCAATTCATTAATTTCTGTCAAACGTATAATGTAATCTTTTCACATTCCATAGCATATCATCCACAAGGGCACGGGTTACCAGAATCTTCAAACAAGACCCTGGTTAGGATTTTGAAGAAGACAATCACTGAAAATCAGAAAGACTGGGATTCAAAGTTGAATTTTTCTCTTTGGGAAGTATGAGTAACCACCAGGAGGTCTAATGGAAATTCACCTGATCCAGGTGGATATCGATGGTCGCCTACCTATTCCATTTGGACCTGCAACATCAATTCTTGCAGCTTTTCACTTCCAGCAGCTTACTATTTTTAGCAGGTTTTCGGGTCCTGCACGCCCGAAGCCATTTTGGGGCATTAATGATCTAGGTGGATATTGGTGGCCACCCACCTATTCCATTTGAACCCCTTCCATTAGTTTTTTTCATTTTTAAGTTTCAGCACAACTTACTATTTTTAGCAGTTTTTTGGGTCCTGGACTTCTGGAGTCGTTTTGAGGCCCTAAACGACATTTTTTGGGAAAACCAAGATCGCATCAAATAGAAATCGGATGCCAAAGTTACGTCCCCGGGAAGTTGAAACACCAATTTACCCAAATGGGGCCCACAGTTTTGGTGCTTCATCTCCTAGGGTTAGGTTTTTGGACATTTTGGATTTTACATTGTTTCTCAACAATAAATAGGCCCTCGAGCCTCATTGTAACACAGTTTAGGGGCTGATAGCCGTCACATATCTTCTCAGGGATACACTGCCAGTACCCTAGCTCATCTATTTCCACTATGTCTGTAATAAGCCTTCGAGCCTCAATGTAACATAGATCAGAGGCCTGCATACGCCACATCTCTTCTCAGAGATACGCTACCAGTGCCCTAGCTTGTTTCCATTATGTTTGTAAGCTTATTTCAGTCATTCTTTTATTAATAAATGAAGCATTATTTCCGCTGCATCTCTGTGTTTATGGATATATTTGTATTCTGTTGTGTTCCTGCATAAATCCGAATCATCCCCCTATGAATTGGTTTATGGAACTCAGGCATTATTTCCTACTCAGTTGGCCAAACTAGTGATTCCTTTCTTCAAGAAGCTCAGGAATAACCTAATTCTCTAGTGAGAATATTGAAAAAAGTGATTGAATCAAATTAAGACAGAAACAAAGTTAGAGATAACTTGATTTCTAATTAGGCAAAGAGGAAGTCCATATTTTGACAGAAAAGAAAAAGAAATCCTCTTCCAAGCAGGAGATTTAGTATTAATATGGGACACGAGAAGGGAGGATAAAGGAAAGCATGGTAAGTTTTACCCTCTCTCGTATGGTCCGTACAAAATTTCTGAAGCCAGATCAAACAATACTTTCATCCTAGAAGATTTAGATGGAGAATCTCTGCAGCTTCCTGTGAATGGGCAGTATTTGAAGCATTATTTTGGGCATTAAAAGTCAGCATTCCACCATTTTAAATATTGGATTGCTCATTTTTCATATGTCATCAAGAAATATTTGACTCCATTCCCAATGGATAAGGCACTAATTTGCGGTTCTTGGCGCTTTCATGGAAAAAAGCACTATCCCCAGGTGGAGCCAAATGCTGTGGCTCATTAGCATTTACTTTTGAAATATTTCTCAAAACACACAAAAAAAACATATATGTTAGAAAATGTAATTTTTTTTTATACCAAAAAATAATTTTTGATTCATATGTTGGTGTATTAACATTATGTGCAGAAATGCGAAGTGCGACAAGAGCCGAACACGATGCAGCTCAGAACTATGATTTAATATATTCCAATCACACATCACACATCACAAGCTCAGGAGGAATGGCGTTAAGGAATATGTTATAAAGGTTGAAATGAAAAGTGTGACAAGGGTTCATATCGCCGATTGTGATTTTCGATCGGCCCCACCTCCACTTGCTACGTCATCCCTACCTTTATCGCGCATCGCACATCACAAGCTCAGGAGGAATGGCGCTAAGGAATATGTTACAAAGGCTGAAGGTTGAATTGCGATAAGGGGCAGACGTGATGTAGTTTCAGAGTTAAATTACAAAGGATTTAAAATCCAGAAGTAATGGCCTTTCCTTTGAGAAATCACATCGGAGGTAAGAGGAGGCTTATAATGGAGTAGCATGGACAGCCGAAATGCAATGGAAAGGTGGAGCGATACCATTCAAAGGTTAATTAAAATTTATTTAAAGTCAAAGATCATTTGTAGTTGCGTTGTTTTATGAAGAAACGTGAACGTAGGAATTAGACTCGGGTAACACCCGACCCCATGCAGAATAGTGTTGTATGTGGTGGCGCCTTGTAAATAAATGGAAGACTGAACGTTGTGGGCATGAGAAGAATAGGTAGAGTGGGACAAAAGGGGACATGAAAACAATGTTTGAAGCGTAGAGGCATAGGCAGAGTCAGGAAAAAGGAGCATATGGTGGCATTTTTGGAAACGCAACAACTGGGTTGAGTCGAGCAAAGAGGGGTTATTGCAAAACTTTTCGAATACCACATCAGAAATAGAAAATACATGACAGCAAGAAGAAAAGACAAAATATTGAACTCTAGAAGAAACACAGGGAAAGGATGTTCGATATGTCAAGGAGACGCATCAGCAAAAAATCAGATTCATCAAAAAGAATTATATTTAAAGTTTTAATATGTTTTCTGTGTTTTTTAAGATCAAAGCTATAGTGATGTCCTTAATTGTAATGTAATAAGTATTTTTAACAATTTAGGTAGTTGAAGCAATTTCAAGAAGTTATAACAGTTACGAATTGTCTTTGATGTATTTAAGCAAGATAGAAAGAAAGAAGCAAGGTTCCGATTTTTGGACCTCTGGAAGACTAAAACTTTGGTACTTAATTTTCTGAGGAATTAATGAAAAAGGCATCAAGTTTCCTACAACTTTTGATGGTGATTCATTTTTCTCATGAAATTTTTGATTCTTTCTTCCTTGAATGAAGTGAAGTAATGTAGTTGTCGGTCTCTTAATTACATTTGTGAGTAAGTGTTAAATAACCTTAATTTGTGCTCCTTCACTCCAATTTCCTCTCTCTCCAGGAATTCTCTCTGAAACTTAAAAGTAATAGATTCTGTGTTTAGAGCATATTATTTTGAGTTTCCTCTCTTTTCACAAATTATCTCTAAAATTTAAGGTGAGAGATTCTGTGTTACAACATATCATTTTAAGTTTCTTCTACGGTTCTTCTTTGCCATTTAGATAGTAGCAGTTAATGGAATTGTAGAGTCTTTCATTATACTAGATTGTTAAGGGTTTTAAATTGTTAGCGCTCGAATCTGCCTCAGGCTGAAGAAGGCGAGGCTCGAGGCAACATCAAACCAACCTTAGCCTCGTAGCTAGCCCTACGAGGACAGGAGAGGGCTCTCTCCAGTCAAACTCAGTGAAATATGTCCGATAGGATCTGAGATGACTTAAATGAAACACTGATATTGATTTTAGGCTAGTAAATAGATATGAAAAGGGTTTTTAATAAATGATGGGGTTTTCTGGGAAGCATGGGTTTAAGAACAGCTTGAACAGGGAAATATAATAAAAAACACAGATTATCTCCTGAGGCAAGATAAGCAAGAAATTTAACATCAAATTTGAAATTATATAGAGTGAAAGACCGCTGCGAGGTTGACAAGGGCATAGAAGATGAATCCTTGTCAAACAGAAGAAAACATTAAATATGAACACTTCCTCAAGACAGAGCAAATAAATTGAATTTTGCCTTTCTCACTTAAAAGTATTCATTTAGAAATGAAATGAAACGGAAACACAACAGGCTACATATGAAACAAAGGATGAGACAAATGTTAAATTTCATACCACAGGAATCTCAGGGGTCAGAGCTGCATTTTTTATTAAAATCTCTGTCAAAATTGTACAATGGAAGCTCTTTTTTTCTCCACGCACACCTCTCTCAGAACTCTCTCCCTAAAATGATTTTCAATACATTAAATAAACTCAGAGATGGGGAAAACAAATCGATGAGAATAGGGGGGCAGTTTCATCTAAAATCTTGAAAATAGGAAAACTCTGCTCTAAAAGGAATAGCGCTGTATTTGTTTGTTGATGACCAATGAATTGGTAGAACCTGTAGCTGAATTTTCTGAACCGCAATTGAAGACCCAAAATGGACTAACCAATTCGATTTGCTTTGCTGGGATAGTTATCTGCTTTTCAATTTGACTTCTGACTTTGATTGCCACGTTATTTTTATCATTTGAAAATCTCTGGAGCGCAGATCATTAACTGTTTGAAAATCTCTGCTGGCCAATTCAAAGACACAAACTGGAGCGTAGATCTTTCGAATTGCAACTGAATGTCAAAATAGGCAATTTGTTCCTATTTTTCTGTTGTGGTCGATGTCTTCATTCTAATTTTGTCTTTCAGTTTCAAGCTCCAAAATAGTTTCCATATGGCATGCCTCTTTTCTCAGAATTGCATGTTCTTTCAAAAGGGCCGCATTCCTTTGCCTCTTTAATTCATCATTTTCATTGAGTTTCTCAACTAAAACCAAACTCACGCGGTTTAAACTTCCCTGTCTGGCCATTATTTCGCGCTTGTAAAGAATGGCTGGATCTAGGACAAACTTAGAAGTTTGGCACTCTCCCAAGGAGAATGTTCCACCAGCTTTGGGTGGAACTCCTCTTCTATTAACGTATGCAGGATAATCTTCCTTCGAAAAGTTAACTGACTCTTTCAAATGTAAGCCACGTTCTTCAGCTTGTTTCACCAACTCCCATTTATTGTATGGGTCTTCTACTTTGTGAGAAACATGAATTTCTCCAATTTCACTTACCATTGTCTGTGCATTCTTGAAAAACATCTTCAACAAGTGACGGTGCTTGTTGATAACTGCTAAATCGGATTCCTGTCCATAAAATCCAGCATGAGGGAAGTTGTAGACAATTCTATGGAACTTCATCTTCCTTATGATATGGTGCTCCTCCATTGTGATTACATCAACACCATGCAATATCGATGCTCCAAGCCTTTCCAAATTTGAGAGTGTTTCATGGGCCGAATTATAAAACTGTAACAACTCTACTGTCAACAGAGGTGGCAACCATGTTTTCTGCAGACCCAAATGCATTAGCCAGAGATAAAGAAAAAGAAAATTCCCCTTCTCCAACTAATAACATCTTATGGAAGTTGGAGTAATGTTTAATACTCCTCTCCAAAAATGGACTCCCCTGTAGATAGCTCGATCTGTTCATATGTCGATCATGCACAGGATATTCCATATTTTCTATGTTCAGAAGTATATACGGCAAGGATCTGAAGAATGATGTCGCCCCTTGTTCTAACTCTTCTCTCCACTTAGATTTCTGGAAAAATGTCAAAAAGAAAACTGGAAACCATTTTTGTCACGTGATTCAGCTCCTCTTTCACTCTGGCCTCTCATCTGTCCCAAGTGTTTGTAAAACCTCAAATACTGAAAATAATAATCTGTCACAATCCATTTTGAACATCGTGAGAGATATCAGAAGCTGGTCTAACTTTTCCATATTCACCAGGAATATGCTTTTGAGTTATTGGACTTGGTGAAGCACCAATTCCACTTAATCATCGCCCTGTCTCTTTGATCTCCAAGTGCTCATAATTTACACCCATTGCAAAAAATAAATAAATAAATAAATCTGATGTAGTCCATAGTAGTCCTATGGCATTCAAGCTTATATTGACATCCATCCTTTGCGCAGCATACGCTCCAGCCACCTCTATACATCTGTCAAGACATTGTACAGGCACTGCAAGAAGCCCATCATTCATGATGACATGAACAATCTGAAATCCCAACGGTATTAGGTCCGTCTCTGATGTATTTGCAACTGATCTTAACATTTCTAGCATGCTCGGCCAACTATGGTATAGTTTCTCACCATGCCTCCATCTTCACTGTTTGCAAGCTGCTGGAGTCTATTTGAATCGAAACTGGGCGTGCAAAACACAATTTTCTGAGTGATGTTTTAAGTGGGTCGCATGCGCTCAAGTGGGTCGCATGCGTTCAATTTTTCACTGGCCAAAACGCCCAAGTGGGTCGCATGCCCCAAGTGGGTCGCACGCTTTCCAAACGCAGTCCAGAACTATGAAACCTTGCACACGGCCTTCAAAAACTTGACTTCGACTTCTGCCTTGGCGGATTTCTTGCAAATGAGTTTGATTGTCATGTTTATATGTGAAATACATATCTCATCAAATCAGATTACTTTTTAAATGTGTTAGATAACCCACTCTTATAATGTTTCTGCATTTTTACATTTGGCTATTTAATACAATGTTTCTCCTTTGGCTTTTCTGAACTTTGGACTGAAAATGCTTGTTGTCTTTTGCAGGGACAGGAGCTGCTGAAGCTGAAACAAGGCTGCCATTTGAAGAGCTGGAGAATTTGATACATATTCTAAAAAACACATTTAATGATTTCTTCTTCAAAACAGGGTTTTGAAGAAGAATCAATTTCACATTGATGACATTCCTGAAATAAACACCTACTGAATCTTCCTCTAGCCTGCGAGTGTTATTGAAACATTCTAAGAACAAGCTCTGCAAACATCTAAATTGCGGTGGGTGAAAGCTGATGGCATTTTGGCCTGCATATTGAACTGAGACTTTGACAGCTACCCGTCTGCATTTGACTCTGACAGAGGACTAGACAAGACAGAGTCTAACATAAATAATTAGTTTCCAAAGGGATTGAACGAAGACCACCTAATATAATTACTTTTGTGACACATTTTTAAAAAATGTCTTAAGCACTGGTTCCTTTCCACATCAAATGAATTTCCTCTTAAGATACAACATCATGCATGTACTAGGCTTGCAAAAGAATTTAGTTTCAATTTCTATGTTGGAGGATCTTGGATATGATGTGGTTTTCGGTGAAGGAAATGCGTTCCTTCATCACAAAGCCACAGCACAGGTAAATAAGATTGGGCTTCGTGTGAAGAACCTCTACAAACTTGATGTAGATGGTTGCTCAACATGGAACAGTAAAGCAGGGAAGGTGGTGAGCTGGGATACAGGTGAGTTATGGCACAAGATATTGGGTCATCTACACCACAATGCTTTGAGGATCATGCAGCAGATTTCTATAGGTCCTCCAAAGGGTACTCTTGCACAAATAGACACATACAAGGGATGTACCATGGGGAAGTATGAGAAAGCAATGCAATTTTCCCTTGAGAGGGAGCTTGATTGGCATGTAGATGAGGAATTCTTAGTTCCAAAGGATGAACCTCAGGATGTGGAGCATCCACAAGATGAGGATCACGGAGTGGCAGAAACCACTCATGCAGATCCATCCACTAGAAATGGTAGGAAGCGCACCAGAGAGGCCAACAAATTGATGCTAGATGCGACAGAGCATGAAGGTGCACCTACATCACAACGCAGGCAGAGAAGGTCACCGGACAAGTACACTAGATACATGGCTCTTATGAGCGAGTGTATTGTGACAAAACCATCCTCTTTTGAGGAAGAATTGAAGCATCCAACATGGGTTGATGCCATGGTTGAGGATTATGACTCCATTATCATAAACAGTTCATGGGAAGTTGTCCCAAGACCAGCGGGGAAGTTAGTGGTTAGATCCAGGTGGATCTACAAGTTGAAGCAAACAGAGACCTCTAGGAGGGGGTAAATTTGAGCCAGATGGGTAAAGGGAGTACATGTAGCTATACCTCTAGGTGTGAGGTGGGGCGATGTGAAAAATTAATCCCAAGAAGGTATCATGGATCGAACCTGGCTACAAGGAGCCCACAGTACAGCAGTAGCAAGAAGGATTGGTTAAATTTATGCAGTCATATGTGATGAGGACAAAAATCAGAGTGACAAGTGTCGGATACTGGAGCGCGAATTAGAGTTGGTAGCAGTGCAAAGTGCATGGATGCAGATGTCAGCAGCGCAAAGAGTCCAGTAGACATGTGCAGTATCTAGCAGCAGTCGGAAGACTCTGATGACAGATGCATTATACTAATTTAGTTATTTGGAGGCTATTCAGTTTTAGGAGAGTTGCATGTGCGAAAAACACTAGAGTAGTGTTGCATGAAGAACAATCCAAAGGTACTGGATCTGGACAAATTGATTCCTTTCTTCTTGAGAGGGAGTGTTGAAATTTGCAACAAGAAACAATGAAATTGGCACCTAGAAACAACATGAAAATGTGCACACACTAGTGTGTGATCACAGGTCACACAGTGATGGATCCTAGCGACACATTAGTGTGCAAACCAATTTTTAAATAAATTGGAAAATTAATTGTAATCTTATCACATAACAACTTGTAATAGTTAACTAAGTGTGATAGACTTAGTTCGCCCAAGAATTTTGAGTTGAGGGTCAAAGGACATGCATGTAGAGTGATTCTATTATTAACAGGGTCCAGTTGCAGTTGTATCACTAGTGCAGTGTGAGTGGGATCAATTAACTCACATTAATTGAGTTAAAATCAGTTTATCTAGTTCTAACTATTTGATGAGCTAGTGGAAGATCAAGTGAGTAAAAATAGATTTAATTCACTAGTAGTGATCTACCAAGTAACTGATGATTCACTATTTATAGCTGCATGCATGCTAATTCTCGTGGATACCCAGTTGAGACAAAGGTTCAAGGCAAGTAAACTATCAATTGTATTTTTAGCGAACTGCCCAGATGTAGTTATAAAACCACAGGAAGCCCATGATGAATTGCACAATCAAGGAAGGCTAAATTTCCTATTTAATAGTGGTTTAATTCTCTAGGGATTGCATAAGCAGGGTAGGCTGAGGGTAGGATGATAGTTTGCTATGTGTCTGTCCAATTTTTCCTATATTAGTGTGAAGAAATTGGTAGAGTGTATGAGGTTGTGGTGATCACAAATACATTGTATTGTTTCATGATTCCTTGGTTGATTATACAATAAAGATGGAGGGTATTTGAGCAGTTTCTTTCCCCAAGAATATTTGGTGTTGTGTATTTATTTACTTCTTTCTCTTACTTGCATGTGATTGAGCGATCGTGTTTTAAATTCCAGAAATATTGTAGAAGTATTCAATATCTTGCTTTAGTACATTGCATGATTGGATTGAGTCCATTGATATAATTTCTACATGGCATTATAGCTGTGTTAGAGATTTTATAAAACAATAACTTCCCTTGAGATACATTGAGGTATGGTTTTGATTATGTTTTTATTTAGCTAACAATGTCATATTTGAGGAAATAGAAGGCCAAGAGATTAAGATTAAAATATTTTAATACAATTCATATGAATCTTTGTACATGTGAGAAGAGATGTTGGTAGGATGGGAGAGATCAGTTGAGCAATAGGGAGAGGGATATTATCCTAGTTTGGAAGATACATTGAGATGTTTGAAGGTATAAATCATGAGTTGCAAAACAAACAATGAGCAGTTGATTGAGGCACAAGAAAGGGTTTGAAAGCTCAAGAAAATAAAGTTGAGGTTAATGTATTAATCCTCTATATCCTTTCATATTTGCAGAAGCAGGGATAGTTGGGAATCAGTCACAGGGATAGATAGGAAGAAAATAATAATGGTGCAGATGGAAGCAAGTCTCATAAGGGGTACATGATGGAAAAATATGATATATTAAATAGTTGTATTATATCCTTGGACACACCTAAGAGGAGGGATATCACTCATGGATTTTATTCTAGATCCAGTTCCGAGATACATCATCACCATCATCACTAGCATCCTTATAAGAGGAGTGAGAGGGGGTATTTTCCATAGGAGTTCAAGAAATCCAATCCTTCTACTTTTGATGGGGAAATGAAGAAATCAGAAGATGCAGAAGCATGGTTGCTTGGGATGAAGAAGTTCTTCAGGTTACATGATTACTCAGAGAACATGAAAGCCAAGATAACTACCTTCAATATTAAGAGAAAATAATATATCTGGTGGGAAGATGTTAAGCATGCCAGAGGCATCAAAGAAGAGGAGATTATTTGGTATAATTTTGAAAGACTCTTCAAGAATAAGTACCTATCTAAGAGATATTATGACGAAAAGGATAATGAATTCTATGAGCTCAAGATCGGTTCCATGACCGATGAAGAGTACACAACTGAATTTCTAGAGCTATTGAGATATGTTCCTTGTCTCAAGGATGATAAAAAAAAGATCCAAAGGTTCATCAACAGATTTTCATTATCATTAATTGACCATATATTATTTTTATGAACCTCGATTATTAGAGGAAGTTATCAAAAAGTTGAAGCATTGTTATGAACAGTCCAAGCGCAAGCCTAAGTTCAAGTGTGAATGGAATGACTGGAAAGGTAATGAGAAGACTAATGTAAAATGGCTCAAGAAGCAAGGAATATCCCAAGATGTTGTTGATATTCAATAAGAAACTTTTTGGCACCCATGATCCTAGTGAAAATTAAGCACCTACACTAGGGTGGGGCCCACATGATATTTTTAGGTACATGTCTATTTTTATTATCCCTTAATTTAGATGGAAATTTAACTGTAATATATTCTCAATGTGGACTTGAAAATAGTTAACTGGAGTGGAAAATCAGTTAGCTAAGTGAATTTCGAGTTAGAGGTTGGTTGGTGGGACATACAACGTAATTCTAGTTGTAACAGAGTGATTCTAGTTGTAACAGAGTTCGAACTGCAGTGGTGCATGAGTTTGTGCAAGTTGTAAATAGTTTAACTAAGTTAAGTGAGTTAAACTCAGTTGTGCTAGTTGTAACTAAATATACACTAGTGAGAGATCAAGTGAATTAAATATTAATTAATTCACATGCAATGATCTCACATGAAACTGAGGATTTACTAATATTAGCTGCATGCATGTCAGATCCAGTGGAGACCTAGTTGAGTTTTAGGTGAAAGGAAAGTTGACTATCAGTTATGACATTATCCTCTTGCACACATGCAAGCACACACACATTGGATGTCCATGACACTTTCGTAGTCAAGGTAGGCAGGATTGCATCAATTCATGGATTTCATTCAGCAGCAATTGCATAGTGAAGACAGGTTGTCTGGAGACAGTAAATTAGCTAAGGGAATTGCCAATTTTTGTATGACAGTGTCAGACAATTAGCTGAGGTACTAAGGGCTCTTGTGAGAAGAGTTTTGTACGTAATTGTTTCATGATCCATGATATAATATACAATAGAAGATAGTGGGGTTTTCAGCTATAAGATTTCCCTGGGAAATTATCTGTGTTGTGTATGATTGATCTTTCTTCATGTTCATGTGATTGGCGATTGTGTTTTTTAGTTCTGCAAATATCTATAGAAGCGATCCAGTATTTAACTTTAGAAAATTGTTAGATCAGGTGAATCCAAGATATACATGCATATTGTATAATTTCTATAGATGCAGGTGACCAGGAAAATGTGGAACCTCATAAGAAGTTCAATGTAGTTTAGAGAGGACATGGGTTTCATCCCAAGGAGTAGTAGAATAAAGGTAATGACAAAAAACGTTTGAGGTGTCAGACCTGTGGTGGAGATCATTGAAAGTTGGATTTTCCATCATATCATAGTGGTGTAGCAGAATAAGCTCATGCTCTGGAACTGAGAAATAGATAAAGTGAAAGTGCATGGAAGCGTTTTGGGGCTGAGGAAGCTACACTGAATATGGTTGATCAGATGTAGACATAATAGATGGTTTCCAATTATAGCTAAATTCGTAAAGGGAATTGGAATTCCTTGAGAGATGATATATGAAAGTGTTCATTTTCAAGGTAACATGATGGGTATAGTATGGTATGGTAACTGATATATTTTTATATCTATTAATGCATTGATAGTTGTTTGTTTATGGAAGTATGATGCACGGTATTGCATGGAAAAGGATACTGCCATGAGATCTTGAGGAAGGTGTGTGATAAGATTTCACTCATGAACCCTTGGAAGCACTAGGAAACCATGGGGGTTGAGTCATAGTGTCTTTTGAAGGTTTGGTGCTTTTATTGTTTTTGTGATTTTTTTATGCTTGATTTTTTATTTTGACTGTGACTAGCGCATGGTCATGCCACTTTGTTTGTGGTGGTATATCATTGTCTGGATTTCTATGTTTTTTCATCTTGTCTTCTTGTGCTTTCCTTTTATGTTTTGAGGGTATTGGTAATTGGTTGGGGGAAAGAGGAAATATAATGGAGCTCGAGGAGGGTTGAGTGAACCCAACAAGCAATATAAGACTTGGATGAAGCCAAATGCAAGAATAAAGGGCAGCTGAAGGCAAGAATATGGCAAGTGGTTGGGTTTGTTGGGTCCATTGGGGTAAATGGAAAGTGGTAGGAAAATCATGGGAAAGGTAACATGAAAGGTAAAGTAAATATATTTTAGGTATTGTATGCCTTGGCTAAGTTGGGAACCATTATTCTCAATGTTGTGCATGTGTTGCATGGATTAAAGAAGTTCTATTGACCTCAACCTTATGAACACTGGTAATTATGTTTTGATCATGATTTTGCTAATGTGTGTGTGTGTGTGTGTGTATATATATATATAGATATATATGCATGTATGTATGTATGCCATTTTCTGACAGGGTCTTCAACAATCATTATTGTGGAAGAATAATTGTTTTATGCAAGTGAAGTGGCACCGAGGAGGTTCTCTAAACCTTGAACTTACTTGATATCTATATATATATATATATATCTGTGTGTGTGTTATATATTCATGATCATGATTTATTACTGAATTTATGATTGATAGGTTCTTGTCAAAGATAATTCCTATGGATAATTATGGTATGAATGGCATGAAATGATTCCTAGGTATATGAGGAATCAATTGAGAAAGAGGTAACCCTGGCTTATTTAATATTTGATATATGTGTTTATAACTATGCCTATGTTTATGTTATGGACAAGCAATTTTGAAGGATACATCAGTAGAATGAAAGCATGAGTGTAATTTTTGGCATATTCAAACAAGCATGGATAAGTGAAAAGAGCCACAGATCCTAGAAATGGGTTGTGGATGCACATAGTAAGGCATGGGAAAGGAACTAGATGAAAGGTTTCCTAGTAAATATGGTGTGGTATTTGGAACTGCAGTACTACTATTGTGTACATGTTTTACATTTTGTGTTGTGTACATATTGTATTGTGTCATGTGTATTGTGTATTCATTATATTGTGGCATGTGTATTCGTTGTGTTGTATTATGTATACGTGTATTTTTTTGTTGTTGTATATTGTGTATGTGTATGTGTTGTGGAGGGGATTGGTTCTCAGGATCCTTGGAGGATTTTGGTTTAGAAATGATCATTAGAGCCCTGTAATAGCTTGGGTTCCTTGGTGGCTGTGGGTTAGAGCCCTGTAACAACTTGGGTTCCCTGGAGGCTGTGGGTTAAGATAGTAGTCCCTGAAGAACTAGATATATTTGAAGAGACCAATATTGAGTTTTTGATACTTAGGGTAGAGGCAGTATAGTCTCAGGATACCCTTGTTACTGATATTGAGGGTAGATGCAGTATAGTATGTGGATTCCCTTGTTGTTGATACTACATATGGAAGAGAAGAGAAGGCACTGTGTGCTTATCGGGTTTGGGCAATCAATTTAGTGTGTGTATGGAAAGAACAAAGAAAAAAGGAAGAATCAAAGAACCATTTGAAATATAAGTATCAATATTTTATTTTAGTTTTTAATTATCCACATAATCTAGGATTATGATTTATGATGATTGAGTTTTGGGATAACTATTTGTGATATGTTTATACATTATGATTTGATAAAGGAGCTAATTTGACCCATTGTGATAGGAGTTAAACAAAATTACAAGTGTCACCTTATTGACGAGCTATCAATGAGGTATGATTTGAATTTATTACAATTCGTTATGAGTCTAAAGGAAATTATGTTCATGGTACAAGAAAACATGGAAATGCCCAGGTTTGGGTGATTGGATCTGACTGTAAGAGAGCTAGCAACAACAAAAAGATAAATTAGAACATGCAATAGTATGTTGGTAAAACACTTCAAAAGTAGGGCCATTGTGGACACTGGTACACAATAGTGTCCATTGGTTTCGATAAGCATGTTATGACTGATATGATGGTTTTGAGGTAGGGATATGCCTTGGTTTTTGTAAAATTTGATGCGAGGAAACCTTGCGAAGGGATGGATCGCTCGAGGGACTGGGAAGCAGAGAAGGGGATGTCGGGGAACTTGGAAGGTGAGTGGTTGCACTAAAGGGGGTGACCATATTTCCCGAGGGACTAGGAAGAAGAGAAGGGAAGGCCAGGGAATAAATTTGTTTTGGTCAATATAATTTCTGATTAGAATCAAAATCACATTGAGACTGTTCCCAGAAATAATGAGCCGATAATTGTTCATCGAGAGGAAAAGTAGTGCAAGGATTGTAGCACTAGACATAGGAGGTAGACTTTGATCGTAGGAGTGGATTATAGACTTCCTGGGAAGGAGGTGAATCTTGGTACTACTCTTGAGGCTGGAGGTGTGAGCTTATGGATCCCCTAGTCGCTGATGTTGGAATCGTATCCTTTTATTTTCTAGATAAAACAAACATGCATATGTATATATGTGTATATTTTTGTAAATACCGCATCGAGCTATGTTTATAAAGCTCCATAAGCGTTATGTTTATCATGTTTCAATATTGTTCATTGTAAATACTACATCGAGCTATGTTTATAAAACTCCATAAGAAGTATGTTTTGTTCCCCCAATGGGGAGGGGTTTGTAAAAGCTTCGGGTTATATCTCCATGTAAAAAGGAAAAAATAAACCAAGGTCATGGGACACATATTCAAAGTTTAATGGCGGGGGTGGGGGCGGCGGGTACATCACATTGGGGGTCACTTTTTGTTAATTAATGGCTATGGTAATTTGAATTGGCATTGGAAAATGATGAAAGGAAATAAATGGAAATTTAATATAAGAAATAAAGGAAAATAGGAGAAAAGGAAGATAAAGAGACAAGAGTATGCATGCAAAGGAAATCAGAGAGAAAATAAAGGAAATCAAAAGAAAAGTGGAAAAGGAAAGGAAGATAAACCAAAGATCCACGATAAAAAGGCTCTTGAGAAGCAATTGGCAGCTTTTGATCAACTTTTGATCGGTTTGAGCCTTGAAAATTTTAGTTTTGCTAAGAAATAAATCGAACTCCAAGAGAGAGAACACGTGAGGGAGAATGAAGGAAAGGAAAGAAAGGGACTGCAAGAGGAACTTTGGACAATGGTAAGTAAGGGCAGAAAATAGTTGTGGATTTGCGGGTGACAAGTTGCATGCATGATTTCCTTGTTGAGATTTGAATGCATGGTACATGCATTTGGTTATTTGGTTACTTTGTTGTCATTCGAATGGGATTTCCTGGATTGATGGTCGTTTTAGCCTTGCCTTTCCATTTCTTGAATATCCATGATGTAGTGGGTTCCCTTTTTTGGTTAAGCTTAGGATGGATGGTAGATTTCAAATCTTGGTGAGGTGGTTTCAGGAAAATTCCTAAGGGTCGAGGGTGGAGATGGGAATTCTCCTGGAACTCTTGATAGATGGGTGGAGATAGAAAAATTCCTCTAGGTATGGTGAAGAAGTTGGAGGAATCTAATCTAGTTTTGATTTTGGTGATTTTTGGACAGGTTTAGGTGAAATCACTATGGTGGAGGGTTGAGGTGGTTTAACCTCTAGAAGTCCTAGTTGGTTATGTTTTGGTTTATCCCATGTGATCCCACATTCATGCTTGAAATATGGCACGAGGTTGATTGGATAAAAGAGATATTTGGTTCATCCCAATCTATGGTCGGGTGGTACGTGGAAGTCCCTAACATGGTTGGAATTTTTATATGTTATTTTGTGTTATTTATTATAGAGATCAATGAACACATGTATTAGTTATTATGTTTATTTTTTGACTAGTTTTTCATGGTTTCATTCTAGTTGAATGTTGGTTATAGGCATGGTTAAATGATGTGCTTGTGTTATGGATATTTCTTATGGCTTCATAAGTTATTGACGGTTATACGAATTCATAAACTAACTAGTGTCTTGCAGCTAGATTGTGAGGGAAGTGAGCCTTCTTGATGATTATATGGTGAAATGAACGAGACAATGATCAAATATGCATTAATTCCATTATAGTTATATGTTTACCATATGTTTGTCTAAATGTTTATTATCTAACTGGTATGTTTGGTAAATTTCTGAGGCTAAGTATATGTTATGCATAATTGTGATTATATTAGACTTTATTCTGGAGAGTTTTAGTAAGTGGCTTGTAGGCTAGCCTTGAAAATGTGGCACTGATTTCGTAGCTGCATTCTCCTAACTAATAAATCTTGGTTGTAGCCGCATGGAGGAAGACTTGTGCGTGTGGCTAGGACTTATGACCTCATGCACAACTTGGAATATGTGTGATTGATCTATTAAGTCAAGGAAAATGATAATTCCTTCTCAAGTTAATATCATCAGTGGATGTCTTCTGATATCTGGGTGGTCTGGTGTCCCTGGGAAGTCATAGTGATTTTCAAGATGATATAGCCCACTTCCATAACTAGAAATTGGTTTTTGGGTCATGCATAGTAACTCACATCTCATGTTTACCCTATAGAGCTTGTAAAAGTGGGTAAATGTGGGGTGGGGTGTTAAATCCCTCCCTCTCTCTATATCTATCTTCTTACCCCTCTCTCTCTCTCTCCCTACCATATATATCTATATCTCATTCCATATTTTCTTCCTTGTCTCTATATATCATCACCCCAAACACACATGCACTCTCTCTCCATATCTATATATCTCTCCCTCACTCTCTCTGTATATATCTTCTCCCCTCTGTCCCACCTCCATCTATATCTATATCTCCCTATTTATTTCATTTTTTTCTCACTACGTCACCCCCAAACATACGCAATATCTCTCCATCTCTCTCTCTCTCTCTCTCTCTCCCTTTATCTCTCTCTCTTCCCCTTCTCTCCCTTTCTCTCTCCCTCTCTCTCTACTTCTCTCTCTCTTCCCTCCCACTCTCTCATCTTCCTCACTCTATCTCTATCTCTCCCTTGTAAATCCTTCTCTCACCCCACATTTATCTCTCTATGTGTTTCTTCTTCCCTCCCTCCCTCTCTCCTTCTCTCTCTCAGGTCTAATCTCTCTTCCTTCCTCTCTCTCCCTCTCTTTGTCCATTGGAATGAAATTTAAATGCAAGGAGTTATTGCTCCATAATCCTATGCCCTGTTAGGAATTATAGACAAAAAAAATAAATATATAATGGGTACAAGATAAAATACCCAATCATATGATCATACAAGAAATCAATCATGAATTCTCTAATTCTATAGGGTTTGAACCAACACCTGGTGTGCTCGCATATTGGTAAATGTTCTTGAGTTTGATGCAGAATACTCTCGATCCAACTAGGAAATCCCACTCTTCTTCCACCGATTAAGCTTGCACACATGCACAAATAAACAAGGACAACAAGTGATGTTCCTCGGAAAATAGTTAGCTCAAACCATCATAGAATCAATATATGTAACTGCTGCAAACATGTAAATATAGGGAATGAACATATATTTCTATTAACCATGAATCAAATGGTACAATTATACCTTCAACAAATGATTTCCTCTCCTACAAATTGTGGTATGGTCTCCTCTCCGAATACATCAGAGCTCTCACACTATAGTTTGGATACCTAGTCTTATCCCCTTTCCTTTTGGTGAGATTATATAGGCTCATTCTATCCTTCAGAAGAATGTATCTAGACACCTAAGGGCTTGAGAAGTTAGGAAACTTCTACAATAATGGACCCTTAGCCAACTCATACACAAGTTTGTCCAGTTGATCTCCTTGGGAATGAAAAACTATAGAAGCCTTTATCATAATTATGATATTTTTCTCACTTATCTCAATTATGAAATAATTATTATGAGAAATAACTCAACCATGTGACTCAACCCTTTTATGGGATAAATCTCACATAAGTAAAAGAAAAGGTGAAAAGGGATGCATTTTATCCAAACAAATGAGGTAAGTTAATATTGGGTTTCTCTCACTAAAATGGAGTGGAATAGGGTTATAACATATGCCCCCTAATGCATGAGGTCATAAGAGAAACATATGGATGAAATGCATTACAATAATACTCAAAACTAAAAATGGGAGGAAGGAGACAAGACTACAAATATTGATCGGATGAACTCAAAAGTTGAAGTATCGACTATGTTGATAACATCCTCGAGGAGGGAATACCCATGCTCGGTCACAAAGATATACAGCACATGGCCTCCATAAAATACACTGCGGATCCATGACATGAAATTCTATAATATGGACATGAAGATATATACAGTGGATCCATGTGAATCATCTAATATATCATAGACACCAACAAATACATTGTGGATCTATGTCATAGTATACATCAATAGAACTATGAACACATGACATACAAAGAAGTGTCTCTGATAGCCCTCAAAGTACATAAATGATACATAACTCCAATGCATCCTAGGAAGGATGCATATAAGAGTGAGAGGTTCCTAACCCAGGGTATTCAACATAACCCCATGGTACGAATCTACATCATGTGACTATATGAATTGATATCGAGCATGGTACAAATCGTATGATTACTAGCCAATGAGGTAAACTAGTAACGGACACAAGGGAATCCACCAATGATGAAAATTGACCCCAAGGTACCTAGTACAATCAACTAAGTGTGAATAGATGAGCTGAAGTCGAACACTAGTGAACTTGATCAATCAAGAGCCAATGATGTAAACCCACTGCCGATCGCGAAGTATTCTACCACTAAGGTCTACAAGATCCAAGGTAATACTGGTTCCTAGATCAAGCTCCTAGATAATGAGCTGAAGTCGACAGGAGAAGATCCGTTGAAGGAGGGCCTTGATGTATCCCTCGTCAATAGAAATGAAATAGACCAGGATGATGTGATGTATGGATAAAGTCATGAAGCGATGAAGTAAAACTGACATAAGGATGGAAAACTCAAAAATTTCAAAATGCTACTTCAGATGGCTGACACAGGCATAGAATTCCCTTGAACGTGTTATCACTCAGGTTTTCCTAGAAGTTGTGTAAGAGGAAAGTATACCCGAGGTAACCACAAACCAACCTTTTAGATGCAGAATCTAGCCAATCTGCATCCAGAGAGGGCTCTCTCTTTATGATTTATCTTTGTTCTTTGAAGGTTTTAGGCTAGTTATAGATTCAAAGTTTGTTTTGGGAAAATGGTGGAATCCACAAACTAAGGGCAAGGTTGAGGGCTTTCAGTCCATTGGGCTATGGAGTCTAAGTATGGCTTTACTGGATTTCTTTTCTAAACACAAGATGGTATTACAGGGCAAGATAGCTAGACAGAGAACAATCCTTAAAATTTAAAGTGGATGGATGGTCTTGAAGGGATGAAAGGCAGCTAAGGATCTTTCACCATATTCAAGAGAAAGAAGAGAAATGACTACAAGCAAAGAGAAATGAAGGATTCTTTGTTACAGTAATCAACAATGTTTAAATCAGCAAAACATGAGTAATTAAGAATTCATGCTTATAACTAATCCAGAAGAAAACATTAAGAATAATCACATTTGAAAACAGAGTACATTTAAGCAAATTCTGTTTCAATACTTTATGTAAACTATTCAGAAACGGATATGATGATAGCATAAACTAATATAAAATTTAAACACAAGGGTTGGAAAACTTATTGAACTGAAGTCCAACACATGAATCCTGCAACAAGTCCAGTGCGTCAAAACGTCATCCAGTAAGCCACAAGTAAATTTGTCCAAAAGCTTTTTATTCCGAAAACCTCAATGTTACAGCAGAGTAATAGAATCCACCCTTCAACACTCTCTTTGAGGGCTTATTTATACAAAAATAATCCTAACAATCTTACTCTATCCTAACCAATAATCCAGGCTGACTTAAAGCATATTTACAAACAAGAGACACATGGTCTCGTAAAATAGAATAATGAGTAACGGCTGATGTGCTGTTCCTTTCTTCATGGACGTGCTAAGGATAAGTGCTTAAAATAGGGCTCTGTGCTGTCCTTTGTGTATTCCTTTGACTTGTTGAATACTCTTTCTTCTTACGGATACTCTTTAACCTTTCATCTGATACTCTTTCATCTGCTTTTCTGTTTTTTACCATTTACTCAATAGTAAAGATAAACTTTTATCCTGAAAACATTTTTTACAAAATTTCCAGCATTTCCTTCCACCACTGATCATCTGGTATCATTGTTCTTCTGAGTTTCCTTAAAGTTTCATCTGCTTCAGTAAGTTTATAAAAAGTGGGCTCGTTCGGAAATAGATACTTTATTTCATGCTCCAGATGAAATAGATTTCTCACTTTTTCATAAATACTTTTCCCAGTTGGTAATGCAGGTTCTGATGAACTAGTAGAACCTATAGCTGTATTTTTAGCATGAGCTTTTATTCTTTTCTCATAGGTTTCCAAGTCTACTATTTGATCCTCTGTGAGCATGGGACTTGGCAATTCACTGTCCAGCAAAGCTCGAAACTTCTCTCTGAAAACGTTGATATCAACCAAAATGTCAGTACACTTTCTTTCTAGATTTTGCATGAAAGTCCTCTTGGTGAAAACTCTCTTTGCTTCCAAAACTACACCTGTTCTGTCATCAATTCCTAACAATGCAAGTTGTTGTTTTGTTCTGGAATTCAAAAATTGAATGATCTGCTGGGCATGCTCCGGCTTGCCCCTTAATTCATGTCTAGTTTTATTTATTTCCTCTTGTGCTATCTTGACTAATTCATTTTGCTCAAAAATAGCTTGAATGGAAGGCAAAATATCTCTTATTAATTCAATGATGTTGCTCCAAAGAATATCATTTATTTCGTTCAGAGGCTTTTCCAGTGAAAGATCTTTTTGCAAAGCCTCAACCAATTTCTCCAATCTTTTTATTTCCCTGAGGTTGTCAGTAGCTGTCTTTTTGGATGTGTCATATTTTCCCTCCAATTTTGTTAATTGTAATTTTGTTTCTTGGAGTTCTGTGAACTTTAGCTGCAAACTCTCCATTTGTTTAATTAAATCCTCATAATTCAAATTAGAAATGTTCACCTGAGATGGTTGTTCCTGCTGTCCTGTAGTTGTAGTACCTGTTGTTGAAGTCTGCTTGATATTTTCCTGTTCCTGCAATGCTTTTTCCAACTCCTTTTCTGTTTCATTTAGTCGCTCTGTCAAATTCAAGAGCAACTCCATCATTTCTTCTTGTGAATTTCCTTTTATAACTTCCTGTGTCTGAGGGTGCCTCGAGGCTGGTAATTTCAGCTGTTTTCTGAGTGCAGCTATATCATCCTCTTTCTTTTTTACCAATGCCTCAATACCTTTAAAGTCTTTGGGATTGTGACCCAAACCAATTGATGACTTTCTCTAGAGACTTTTTATTGTACTGGCCCTGGCTCCGGGTGAGGAGGCCCTTTCAATCTTCAATGTTGCGTAGTATTATTCATGAATTGCAACGTTAACGCCGCCATGGCTTTTTTGAAGAGAGAGGTAATGAAACCATTTCCCCTCGTTTGTCTATGCAGTTTTATTCATCCAAGTGATGGATATTTTGCTAAAACTTCAAAATTTGTTCGATGTAATCGTCGTCGAAGTTGGCTTTGGTACCTTGTTTTGTATGACTTGTATTTGCATTTTACCTTGTGGAGCGTATCAAATGTCAATATCAACTTTTTTGTCGATTGTGAGGAGCCATTTTCATATACTGATCGTAGACCTTCATTTTCAATGGTTCATTCTTTGTTTTGATATTAATGAAGGTTTTCTTAATGTCTCCAGTATCTGTCTTTGGCGGTTTGAAAGAAGATACTTCAGTGCTCAACTGCTTTTGTATCCCTTTCTGGCTTATGTTTGTTTCACTTGCTGTACCTGTTTGCTGACTATCCTCCATACCATCATCAAATACTTTATCTATAATCTCTACATCTGGAGGTGAATCAGACTTGTGTTTTTTGGCTTGATAAACTTGTGGGGCTCCTTTTGAAGGTGTGGTATCTGGAGCTGGCCTCTTTTTCCCTATTTCCACATTCAGTGGAGTTTGCATCTCTGGAACTTGGATTTTCTTTGCTGGTGTTTGAGAAGTCTGAGATTGTTCTGGTGCTTTGGAACTCTGTGATTTTTCTGCCATTACCAGGGTTTCAATGACCTGAACTATAGGTTCTTTTCCTTTACCCTTGGGCTCTGCTGCTACTGATGGACTATCTTCCTGTAGAGCTTGTTGTAGAGTGGCTGCTGAAGATGTGCCAATGTAGGGTACCTGCATTTGATCATATGTTTCTAGGTCAAAATTCTTCTCAACATCTTTCATAAGTTTATTCAATTTGGCAGCTCCACTTCCCTCTTCAACAAGTGTTCCTTTAACCCATTCATCTTGATTTGCATATTGTTCTATGTCAGGAATTCTGTGATGTACATAAGGAGATGACTTATTTTTTAACCTTCTTTCACAAATGAAACCAAAGGGGTCATAAGGGACCCAACGGAAAGATGTCTGGAATTTTTTCTCTAATATAAGTTCTGCATCTCTCTCAGCTTCTCTAGAATTGGAAATGAAAGGACCTAACTAGCTTTTGATCCTTAACTGTGCTTTCTTCTTTACATTGCAGAAATGGATTACATCTGAGTTATTCATCTGTCTAAAGTATTCCAAAGCAAAAATTCTCATTGGTACATATCTGGGTAACTTGAATGGATGTAATTCACATCCATAAATTCTGATGACTGTATGGTTTTGGTACAAGTACCAATCCCCAACTTTATAACTCTTTGACAATTGCAGGGTCTTTCTAATCTCAGTACTAAGCCTGGGGGGAGAAACTCCTGTTAACAAGGTTGTAGCAGGATGTACAAACTGATCAATGAATTTTGAATAAGAGTAGGGAGAATCAGAGGACAAATGAATGATGGGGGACCAAAAAACAACAGACCTGGGATTACCTTTAGCATCAAGTTTCTGAACAGGGAAAGGGAATCTGTCTGAGTGATAGAAAATTATGAGATGATAGATAACTGAGGAGTACTTAAAAACCTTTTCAATATCTAGCCTTAAAAATTGATCATGGATTTTGTTGGCAATGAAGGAAGCATAATCATACTTAATCTCAGGAGGCTGCCCAGGGGTAAAGATGGATAGCAAAGCCAGAGTTATCTCATCTACATACTCACTGGTATTGAATCCTAAAACAAAAGATATTACATTCACAATAAGCCTTCCCAATTTATTGAAAAAGTAAAAACCATAGGGGGGAGTCCCTTTTGGCTGATGCTCAGGTAACATGAAATACTGACACATTGCTTTTAATTTCTCTGGGGTTAATAGTCTGGTTTTCTCAATCAATCCTTCCATGGATAGAGGTGATAATTCTTGTTCTGGCTCAAATTGTAACATAGCATTGATAGCCTGAGGTGTGATAGGGAACAAAACACTTTGATCAGGAGCTAATACAGCTCTTTGTGTGGGATCATAATTTGCATGACAGTAATGAATGATTTCAGGGAAAACGTGGACTGTAGGAATAAAATACCTCGGGAGATTGGATTCCCACAACCCTATAAGATCTTGCCCCTTTGAGTGTTCGTCTCTGCAGCGACAGAAGCTCAAACGGGGACTTTCATCAAAATGCATGTCTTTTATTTGGAAATATTCATCTATGAGAGGTAAATAGTCCAAATCTCGGTGAGGAGCATTCAAAGGAGTGACATTTAGAGCAGTTGGGGCCTCCATTTTGGTTCTTGTGGATTCAAAATGGAGGTTTCAGTTTTTCTTGCAGACCGGACGGGATATCTGACAAAAGAGGAAATTGGAACAATTTGCAGGTTTGGGAAGCAAATTTACGGGTTTTAAATCTTCAATGAGGACTCAGAGAGGACTTTTGACCACTTTTTCAGAGAAAAACACAGGAAACTAAGCTTAACTTGCAGTCGGGGCGCGGAATGATAAATACCTGTTTTTTAATGGAAACTGGTTCTTCAACAGGTAATGAACAATGGCGGGGACGTTCTTCAATACTGGCGCAGCGGAATTTTGGAGTAATTTGGTGTATTTGCAGTGAAATTTGAAAATTGCAGCGGGAGCTTAGTCTCTTTCGGAAACTAAAAATAACTGAAAAAACGCGAAAAATGGCTTAAAAACAAGTCAAAAGGATTTTTGTCGTTTTCGAGGTGATGACGTCATTAGGGCGTACGGGGTGACGTAAGGAAGTGGGACCGGCGGTATGCGGTAAGCGGTAAGCGGTAAGCCCGCACCGCTTATGGACGAGGGCGGTAAAAGTCGCAATGGAAGCGATTCCACAGGACGCTTGCCACGTGGAATGCTGAATAGTCAAAAACCGCCCACTCCCCGCTGGCTAAATAACTCACACGGGATGGGCAGCGGGATTGATCAGGACCGTTGATCAACGGAGGGACGATCCGACGGTTGAAAGGGATGGGAACTTGTGCGACTTCAAAGGTGGGCCCGTCGGGGTTGTAAACAGGTTTTAACGTGTAATCTAATTACCCCGGGGAGAAGTTAATAGGCGGGAATGGTTATTAATTAGTCCAAATGATCAATTAACCCCATGGAATTATGAAATTGGTTTACGGCGGTAGTTTGGCCAGGTGGAATGTTACGTGGACGGAACACTGTGGCACGGGACTCCGTCGCATTTTATTCTTTGTTTTTGGTGTTAAACACATATATTACGTGTCTAACGCTTTTTTACATATATTTTATTATACGATGAATTAATTAAAACACAACTAATTCACCATAGGGCGGGGATTAATGTATAAGGCTATAGTTTTAACCAAAGGGCTTTATAAAGCAGAATATTTATTTTAAAATGTGCGGGAATATATACTTTGGTAAAACATTATAATAAGAGGGTTTTTGGGGATATTTATTAGAAAGGGGAGTTATATACTTAGGAAAAGGGATTCCACTAGGGATTTAATATAATAGAGTTAAATGTTAATATGATAAAGGACAAGGAAAATCAAAACATCTTTGTACATCTAAGAAAGTGAAAACTTATGAAGTAAATTGCACATTTTATCTTCAACACTTAAGCTTAGAATAACAAGCTATTTTGAGGAATTTTATGGAATGTTGCCTTAGTTTCCTAAGTAAAATAGGATTTTACTTAGGAAAAAGTTAAAGATGGAAGATAACAATGATGAATTATCTCAAGTGCTTAGGTCATTTTGATCATTAGGCCGAGGGTCCGGTCCCTCCAGAAGTCAAGGAAATGCCTTGAGCCCCTTTGATCTCAAATTACCTTAGTGCTTTTGGGGAAATTAGTAAAACTCTTGAGGGGGAAAAATGATGAGGGAGGTTAATGAATTTGACTTTGCTTGCTGTGATTTTCCAGTGTATTTCCTGCCTTAGTACTTGTGATGAAAGTAAATGATTAACCAACATGTAGCAGCACTATTCATCAGATAACACTTTGCAGCACCATCTACCTACCCTATCTACTTAACACTACCATTTTGTCTTCTTTATTAGGGTGCATTTAGACTTGCAAACCCTGATCAATCTTTTCTCTTTACATGATGAATCTATCTATTTCTACCCTTATTACATCCAAGGGCTCAGATTAAACTGTTGAGCACCTTTTATTCACTCTACCTAGCTACTTATCTGCCAAGATTAAACTGTTTGGCTAGATATTTATTCTCTAATCTATAATATGAAATTGAAATATGACTAAGCCAAGTTTAAACAGTTTGACTTATTCATAAATTGTGGCAAAAGTTTCACAAGTTGCACACAATTGATTTATTACAACAGAGTAAAAAGTAGTGGCATTTGGATTTGCACACTTTCCTTGGTCTATTTTTTCTTGGGGTTTATTTCTTTCTCTTTTTGACCATTTTTATTCTTTTTACCCTTTGATCTTTCTTTTAGGGTATACCCTCTTTACATTTTTTAAATTTTTTGATTTTTTTGGTTTTTTAAGAATATGGAACACCTTTGCTCAAGTAAGAAGGTTTGAACATATTCCACACTTCCATAAAGACAATCATGAAAGATGAAACCTATTGATATAGGAGGCTAACACTGGCTCCACTTGGGGATGGCTTTTCCTTGTGGAAAGTCAAGAACAACAGGTCAGATGCCTCAGAATGTCTTCAAACTGAAAGTATGAAATCTTCCTTCTTCTGATAGCTTTATTTTACATATGATAGTGAAGCTTTTGGAACTTAGGGCCTTCACTTCGGGCTTCAATTCCAAGAAGTCACCATCCAATCCAAACTGCAGTAACAAAAATAAAACAAGCAAACAATATATTATGTACAAGTTAGAACATTAAAACATTCTAGTAAATTGGATCAAAATAATGCTTAAGCATTCGACCATTGACTGGTCCTTCTTCAACTTCTGAATTGTCCAAGTCCTTCAAAAAGTAAGTGTTGTTTCCCTGCAAGGCATGAATGATATAAGGCCCTTTCCACAAGAAATCAAACTTCCCATGTTTTCCTTTTTCTTCTCTTCTAGAATCCCATCTTAGGACCTTGTCTCCTAACTGAAAATCCTCTGCTTTAGTCCTTTTATCAAACATTTTCTTTAGCTTTTCCTGTAAGACTTGTGATCTTTGGTATACCTCTTCTCTGGTTTGTTGCAAGTGGATCGTTTGATTAATTCTTCTTTGAATGTCATTTGGCTCCACTTGAGCCTCCTGAAGTAATTTCATGACAGGGATTCCTAAAGATGATGGGAATCTTGCTTCCAGACCATAAACTAACTCATATGGACTAGTCCCAATGGATTTCTTGGTTGTAAGTCTGTCTGCCCATAATGCATAGGTTAGTTTCTTATGCCAGTTCTTTTTATTTTCCTCCAACAATTTCTTAATGATATTGATCAAACTCTTATTGGAGGATTCTGCTAGTCCATTACCTTGGGGGTAATAGGCTGTTGAATGGCCTAAAGTAATATGATATTTATGGCAGAAATTAATCATTTTCTTTGATTTAAATGCAGCAGCATTGTCTGTTATAATCTTTTCTGGACATCCAAATCTTGAAAGTATGTTGGTTTCAAGAAACCCTATGATTACAGAATCATTGGACTGTCTACATGGGATGGCTTCAATCCATTTGGTGAAATAGTCTGTAGCAGTTAAAATCCATCTATGTTGCCCTGAAGAAGGGGGGTGAATCTCTCCAATAAAATCTAATCCCCATTGTTGAAAGGGTCTTTCTGTGGATATTGGTTTTAAAGGCAGAGGTAACAACTTTCTTTTACCCTCAAATATTTGACATTTGTGACAGCTTGTTACAAATTTCTTTACATCAGAAAATAATGTGGGCCAGTAAAAACCAGCCCTTAAGATCTTGTCTGCAGTAGATTTCCAGTAGAGATGTCCTCCACAATCTCCTGCATGAAATTCATTAAGCACTTTATCAGCTTCATCTTTTAAGAGACAATTCAATAAAATTCCTTCATGATTCTTCCAAAATAAAGTGCTATCTAAAATACAATATTTCAAAGATGTCATTTTTAAAAATCTTTGCTTGGTTTTGGACAACCCTGGAGGAGCTTGCAGGTTTAATAGAACATGAATTATATCAGTATACCAGGGTGAATCTAAGAAAGCTTGACTGATCTGAGGAGTCGCCATCTCCTGCTCGTTATCCAGTTCATTGATATCTAAGGCTTGGCAATTGGTTTATGTCATAAGTTGTGCTAAACCTTGGCCTTTTATCAGTTTGGTTGGTTTAATCTCAATATCATATTCCAAAATGGTAGCTATCCACTTACCTCGTTTACCTTCAATGCCATCTTGAGTCAAAATATCTTTAACTACTGCATTAGGCACATATGCTATCACATGAGAATATAATATGTAAACTCTGAAATCTTTGATTGCCTTTACCAATGCAAAAGCCTGTTTTCCATAATATTGTACTTTAGAGGTGCATCCCTCAGTGCTTTACTAAAAAATGCTATTGGTTTTTCACACCCTTGGTCATCTTTTTGAAGTAAAACAGCTGCAACAGTATGTTCAGAAGCAAATGAAAAAATAATAAAGTCTCTATCAAATTTAGGATTGGTCAGAACTGGTGTCCTTGTTAAAGCCATTTTAATTTCCTCGAATGATTGTTTGGCTTCTACAGTCCAGTCAATGCTTGAATCTTTCCTCAACATGTTAGTCAGGAATCTAAGTAACTCTGCTAGACTAGAAATAAATCTTCTCAAGAAGTTGATTTTTCCTATAAATGCTTGCAATTCTTTTATGTTTCTGGGGTGGGGTATTTGCAAAATTGCTTGAATTCTTTCTGGATCAATCCTAATGCCATCTTTAGAAATGATATGTCCTAAAAGCTTTTCTTCTTCCAAACCAAACAATGACTTCTTAGGGTTTAAAGAAATTCCATATTTTCTGCACTTTATAAATACTTGCCTTAGGTGATCTAAATGTTCTTGATCTGTTTTAGAAAAAACAGTCAAATCATCCAAGTAAATGACCAGAAAATCATGTATCTCTTTAGCAAAAGCAATGTACATCGCTCTTTGAAATGTAGCTCCTGCATTTTTGAGCCCAAATGGCATTTTAACATATTTAAACGTACCCCATGGTGTGGTAAATGCTGTTTTATCCTGATCATCAGGATGAACCAGAATCTGGTTGTACCCTGAAAATCCATCCAGTAGTGAGATTCTCGAAGATCCCACTACCCTTTGCAGAATGTGGTCCATTTTCGGCAGAGGATAGTTGTCTTTTAAAGAAACTTTATTCAAATTCCTTAAATCAACACACAGTCTGATTTCTCCTGTCTTTTTTCTTGTTGGTACTAGGTTAGAGACCCATTCTGAAAATCTGATAGGAGCTATAATCCCTGCTTCAAACATTCTTTTGATTTCTTTTTCAATTGAGGGTAATAAAACAGGATTAATTCTCCTAAGCTTTTGTTTGAAAGGTTTCTGGTCTGGTTTCAAAGGTATAGTATGTTGAATAATGGATGTATCATAAGATTTGAGGTCTTCATAACTCCAGGCAAAGATATCCTGGAATTCTTTTAATAATTCAACATATTTCCCCTTTTGTTCTTTTGGGAGAGATTTGGACAACTTAACAATTTTGGGATGTTCTGGAGTTCCTAAGTTGCATTCTTCCATATCGGCCTTAACAGGTTCCATTTTAGGTCTGAATGGAATATCATTTGAGTCGAATAGATCTTCCAAAGGTGTTAATCCTTTGGGTAATTGATTATCTTTTAAATTTATGATTTCCGTTTCATCTATGATCTCATCAAATTCCATGTGTTTCAAATTTTGCATGTCTTTTTCAGTGAACGTGGTTGGATGCAGCATATGAATTGCATTTTCTATTGAAATTTCTATTTTTTGTTCTTTTTCTTGATCAAATTTATCAGCAGTCATGTCTTCATCTATATTACAGTTAGAAAACTCATTCTGAAGTGTCAAAAAACTATTGATTTGATTGTTATTCACAAATACTTGCCAATTCAAAAGATTGTCTGGTATTGCAGGCCTGTGCCTTATCTCAGCTGAAAACTGATGATTAGGATCAAAAGGCAACTTGCATGTACTAGCAAACATTGCTAAACCGTGAGCATGCAAGTTTTGTTTCCTGGGAATTTTGGCAAGTTGGGCTTGTAGAAATGTGTTGAGAATCTCTACAACTGTCTCTCGGTATTGTTTCAGTCTCATGTCCTTTGTTTCACATTCTCCTTTAATCTGTTGGATGATTAGTTCAGAGTCGCCTATGATTGATACCCTAATGCCTCCTAACTTCTTGACATGTTTAAGCCCCAATAAAAGAGCTTCATACTCTGCCATGTTGTTAGTGCATTTGAAATTTAACCTATAAGCATGACCCTCTGCATGATTGTTTTCCACATTGTGTAACCAAATCCCAGCTCCTGCACCTAGTCTGTTCACTGAGCCATCAAACTCTAAATGCCATAGAATTTCATGTTCATAATCTTCATCAATTGTTTTAACGTATTTTCTGACAGGAGCTAGTTGTTTAGTTTTTTCAGGTATTTCTTGGTCATCTGGTGTTTCTTTGTTTTCAGAGATTTCTTCAATTTTAACCATGGTTTTGTTTATGATTTCCATTTCAGGAGCTTCTATTTCAGTGGGAAGATCTGACTCAGCATTGTATAAAATAAAAGAATCCATGTCAGAATGTACAGAATAAACAGGGAAGTTTTCAGGCTTCTCATGGCTACTCACTAAGTACTTCATCAAAGTTTCTCTATATAATCTTTTAGGCTGAACAAATACTGAAATAGTTGCATAAGACATGTCTAGTTGAATAGATCCTCCAAGTTTAGCACCCCAAGACCTAGACAATAACATACCATATTTAGGTGGAATATCAGCAACTACTATGTCCATTAAAACAGACTTAGCAGGGTATTGGACCAAAGTGACACACAGATCTTTAATTAAACCTAAACATTTTACCTGACTGGAATCAAATGAAAACAAATTTTTGTACGGTCTAGTAATATCTAGATTCAATCTTTCCATTACTGCTTTTGGCATCAAATTGTGAGATGCTCCAGAATCAAGCATTGCATTATGGAGTATCTTTTCGTGAACATTCAGGCTTACATAAAATGGAGGAGTCCCTCCACTTTCTGGTTTGCCATTAACCTCAGGGCCAAAAAGAAGTTTGGGTTGATCATCAAAAATGTTTACTGAATCATCCAATCCAGTAATGTTAATGTTTAAAGATTTGGAAATCTGACTCCTATAGACATCATGTTTAGCCAATTCTGATAAAGGAACAGCTATCTTGAGTTTGCCTATTTCAGCCTCTAGATTAAAGGGTTTTTCTGTTTGAGCTTTAGTGTTTTGCACAGTTGGATTTTCTCTGTTTACTGGATCTTCAATGTTTTTCTCTTTTTCATGAATGAAGTTTTGCTTTGAAGATGTTTCAGGACTAACTTTTGCTGTTTCTTCTACAGTTCCTACTTGAGGAGATGTATTGGATTGCTGTTTGTCAATTGGTTGGTTGTCAGAGACATCTTCAATTATTGGATTTGAAAAACTAGGAGTTATCCTAGGCAAAATTTGTATTTGGGGAATGTTTTGTACAGGGGAAGTATTTTGTACAGGGGGAATGTTTTGTTTTTCTTTGACATTTTGTTTTGTGGTTTTCTGTTTATTTTTCTCTGGTACATCTATCCGTCTACTTCTCAAGTTGTACTGCTTATGAACCTCGTAGATTGCTGTGTCATAGCCTTCTTTGAAATCAAAAGTCTCACCTGAATGAGTGTGGAATGTTTCAAGGATATGATTCTCTTCATCATCCTGAGATAGGAAGATTTCTGATTCATCTTTGTCCTCATTGACATTGTTTATTTCTACATCTTCTGTAGGTCCTTCTGAGGTCGAACCTTCAACAAAGTTTTCTTGGAAATGTGGTCTAATGTTTTGATCAGGGACATTCTTTCCAATATTTTGGTTCAGATTCCTCCTAAAGTTTGGGTTTCTTGCAACATTCTGGTTATCAGTAGCAGACTTTCTTTCAATGGTTTCCACCCTATCACCTAATCTTTCCATACCTTTAATGATTACATCCGGCTTCTTTTCAAAAGCTGAAGGTTCTTCATTCATAGGCATTCTTCTCTCTGCCCTAGCTCTGGCTCGTTTTTCTATCAGATTTGCTTCTACACTCACCACTATGCTTTGCATTTCCTCTAATGTTTGTGGAGCTCTTTCCCTAAGAGAATAAGCTATATCAGAGTCAAAACCGTCCGGAAATTTGACCAACACGTTATTAGGTGGGGGTCTTAGGTTCAGAGGAACTGCATGATATGATTCATTGAATCTTATGATGTAATCTTGTACGGTTTCATTTGGTCTTCTTCTTAATTTTTCAAATTCTGATAGGATCTGGAGAGGATCCTTCTTTTTCTCCCATCTGTTAAAAAATGCCCTATACAAAGCTTCTAGGTCAGCAATACTGTTCGGGGCGAGAGCCCTAAACCAAGTTCTAACTTCTCCGGTAAGACTTTGTACGAAAATTCTCATACGGATATCATCAGTATCAATCTCATAAAACTCAAAGTAATCTGTCATCCTTTTGGTGTGTTGTTGTGCTGTGTAGGTACCTGATCCGTCAAAAGGTGTGATTTTACTTTGGTAGTCTGGTGGTAAAGCTGGAGGGTTGGCTGGTAATATTAAAGGGGCATATCGATTGGCCATTGGAAGATAAAGTGGATTGACAAGAGTTGCAGGTCTAGTAGGAGGAGATGGAGGTCTAACGGGAGGAGATGGAGGTCTAACCGGAGGAGATGGAGGTCTAACAGGTGTTTGAAAAGTGACTGAGCTCGGAGATGCTTCAGTTATCACAGAAATGTTTGAGCTTTCTCAGATTGAATGGAGTTATGCAATTCTCTGTCAAGATGATGTGAAACAAATCTGTATTGCAAATCTTCAAAGAACAAAGGATCTGGAATTAATCTAGATAATTCAGTCTCAGAGAAATTTACAAACAAAGATGTTTCAAATCGTGCATCAAAAGGAATGTCATCAATATAAATAATTTTCACAGGACAAGATGCAGATCTAGAGAGTGGTCTAGAACTACCTGTACTTTCCTGACTTTCTCTTTCAGAACTTTCTCGACTTCCTTGTCTTCTAAGAATCCTAGGGATCAGGTTTGGATTTTCAAATATTGGTGGTGGATTGGGGTCAGGGTTTGACCTAGTATGTCGAATCCTTTCTGAAGCCAGTTTTCTTAGAATATGTGTTTTTGGAT
This sequence comes from Pinus albicaulis, assembly GCA_034641835.2. Lineage (NCBI taxonomy): Eukaryota > Viridiplantae > Streptophyta > Pinopsida > Pinales > Pinaceae > Pinus > Pinus albicaulis. Next base: position 1,176,403,537 of record CM076572.1, on the reverse strand, counting down.
TTTGGGTTTTAATTGAAAAATAAATACAACTTCTACAAATTCTTTAAGAAATAATGATATGTGATTAAGATTTCCTCAAAGATCTGTTTAAACTAGAGAATCTGATTGAAAATTTTGAAACTAAGATTCAACTTATAAGCTAAATCAGAGATAGACTGAAACAGCATTTATTTACTTTTGCATTTGCAGAGCAAAAGCAATTTCAAAGGCTTCCTGGCTGATTTTCAGACTCTGTCTGTAGCTTACAAATCAAACGATAGTATCAATAAAAATGATTCAGTTCCCCAGTATGGTCGCCACTATGTTATCACTCAGGTTTTCCTAGAAGTTGTGTAAGAGGAAAGTATACCCGAGGTAACCACAAACCAACCTTTTAGATGCAGAATCTAGCCAATCTGCATCCAGAGAGGGCTCTTTCTTTATGATTTATCTTTGTTTTTGAATGATTTTAGGCTAGTTATAGATTCAAAGTTTGTTTTGGGAAATTGGTGGAATCCACAAACTAAGGGCAAGGTTGAGGGCTTTCAGTCCATTGGGCTATGGAGTCTAAGGATGGCTTTACCGGATTTCTTTTCTGAACACAAGATGGTATTACAGGGCAAGATAGCTAGACAGAGAACAATCCTTAAAATTTAAAGTGGATGGATGGTCTTGAAGGGATGAAAGGCAGCTAAGAATCTTTCACCACATTCAAGAGAAAGAAGAGAAATGACTACAAGCAAAGAGCAATGAAGGATTCTTTGTTACAGTAATCAACAATGTTTAAATCAGCAAAACATGAGCAATTAAGAATTCATGCTTATAACTAATCCAGAAGAAAACATCAAGAATAATCACATTTGAAAGCAGAGTACAATTAAGCAAATTCTGTTTCAATCTTTTATGTAAACTATTCAGAAACGGATATGATGATAGCATAAACTAATATAAAATTTAAACACAAGGGTTGGAAAACTTATTGAACTGAAGTCCAACACATGAATCCTGCAAAAAGTCCAGTGCTTTAAAACGTCATCCAGTAAGCCACAAGTAAATTTGTCCAAAAGCTTTTTATTCCGAAAACCTCAATATTACAGCAGAGTAATAGAATCCACCATCAAATCTCTCTTTGAGGGTTTATTTATGCAAAAAATAATCCTAACAATATTACTCTATCCTAGCCAATAATCCAGGCTGACTTAAAGCATATTTACAAATAAACAAGAGACACATGGTCTCGTAAAATAGAATAATGAGTAACAGCTGATGTGCTGTTCCTTTCTTCATGGACGTGCTAAGGATAAGTGCTTAAAATAGGGCTCTGTGCTGTCCTTTGCGTATTCCTTTGACTTGTTGAATACTCTTTCTTCTTACGGATACTCTTTAACCTTTCATCTGATACTCTTTCATCTGCTTTTCTGTTTTTTACCATTTACTCAATAGTAAAGATAAACTTTTATCCTGAAAACATTTTTTACAAAATTTTTAGCATTTCCTTCCACCACTGATCATCTGGTATCATTGTTCTTCTGAGTTTCCTTAAAGTTTCATCTACTTCAGTAAGTTTATAAAAAGTGGGCTCGTTCGGAAATAGATACTTTAGTTCATGCTCTAGATGAAATAGATTCCTCACTTTTTCATAAATACTTTTCCCGGTTGGTAATACAGGTTCTGATGAGCTAGTAGAACCTATAGCTGTATTTTTAGCATGAGCTTTTATTCTTTTCTCATATGTTTCCAAGTCTACTATTTGATCCTCTGTGAGCATGGGACTTGGTAATTCACTATCCAGCAAAGCTTGAAACTTCTCTCTGAAAACGTTGATGTCGACCAAAATGTCAGTACACTTTCTTTCTAGATTTTGCATGAAAGTCCTCTTGGTGAAAATTCTCTTTGCTTCCAAAACTACACCTGTTCTGTCATCAATTCCTAACAATGCAAGCTGTTGTTTTAATCTGGAATTCAAAAATTGAATGATCTGCTGGGCATGCTCCGGCTTGCCCCTTAATTCATGTCTAGTTTTATTTATTTCCTCTTGTGCTATCTTGACTAACTCATTCTGCTCAAAAATAGCTTGGATGGAAGGCCAAATATCTCTTATTAAGTTAATGATGTTGTCCCAAAGAATATCATTTATTTCGTTCAGAGGCTTTTCCAGTGAAAGATCTTTTTGCAAAGCCTCAACCAATTTCTCCAATCTTTTTATTTCCCCGAGGTTGTCAGCAGCTGTCTTTTTGGATGTGTCATATTTTCCCTCCAATTTTGTTAATTGTAATTTTGTTTCTTGGAGTTCTGTGACCTTTAGCTGCAAACTCTCCATTTGTTTAATTAAATCCTCAGAATTCAAATTAGAAATGTTTACCTGAGATGGTTGTTCCTGCTGTCCTGTAGTTGTAGTACCTGTTGTTGAAGTTTGCTTGATGATTTCCTGTTCCTGCAATGCTTTTTCCAACTCCTTTTCTGTTTCATTTAGTTGCTCTGTCAAATTCAAGAGCAACTCCATCATTTCTTCTTGTGAATTTCCTTTTATAACTTCCTGTGTCTGGGGGTGCCTTGAGGCTGGTATTTTTAGCTGTTTTCTGAGTGCAGCTATATCATCCTCTTTCTTTTTTATCAGTGCCTCAATACCTTTAGTGTCTTTGGGATTGTGACCCAAACCAATGATGATCTCTTCTAGAGACTTTATTCTATTGTCCTTGGCCTGTGAGGAGGCCCTTTCAATCTTCAATGTTGCAGTGGTAATATTCAAGGAATCTTGCAGCGTTAAAGCTGCCATAGCTTTGTTGGTGAGAGTAGAATAAACCATTTCCCCTGTTTGTCTATGAAGCTCTATCTGATCCAAGGGATGGATATCTTTTGCTAAAACTTCAAAATTTGTTCTGATGTAATCTGTTGCTGAAGTTGGCTTTGGCACCTTTGCTTTGAAGTGACTCATTTGCATTTTACCTTCTGACAGATCAAATGCTGACATCAACCTTTGCTGATTGTGAGGAGCCATTTTCATATACTGATCGTAGACCTTCATTTTCAATGGTTCATTCTTTGTTTTGATATTAATGAAGGTTTTCTTAATGTCTCCAGTATCTGTCTTTGGCGGTTTGAAAGAAGATACTTCAGTGCTCAACTGCTTTTGTATCCCTTTCTGGCTTACGTTTGTTTCACTTGCTGTACCTGTTTGCTGACTATCCTCCCTACCATCATCAAATACCTCATCTATAATCTCTACATCTGGAGGTGGATCAGACTTGTGTTTTTTGGCTTGATAAACTTGTGGGGCTCCTTTTGAAGGTGTGGTATCTGGAGCTGGCCTCTTTTTCCCTATTTCCACATTCAGTGGAGTTTGCATCTCTGGAACTTGGATTTGTTTTGCTGGTGTGTGAGAAGTCTGAGATGGTTCTGGTGCTTTGGAACTCTGTGATTTTTCCGCCATGACCAGGGTTTCAATGACCTGAACTATAGGTTCTTTTCCTTTACCCTTGGGCTCTGCTGCTACTGATGGACTATCTTCCTGTATAGCTTGTTGTAGAGTAGCTGCTGAAGATGTGCCAATGTATGGTACCTGCATTTGATCATATGTTTCTAGGTCAAATTTCTTCTCAACATCTTTCATAATTTTATTCAATTTGGCAGCTCCACTTCCCTCTTCAACAAGTGTTCCTTTAACCCATTCATCTTGATTTGCATACCGTTCCATGTCGTGAATTCTGTAATGGCATATGAGTCGACTTATTTTTTAACTCTTCTTTCACAAATGAAACCAAAGGGGTCATATGGGACCCAACGGAAAGATGTTTGGAATTTTCTCTCTAATATAAGTTCTGCTTCTCTCTCAGCTTCTCTAGAATTGCAAATGAAAGGACCTGACTGGCTTTTGATCCTTAACTGTGCTTTCTTCTTTACATTGCGTTAAAATGGATTATATCCGAGTTATTCATCTCCGTCTAAAGTATTCCAAAGCAAAAATTCTCACTGTACATATCGGGTAACTTGAATGGATGTAATTCACATCCATAAATCCCGATGACTGTATGGTTTGGTACAAGTACCAATCCCCAACTAAATAACTCTTTTCGACAATTGCGGTGGTCTTTCTAATCTCGTACTAAGCCTCGGGGGAGAAACTCCTCAACAAGGTTAAAGCAGGATGTACAACCGATCAATGAATTTCAAATAAGAGTAGGGAGAATCAGAGGACAAATGAATGATGGGGGACCAAAAAATAACAGACCTGGGATTACCTTTAGCATCAAGTTTTTGAACGGGGAAAGGGAATCTGTCTGAGTGATAGAAAATTATGAGATGATAGATAACTGAGGAGTATTTGAAAACCTTTTCATCATCTAGCCTTAAAAATTGATCATGGATTTTGTTGGCAATGAAGGAAGCATAATCATACTTAATCTCAGGAGGCTGCCCAGGGGTAAAGATAGATAGCAAAGCCAGAGTTATCTCATCTACATACTCACTAGTATTGAATCCTAAGACAAAGGATATTACATTCACAATAAGCCTTCCCAATTTATTGAAAAAGTAAAAACCATAGGGGGGAGTCCCTTTTGGCTGATGCTCAGGTAGCATGAAATACTGACACATTGCTTTCAATTTCTCTGGAGTTAACAGTCTGGTTTTCTCAATCAACCCTTCCATGGATAGAGGTGCTAATTCTTGTTCTGGCTCAAATTGTAACATAGCATTGATAGCCTGAGGCGTGATAGGGAACAGAACACTTTGATCAGGAGCTAATACAGCTCTTTGTGTGGGATCATAATTTGCATGACAATAATGAATGATTTCAGGGAAAACGTGGACTGTAGGAATGAAATACCTTGGGAGATTGGATTCCCACAACCCTATAAGATCTTTCCCCTTTGAGTGTTCGTCTCTGCAGCGACAGAAGCTCAAACGGGGACTTTCATCAAAATGTAGGTCTTTTATTTGGAAATCTTCATCTATCAGAGGTAAATAGTCCAAATCTCGGTGGGGAGCATTCAAAGGAGTGATATTTAGAGCAGTTGGGGCCTCCATTTTGGTTCTTGTGGATTCAAAATGGAGGTTTCAGTTTTTCTTGCAGACCGGACGGGATATCTGACAAAAGAGGAAATTGGAACAAATTGCAGGTTTGGGAAGCAAATTTACAGGTTTCAACTCTTCAATGAGGACTCAGAGAGGACTTTCAAAAACTTTTTCAGAGAAAAACACAAGAAACCAAGCTTAACTTGCAGTCGGGGCGCGGAATGATAAATACCTGTTTTTGGATGGAAACTGGTTCTTTAACAGGTAATGGAAAATGGCAGGAACGTTCTTCAACACGGGCACAGCGGAATTTCTGAGTAATTTGGTGTATTTGCAGCGAATTTTGAAATTTGCAGCGGGAGCTTAGTCTCTTTCGAAAACCAAAATAACTGAAAAAAACGCGAAAAATGGCTTAAAAACAAGTCAAAAGGGTTTTTGTCGTTTTCGAGGTGATGACGTCATTCGACGTACGGGGTGACGTAAGGGAGTGGGGCCGGCGGTATGTGGTAGGCGGTAAGCGGTAAGCCCGCATCGCTTATGGAGGAAGGCGGTAAAAATCGCAATGGCAGCGATTCCACAGGATGCTTGCCACGTGGAATGCTGAATAGTCAAAACCGCCCACTCCCCGCTGGCTAAATAACTCATACGGGATGGGCAGCGGGATTGATTGGGACCGTTGATCAACAGAGGAATAATCTGACGGCTGGAGGAAAGGGAAACTTGTGCGGTTTCAAAAGCGGGCCCATCGGGGTTTAAACAAGTTTTGACGTGTAATCTAATCACCCCGGGGAGAAGTTAATAGGCAGGAATGGTTGTTAATTAGTCCAAATGACTAATTAACCCCGTGAATTTATAAAATGAATTGCGGCGGGGTTTGGCCATGTGGAATGCTGAGTATGGTGGCGCAGGATTCCGTCGTAGTTTATTCTTGTTTTTGGTGTTAAACACATATGTTACGTGTCTAACGCTTTTCTATATATATTTTATTATAAGATGAATAAATTAATATAATTAATTCATCATAGGGGCGGAATGTATATATAAGGTTATAGTTTTACCAAAGGGCTTTATAAAGCGGGGTATTTATTTTAAATGTGCGGGACTATATATACTTTGGTAAAACATTATAATAAGAGGGTTTTCGGGATATTTATTAGAAAAGGGAGTTATATACATAGGAAAAAGGGATTTCACTAGGGATTTAATATAATAGAGTTAGGTGTTAATATGAAAAAGGACAAGGAAAATCAAAACATCTTTGTATATCTAAGAAAGTGAAAACTTATGAAGTAAATTGCACATTTTATCTTCAACACTTAAGCTTAGAATAACAAGTTGTCTTGAGGAATTTTATGGAATGTTGCATCAGTTTAGATGGAAGATAATCAATGATGGATTATTTCAAGTGCTTAGGTCTTTTGATCATTAGGCCGAGGGTCCGGTCCCTCCAGAAGTCAAGGAAATGCCTTGAGCCCCTTTGATCTCAAATTACCTTAGTACTTTTGGGGAAATTAGTAAAACTCTTGAGGGGGGAAAATGATGAGGGAGGTTAATGAATTTGACTTTGCTTGCTGTGATTTTTCAGTGTATTTTCTGCTTCAGTACTTTTGATGAAAGTAAATGATTAACTAACATGTAGCAGCACCATTCATCAGATAACATTTTGCAGCACCATCTACCTACCCTATCTACTTAACACTAACATTTTGTCTTCTTTATTAGGGTGCATTTAGACTTGCAAACCCTGATCAATCTTTTCTTTTTACATGATGAATCTATCTATTTCTACCCTTATTACATCCAAGGGCTCAGATTGAACTGTTGAGCACCTTTTATTCACTCTACCTAGCTACTTATCTGCCAAGATTAAACTGTTTGGCTAGATATTTATTCTCTAATCTATAACATGAAATTGAAATATGACTAAGCCAAGTTTAATCAGTTTGACTTATTCATGAATTGTGGTAAAAGTTTCACAAGCTGCACACAATTGATTTATTACAACAGAGTAAAAATTAGTGGCATTTGGATTTGCACACTTTCCTTGGTCTATTTTTTGCTTGGGGTTCATTTTTCTCTTTTTGACCATTTTTATTCTTTTTACCCTTTGATCTTTCTTTTAGGGTATACCCTCTTTACATTTTTTAAATTTTTTGATTTTTTTTGGTTTTTCAAGAATATGGAACACCTTTGCTCAAGTAAGAAGGTTTGAACATATTCCACACTTCCATCAAGACAATCATGAAAGATGAAACCTATTGATATAGGAGGCTAACACTGGCTCCACTTGGGGATGGCTTTTCCTTGTGGAAAGTCAAGAACATCAGGTCAGATGCCTCAGAATGTCTTCAAACTGAAGGTATGAAATCTTCCTTCTTCTGATAGCTTTATTTTACATATGATAGTGAAGCTTTTGGAACTTAGGGCCTTCACTTCGGGCTTCAATTCCAAGAAGTCACCATCCAATCCAAACTGCAGTAACAAAAATAAAACAAGCAAACAATATATTATGTACAAGTTAGAAATATTTAAACATTCTAGTAAATTGGATCAAAATAATGCTTAAGCATTCGACCATTGACTGGTCCTTCTTCAACTTCTGAATTGTCCAAGTCCTTCAAAAAGTAAGTGTTGTTTCCCTGTAAGGCATGAATGATATAAGGCCCTTTCCACAAGAAATCAAACTTTCCATGTTTCCCTTTTTCTTCTCTCCTAGAATCCCATCTTAGGACCTTGTCTCCTAACTGAAAATCCTCTGCTTTAGTCCTTTTATCAAACATTTTCTTTAGCTTTTCCTGTAAGACTTGTGATCTTTGGTATACCTCTTCTCTGGTTTGTTGCAGGTGGATTGTCTGATTAATTCTTATTTGAATGTCATTTGGCTCCACTTGAGCCTCTTGAAGTAATTTCATCACAGGGATTCCTAACGATGATGGGAATCTTGCTTCCAGACCATAAACTAACTCATAAGGACTAGTCCCAATGGATTTCTTGGTTGTAAGTCCGTCTGCCCATAAAGCATAGGTCAGTTTCTTATGCCAGTTCTTTTTATTTTCCTCCAACAATTTCTTAATGATATTGATCAAACTCTTATTGGAGGATTCTGCTAGTCCATTACCCTGGGGGTAATAGGCTGTTGAATGGCCTAAAGTAATATGATATTTATGGCAGAAATTAATCATTTTCTTTGATTTAAATGCAGCAGCATTATCTGTTATAATCTTTTCCGGACAGCCAAATCTTGAGAGTATGTTTGTTTCTAAAAACCCTATGATCACAGAATCATTAGACTGTCTACATGGGATGGCTTCAATCCATTTGGTGAAATAGTCTGTAGCAGTTAAAATCCATCTATGTTGCCCTGAAGAAGGGGGGTGAATTTCTCCAATAAAATCTAATCCCCATTGTTGAAAAGGTCTTTCTGTGGAAACTGGTTTTAAAGGCAGAGGTAACAACTTTCTTTTACCCTCAAATATTTGACATTTGTGACAACTTGTTACAAATTTCTTTACATCAGAAAATAATGTTGGCCAGTAAAAACCAGCCCTTAAGATCTTGTCTGCAGTAGATTTCCAGTAGAGATGTCCTCCACAATCCCCTGCATGAAATTCATTAAGCATTTTATCAGCTTCATCTTTTAAGAGACAATTCAATAAAATTCCTTCATGATTCTTCCAAAATAAAGTGCTATCTAAAATACAATATTTCAAAGATGTCATTTTTAAAAATCTTTGCTTGGTTCTGGACAACCCTGGAGGAGCTTGCAGGTTTAATAGAACATGAATTATATCAGTGTACCAAGGTGAATCTAAGAAAGCTTGACTGATCTGAGGAGTCGCCATCTCCTGCTCGTTATCCAGTTCATTGATATCTAAGGCTTGGCAATTGGTTTCTGTCATAAGTTGTGCTAAACCTTGGCCTTTTATCAGTTTAGTTGGCTTAATCTCAATATCATATTCCAAAATGGTAGTTATCCACTTACCTCGTTTCCCTTCAATGCCATCTTGAGTCAAAATATCTTTAACTACTGCATTAGGCACATATGCTATCACATGAGAATATAATATGTAAACTCTGAAATCTTTGATTGCTTTTACCAATGCAAAAGCCTGTTTTTCCATAATATTGTATTTTAGAGGAGCATCCCTCAGTTCTTTACTAAAAAATGCTATTGGCTTTTCACACCCTTGGTCATCTTTTTGAAGTAAAACAGCTGCAACAGTATGTTCAGAAGCAAATGAAAAAATAATAAAGTCTCTATCAAATTTAGGACTGGTCAGAACTGGTGTCCTTGTTAAAGCCATTTTAATTTCCTCGAATGATTGTTTGGCTTCTACAATCCAGTCAATGCTTGAATCTTTCCTCAACATGTTAGTCAGTAATCTAAGTAACTCTGCTAGACTAGAAATAAATCTTCTCAAGAAGTTGATTTTTCCTATAAATGCTTGCAATTCTTTTATGTTTCTGGGGTGGGGTATTTACAAAATTGCTTGAATTCTTTCTGGATCAATCCTAATGCCATCTTTAGAAATGATATGTCCTAAAAGCTTTCCTTCTTCCAAACCAAACAATGACTTCTTAGGGTTTAAAGAAATTCCATATTTTCTGCACTTTATAAATACTTGCCTTAGGTGATCTAAATGTTCTTGATCTGTTTTATAAAAAACAGTCAAATCATCTAAGTAAATGACCAGAAAATCATGTATCTCTTTAGCAAAAGCAATGTCCATCGCTCTTTGAAATGTAGCTCCTGCATTTTTGAGCCTAAATGGCATTTTGACATATTTAAACGTACCCCATGGTGTGGTAAATGCTGTTTTATCCTGATCATCAGGATGAACCAGAATCTGGTTGTACCCTGAAAATCCATCCAGTAGTGATATTCTCGAAGATCCCACTACCCTTTGCAAAATGTGATCCATTTTCGGCAGAGGATAGTTGTCTTTTAAAGAAACTTTATTCAAATTCCTTAAATCGACACACAGTCTGATTTCTCCTGTCTTTTTTCTTGTTGGTACCAGGTTAGAGACCCATTCTGAAAATCTGATAGGAGCTATAATCCCCGCTTCAAACATTCTTTTGATTTCCTTTTCAATTGAGGGTAATAAGACAAGATTAATTCTCCTAAGCTTTTGTTTGAAAGGTTTCTGGTCTGGTTTCAAAGGTATAGTATGTTGAATGATGGATGTATCATAAGATTTGAGGTCTTCATAACTCCAGGCAAAGACATCCTGGAATTCTTTTAATAATTCAACATATTTCACCTTTTGTTCTTTTGGGAGAGATTTGGACAACTTAACAATTTTGGGATGTTCTGGTGTTCCTAAGTTGCATTCTTCCATATCGGCCTTAACAGGTTCCATTTTAGGTCTGAATGGAATATCATTTGAGTCGAATAGATCTTCCAAAGGTGTTAATCCTTTGGGTAATTGATTATCTTTTAAATTTATGATTTTTGTTTCATCTATGATCTCATCAAATTCCATGTGTTTCAAATTTTGCATGTCTTTTTCAGTGAACGTGGTTGGATGCAGCATATGAATTGCATTTTCTATTGAAATTTCTATTTTTTGTTCTTTTTCTTGATCAAATTTATCAGCAGTTATGTCTTCATCTATATTATAGTTAGAAAACTCATTCTGAAGTGTCAAAAAACTATTGATTTGATTGTTATTCACAAATACTTGCCAATTCAAAAGATTGTCTGGTATTGCAGGCCTGTGCCTTATCTCAGCTGAAAACTGATGATTGGGATCAAAAGGCAATTTGCATGTACTAGCAAACATGGCTAAACTGTGAGCATGCAAGTTTTGTTTCCTGGGAATTTTGGCAAGTTGGGCTTGTAGAAATGTGTTGAGAATCTCTACAACTGTCTCTCGGTATTGTTTCAGTCTCATGTCCTTTGTTGCACATTCTCCTTTAATCTGTTGGATGATTAGTTCAGAGTCACCTATGATTGATACCCTAATGCCCCCTAACTTCTTGACATGTTTAAGCCCCAATAAAAGGGCTTCATACTTTGCCATGTTGTTAGTGCATTTGAAATTTAATCTATAAGCATGACCCTCTGCATGATTGTTCTCCACATTGTGTAACCAAATCCCAGCTCCTGCCCCTAGTCTGTTTACTAAGCCATCAAACTCTAAATGCCATAGAATTTCATGTTCATAGTTTTCATCAATTGTTTTAACGTATTTTCTGACAGGAGCTAATTGTTTAGTTTTTTCAGGTTTTTCTTGGTCATCTGGTGTTTCTTTGTTTTCAGATATTTCTTCAATTTTGACAGTGGTTTTGTTTATGATTTCCATTTCAGGAGCTTCTATTTCAGTAGGAAGATCTGACTCAGCATTGTATAAAATAAAAGAATCCATGTCAGAATGTACAGAATAAACAGGGAAGTTTTCAGGCTTCTCATGGCTACTCACTAAGTACATCATCAAAGTTTCTCTATATAATCTTTTAGGCTGACCAAATACTGAAATAGTTGCATAAGACATGTCTAATTGAATAGATCCTCCAAGTTTAGCACCCCAAGACCTAGACAATAACATACCATATTTAGGTGGAATATCAACAACTACTATGTCCATTAAAACAGACTTAGCAGGGTATTGAACCAAAGTAACACACAGATCTTTAATTAAACCTAAACATTTTACCTGACTGGAATCAAATGAAAACAAATCTTTGTATGGTCTGGTAATATCTAGATTCAATCTTTCCATTACTGCTTTTGGCATCAAATTGTGAGATGCTCCAGAATCAAGCATTGCATTATGGAGTATCTTGTCGTGAACATTCATGCTTACATAAAATGGAGGAGTTCCTCCACTTTCTGGTTTGCCATTAACCTCAGGGCCAAAAAGAAGTTTGGGTTGATCATCAAGAATATTTACTGAATCATCTAATCCAGTAATGTTAATGTTTAAAGACTTGGAAATCTGATTCCTATAGACATCATGTTTAGCCAATTTTGATAAAGGAACAGCTATCTTGAGTTTGCCTATTTCAGCTTCTAGATTAAAGGGTTTTTCTGTTTGAGTTTTAGTGTTTTGCACAGTTGGATTTTCTCTGTTTACTGGATCTTCAATGTTTTTCTCTTTTTCATGAATGAAGTTTTGCTTTGAAGATGTTTCAGGACTAACTTCTGCTGTTTCTTCTACAGTTCCTACATGAGGAGATGTATTGGATTGCTGTTTGTCGATTGGTTGGTTGTCAGAGACATCTTCAATTATTTGATTTGAAAAACTAGGAGTTATCCTAGGCAAAATTTGTATTTGGGGAATGTTTTGTACAGGGGAAGTATTTTGTACAGGGGGAATGTTTTGTTTTCCTTTGACATTTTGTTTTGTGATTTTCTGTTTATTTTTCTCTGGTACATCTATCCGTCTACTTCTCAAGTTGTACTGCTTATGAACCTCGTAGATTGCTGTGTCATAGCCTTCTTTGAAATCAAAAGTCTCACCTAAATGAGTGTGGAATGTTTCAATGATATGATTCTCTTGATCATCCTGAGATAGGAAGACTTCTGGTTCATCTTTGTCCTCATTGACATTGTTTATTTCTACATCTTCTGTAGGTTCTTCTGAGGTTGAACCTTCAACAAAATTTTCTTGGAAAGGTGGTCTAATGTTTTGATCAGGGACATTCTTTCCAATATTTTGGTTCAGATTCCTCCTAAAGTTTGGGTTTCTTGCAACATTCTGGTTATCAGTAGCAGAATTTCTTTCAATGGTTTCCACTCTATCACCTAATCTTTCCATACCTTTAATGATTACATCCAGCTTCTTTTCAAAAGCTGAAGGTTCTTCATTCATAGGCATTCTTCTCTCTTCCCTAGCTCTGGCTCGTTTTTCTATCAGATTTGCTTCTACACTCACCACTATGCTTTGCATTTCCTCTAAAGTTTGTGGAGCTCTTTCCCTAAGAGAATAAGCTATATCAGAGTCAAAACCGTCTGGAAATTTGACCAACACGTTATTAGGTGGGGGTCTTAGGTTCAGAGGAACCGCATGATATGATTCATTGAATCTTATGATGTAATCTTGTACAGTTTCATTTGGTCTTCTTCTTAATTTTTCAAATTCTGATAGGATCTGGAGAGGATCCTTCTTTTTCTCCCATCTGTTCAAAAATGCCCTATACAAAGCTTCTAGGTCAGCAATACTATTCGGGGTGAGAGCCCTAAACCAAGTTCTAACTTCTCCAGTAAGACTTTGTACAAAAATTCTCATACGGATATCATCAGTATCAATCTCATAAAACTCAAAGTAATCTGTCATCCTTTTGGTGTGTTGTTGAGCTGTGTAGGTACCTGATCCGTCAAAAGGTGTGATTTTACTTTGGTAGTCTGGTGGTAAAGCTGGAGGGTTGGCTAGTAATATTAAAGGGGCATATCAATTGGCCATTGGAAGATAAAGTGGATTGACAAGAGTTGCAGGTCTAGTAGGAGGAGATGGAGGTCTAACGGGAGGAGATGGAGGTCTAACCGGAGGAGATGGAGGTCTAACAGGTGTTTGAAAAGTGACTGAGCTTGGAGATGCTTCAGTTATCACATAAATGTTTGAGCTTTCTTCAAAGGCTTGCTCAGATTGAATGGAGTTATGCAATTCTCTGTCAAGATGATGTGAAACAAATCTGTATTGCAAATCTTCAAAGAACAAAGGATCTGGAATTAATCTAGACAATTCAGTCTCAGAGAAATTTACAAACAAAGATGTTTCAAATCGTGCATCAAAAGGAATGTCATCAATATAAATAATTTTCACAGGACAAGATGCAGATCTAGAAAGTGGTCTAGAACTACCTGTACTTTCCTGACTTCCTCTTTCAGAACTTTCTTGACTTCCTTGTCTTCTAAGAATTCTAGGGATCAGGTTTGGATTTTCAAAAATTGGTGGTGGATTTGGGTCAGGGTTTGACCTAGTATGTCGAATCCTTTCTGAAGCCAGTTTTCTTAGAATATGTGTTTTTGGATTTTGGGTTTTAATTGAAAAATAAATACAACTTCTACAAATTCTTTAAGAAATAATGATATGTGATTAAGATTGCCTCAAAGATCTGTTTAAACTAGAGAATCTGATTGAAAAATTTGAAACTAAGATTCAACTTATAAGCTAAATCAGAGATAGACTGAAACAACATTTATTTACTTTTGCATTTGCAGAGCAAAAGCAATTTCAAAGGCTTCCTGGCTGATTTTCAGACTCTGTCTGTAGCTTATGAATCAAAAGATAGTATCAATAAAAATGATTCAGATTCCCCAGTATGGTCGCCACTATGTTATCACTCAGGTTTTCCTAGAAGTTGTGTAAGAGGAAAGTATACCCGAGGTAACCACAAACCAACCTTTTAGATGCAGAATCTAGCCAATCTGCATCCAGAGAGGGCTCTCTCTTTATGATTTATCTTTGTTTTTGGAAGGTTTTAGGCTAGTTATAGATTCAGAGTTTGTTTTGGGAAAATGGTGGAATCCACAAACTAAGGGCAAGGTTGAGGGCTTTCAGTCCATTGGGCTATGGAGTCTAAGGATGGCTTTACTGGATTTCTTTTCTGAACACAAGATGGTATTACAGGGCAAGATAGCTAGACAGAGAACAATCCTTAAAATTTAAAGTGGATGGATGGTGTTGAAGGGATGAAAGGCAACTAAGAATCTTTCACCATATTCAATAGAAAGAAGAGAAATGACTACAAGCAAAGAGAAATGAAGGATTCTTTGTTACAGTAATCAACAATGTTTAAATCAGCAAAACATGAGCAATTAAGAATTCATGCTTATAACTAATCCAGAAGAAAACATCAAGAATAATCACATTTGAAAACAGAGTACAATTAAGCAAATTCTGTTTCAATCTTATATGTAAACTATTCAGAACGGATATGATGATAGCATAAACTAATATAAAATTTAAACACAAGGGTTGGAAAACTTATTGAACTGAAGTCCAACACATGAATCCTGCAACAAGTCCAGTGCTTCAAAACGTCATCCAGTAAGCCACAAGTAAATTTGTCCAAAAGCTTTTTATTCCGAAAACCTCAATGTTACAACAGAGTAATAGAATCCACCCTCAACTCTCTCTTTGAGGGTTTATTTATACAAAAAATAATCCTAACAATCTTACTCTATCCTAGCCAATAATCCAGGCTGACTTAAAGCATATTTACAAACAAACAAGAGACACATGGTCTCGTAAATAGAATAATGAGTAACGGCTGATGTGCTGTTGCTTTCTTTATGGAGGTGCTAAGGATAAGTGCTTAAAATAGGGCTCTGTGCTGTCCTTTGCGTATTCCTTTGACTTGTTGAATACTCTTTCTTCTTACGGATACTCTTTAACCTTTCATCTGATACTCTTTCATCTGCTTTTCTATTTTTCTACCATTTGCTCAATAGTAAAGATAAACTTTCATCCTGAAAACATTTTTTACAAAACTTCCAGCATTTCCTTCCACCACTGATCATCTGGTATCATTGTTCTTCTGAGTTTCCTTAAAGTTTCATCTGCTTCAGTAAGTTTATAAAAAGTGGGCTCGTTCGGAAATAGATATTTTAGTTCATGCTCCAGATGAAATAGATTCCTCACTTTTTCATAAATACTTTTCCCGGTTGGTAATACAGGTTCTGATGAGCTAGTAGAACCTATAGCTGTATTTTTAGCATGAGATTTTATTCTTTTCTCATATGTTTCCAAGTCTACTATTTGATCCTCTGTGAGCATGGGACTTGGCAATTCACTGTCCAGCAAAGCTTGAAACTTCTCTCTGAAAACGTTGATGTCGACCAAAATGTCAGTACACTTTCTTTCTAGATTTTGCATGAAAGTTCTCTTGGTGAAAACTCTCTTTGCTTCCAACACTACACCTGTTCTGTCATCAATTCCTAACAATGCAAGCTGTTGTTTTGTTCTGGAATTCAAAAATTGAATGAGCTGCTGGGCCTGCTCCGGCTTGCCTCTTAATTCATGTCTAGTTTTATTTATTTCTTCTTGTGCTATCTTGACTAACTCATTTTGCTCAAAAATAGCTTGAATGGAGGTCCAAATACCTCTTATTAATTCAATGATGTTGCACCAAAGAATATCATTTATTTCGTTCAGAGGCTTTTCCAGTGAAAGATCTTTTTGCAAAGCCTCAACCAATTTCTCCAATCTTTTTATTTCCCTGAGGTTGTCAGCAGCTGTCTTTTTGGATGTGTCATATTTTCCCTCCAATTTTGTTAATTGTGATTTTGTTTCTTGGAGTTCTGTGACCTTTAGCTGCAAACTCTCCATCTGTTTAATTAAATCCTCAGAATTCAAATTAGAAATGTTTACCTGAGATGGTTGTTCCTGTTGTCCTGTAGTTGTAGTACCTGTTGTTGAAGTTTGCTTGATGATTTCCTGTTCCTGCAATGCTTTTTCCAACTCTTTTTCTGTTTCATTTAGTCGTTCTGTCAAATTCAAGAGCAACTCCATCATTTCTTCTTGTGAATTTCCTTTTATAATTTCCTGTGTCTGGGGGTGCCTCGAGGCTGGTATTTTCAGCTGTTTTCTGAGTGCAGCTATATCATCCTCTTTCTTTTTTATCAGTGCCTCAATACCATTAGTGTCTTTGGGATTGTGACCCAAACCAATGATGATCTCTTCTAGAGACTTTATTCTATTGTCCTTGGCCTGTGAGGAGGCCCTTTCAATTTTCAATGTTGCAGCAGTATTATTCAAGGAATCTTGTAGTGTTAAAGCTGCCATGGCTTTGTTGGTGAGAGTGGAATAAACCATTTCTCCTGTTTGCCTATGAAGCTCTATTTGATCCAAGGGATGGATATCCTTTGCTAACACTTCAAAATTTGTTCTGATGTAATCTGTTGCTGAAGTTGGCTTTGGCACTTTAGCTTTGAAGTGGCTCATTTGCATTTTACCTTGTGAAAGATCAAATGCTGACATCAACCTTTGCTGATTGTGAGGAGCCATTTTCATATACTGATCGTAGACCTTCATTTTCAATGGTTCATTCTTTGTTTTGATATTAATGAAGGTTTTCTTAATGTCTCCAGTATCTGTCTTTGGCGGTTTGAAAGAAGATACTTCAGTGCTCAACTGCTTTTGTATCCCTTTCTGGCTTATGTTTGTTTCACTTGCTGTACCTGTTTGCTGACTATCCTCCCTACCATCATCAAATACCTCATCTATAATCTCTACATCTGGAGGTGGATCAGACTTGTGTTTTTTGGCTTGATAACCTTGTGGGGCTCCTTTTGAAGGTGTGGTATCTGGAGCTGGCCTCTTTTTCCCTATTTCCACATTCAGTGGAGTTTGCATCTCTGGAACTTGGATTTGCTTTGCTGGTGTTTGAGAAGTCTGAGATGGTTCTGGTGCTTTGGAACTCTGTGATTTTTTTGCCATGACTAGGGTTTCAATGACCTGAACTATAGGTTCTTTTCCTTTACCCTTGGGCTCTGATGCTACTGATGGACTATCTTCCTATATAGCTTGTTGTAGAGTAGCTGCTGAAGATGTGCCAATGTATGGTACCTGCATTTGATCATATGCTTCTAGGTCAAATTTCTTCTCAACATCTTTCATAAGTTTATTCAATTTGTCAGCTCCACTTCCCTCTTTAACAAGTGTTCCTTTAACCCATTCATCTTGATTTGCATACTGTTCTATGTCAGGAATTCTGTGATGTATATAAGGAGATGACTTATTTTTTAACCTTCTTTCACAAATGAAACCAAAGGGGTCATAAGGGACCCAACGGAAAGATGTCTGGAATTTTCTCTCTAACATAAGTTCTGCATCTCTCTCAGCTTCTCTAGAATTGCAAATGAAAGGACCTAACTGGCTTTTGATCCTTAACTGTGCTTTCTTCTTTACATTGCAGAAATGGATTACATCTGAGTTATTCATCTGTCTAAAGTATTCCAAAGCAAAAATTCTCATTGGTACATATCTGGGTAACTTGAATAGATGTAATTCACATCCATAAATCCTGATGACTGTATGGTTTTGGTATAAGTACCAATCCCCAACTTTATAACTCTTTGACAATTGCAGGGTCTTTCTAATCTCAGTACTAAGCCTGGGGGGAGAAACTCCTGTTAACAAGGTTGTAGCAGGATGTATAAACTGATCAATGAATTCTGAATAAGAGTAGGGAGAATCAGAGGACAAATGAATGATGGGGGACCAAAAAATAACAGACCTGGGATTACCTTTAGCATCAAGTTTCTGAACAGGGAAAGGGAATCTGTCTGAGTGATAGAAAATTATGAGATGATAGATAACTGAGGAGTACTTGAAAACCTTTTCAGTATCTAGCCTTAAAAATTGATCATGGATTTTGTTGGCAATGAAGGAAGCATAATCATACTTAATCTCAAGAGGCTGCCCAGGGGTAAAGATAGATAGCAAAGCCAGAGTTATCTCATCTACATACTCACTGGTATTGAATCCTAAGACAAAGGATATTACATTCACAATAAGCCTTCCCAATTGATTGAAAAAGTAAAAACCATAGGGGGGAGTCCCTTTTAGCTGATGCTCAGGTAGCATGAAATACTGACACATTGCTTTCAATTTCTCTGGAGTTAACAGTCTGGTTTTCTCAATCAACCCTTCCATGGATAGAGGTGCTAATTCTTGTTCTGGCTCAAATTGTAACATAGCATTGATAGCTTGAGGTGTGATAAGGAACAAAACACTTTGATCAGGAGCTAATACAGCTCTTTGTGTGGGATCATAATTTTCATGACAGTAATGAATGATTTCAGGGAAAACGTGGACTGTAGGAATAAAATACCTTGGGAGATTGGATTCCCACAACCCTATAAGATCTTGCCCCTTTGAGTGTTCGTCTCTGCAGCGACAGAAGCTCAAACGGGGACTTTCATCAAAATACAGGTCTCGTATTTGGAAATCTTCATCTATCAGAGGTAAATAGTCCAAATCTCAGTGAGGAGCATTCAATGGAGTGATATTTAAAGCTGTCGGGGCCTCCATTTTGGTTCTTGTGGATTCAAAATGGAGGTTTTAGTTTTTTCTTGCAGACCGGACGGGATATCTGACAAAAGAGGAAATTGGAACAAATGGCAGGTTTGGGAAGCAAATTCTCAGGTTTTAAATCTTCAATGAGGACTCAGAGAGGACTTTTGACCACTTTTTCAGAGAAAAACACAGGAAACTAAGCTTAACTTGCAGTCGGGGCGTGGAATGATAAATACCTGTTTTTTAATGGAAACTGGTTCTTCAACAGGTAATGAACAATGGCGAGGACGTTCTTCAATACTGGCGCAACGGAATTTCGGAGTAATTTGGTGTATTTGCAGTGAAATTTGAAAATTGCAGCAGGAGCTTAGTCTCTTTCGGAAACTAAAAATAACTGAAAAAACCGCGGAAAATGGCTTATTTACAAGTCAAAAGGGTTTTTGTCGTTTTCGAGGTGATGACGTCATTTGACGTACGGGGTGACGTAAGGGAGTGGGGTCGGCGGTATGCGGTAGGCGGTAAGCGGTAAGCCCGCACCGCTTTTGGACGAGGGCGGTAAAAAACGCGATGGCAGTGATTCCACAGGACGCTTGCCACGTGGAATGCTGAATAGTCAAAAACCGCCCACTCCCCGCTGGCTAAATAACTCACACGGGATGGGCAGCGGGATTGATCGGGACCGTTGATTAACGGAGGGATGATCTGACGGCTGAAAAGGATGGGAACTTGTGCGGCTTCCAAGGTGGGCCCGTCGGGGTTTGAAAAGGTTTTAACGTGTAATCTAATCACCCCGGGGAGAAGTTAATAGGCGGGAATGGTTGTTAATTAGTCCAAATGACTAATTAACCCCGTGAATTTATGAAATGGATCGTGGCGGAGTTTGGCCATGTGGAATGCCACGTGGACAGAACACGGTGGCATAAACTCTGTCGCATTTTATTCTTGTTTTTGGTGTTAAACACATATATTACATGTCTAACGCTTTTTAGATATATTTTATTATACGATGAATTAATTAATACACAACTAATTCACCATAGGGTGGGGATTAATGTATAAGGCTATAGTTTTAACCAAAGGGCTTTATAAAGCGGGGTGTTTATTTTCAACATGTGGGAATATATACTTTGGTAAAACATTATAATAAAGGGTTTTGGGGATATTTATTAGAAAAGGGAGTTATATACTTAGGAAAAGGGGTTTCACTAGGGATTTAATATAATAGAGTTAAATGTTAATATGATAAAGGACAAGGAAAATCAAAACATCTTTGTACATCTAAGAAAGTGAAAACTTATGAAGTACATTGCACATTTTATCTTCAACACTTAAGCTTAGAATAACAAGTTGTCTTGAGGAATTTTATGGAATGTTGCATCAGTTTCCTAAGTAAAATAGGATTTTACTTAGGAAAAAGTTAAAAATGGAAGATAATCAATGATGGATTATTTCAAGTGCTTAGGTTTTTTGATCATTAGGCCGAGGGTCCGGTCCCTCCAGAAGTCAAGGAAATGCCTTGAGCCCCTTTGATCTCAAATTACCTTAGTACTTTTGGGGAAATTAGTAAAACTCTTGAGGGGGAAAAATGATGAGGGAGGTTAATGAATTTGACTTTACTTGCTGTGATTTTCCAGTGTATTTCCTGCTTTAGTACTTATGATGAAAGTAAATGATTAACCAACATGTAGCAGCACCATTCATCAGATAACACTTTGCAGCACCATCTACCTACCCTATCTACTTAACACTACCATTTTGTCTTCTTTATTTGGGTGCATTTAGACTTGCAAACCCTGATCAATCTTTTCTTTTTACATGATGAATCTATCTATTTCTACCCTTATTACATCCAAGGGCTCAGATTAAACTGTTGAGCACCTCTTATTCACTCTACCTAGCTACTTATCTGCCAAGATTAAATTGTTTGGCTAGATATTTATTCTCTAATCTATAACA
Source organism: Pinus albicaulis (assembly GCA_034641835.2). Lineage (NCBI taxonomy): Eukaryota > Viridiplantae > Streptophyta > Pinopsida > Pinales > Pinaceae > Pinus > Pinus albicaulis. The sequence goes on along the minus strand of CM076572.1, from coordinate 1,176,382,622 downwards.
TGAAATTGAAATATGACTAAGCCAAGTTTAAACAGTTTGACTTATTCATAAATTGTGGCAAAAGTTTCACAAGTTGCACACAATTGATTTATTACAACAGAGTAAAAAGTAGTGGCGTTTGGATTTGCACACTTTCCTTGGTCTATTTTTTTCTTGGGGTTCATCTATTTCTCTTTTTGACCATTTTTATTCTTTTTACCCTTTGATCTTTCTTTTAGGGTATACCCTCTTTACATTTTTTTAATTTTTTTGATTTTTTTGGTTTTTTAAGAATATGGAACACCTTTGCTCAAGTAAGAAGGTTTGAACATATTCCACACTTCCATCAAGACAATCATGAAAGATGAAACCTATTGATATAGGAGGCTAACAGAACGAATAGTGGCATGACACAAAAGTGACTTGGAAACATGACTAATGAGCACTACGTGATATCATGCAATGACGTAGGAGGTATCAAGGCATGCACCATATTACTGGAAGAGTAACCAACCGGAGGAGTAGAAAGACTCACATGTATGGTACAACTCCTAGGCAAGCTAAAACCCAACTATGAGATAATAAGATACATATTATTGTGTTCGAGGGTGACATGACTGAAATTTCCATTTGACGACTAATGGAAATAAATTTTTCCTTCCTTCACATTTTGTAAGTTATTTTTTCATAAAATTTTCCGCCAAGCCTGAAAAAAAGATAAAAGTATGCAAGGGAGAACCTCCTAGCTATAGGAGACTATGGTATTCCTTTTCTATAACTAGTCTATCGTAGTCTAGAAAATGGTTAAATTTATACTAGGTAGACGATCCTTCAAGTACTTTAACGAGTGTGAAGGAGACAAGTTCACTCGGCAATATTTTCTAAATTTTGGAGTCTTAAAGAAGCTTAAAGCCTAAATCCTCTTGTAGGAATGAGTGGTATAGATTATAACAACTAGTTCTATAATGATGGAACTGCTCATGACATAATGAGGACAAGAGGTGGGATAATAAGACCACTCATTGCAATAGTTCCTCCAAGAAAGGGTAAAACACCAGAGTGAAAGCGAATGATAGGCCAAGCATATGATGATGATGGAATGAAGAAACCAAGGCTCATCATGCAGAAGTAGGCTAATAAAAGTGGCAATCACAAGGGATAAATGGTGGAATGATCCTAGGGTATGGCCAGAAATATGACGAAGAAGAGGACATGAGGCTCAAATTCTAGGTCATGGCAGGTCAGAAGGAGGGATTCTAAAAGGTAATAAAAAATGACTCTATGGACACAAAATTACAAGTAGGTGCTATACTAGGGCATCCATGTATAAGGAAGCTCTACTACTAAGGTATGAAATGAATAGAAAATATTAGCTAATGTCACAACTTGACAGGGTCATATCTAAGGAATAATTATGGCAATGAAGATCAATAATGCATCAGAGGTGGTGATATGTGACCTACCCCTATATGCCATGTTAAGAGAAACGCTCATAAAGTCCAATGTATGTCACAATAAAAACCCACCCTGTCTAATAAAAACCATATAGAAAGACTAGAACCGTGGTTAAATCACATAATGGAAGAAATAAATATGGAGGAGGTAAAAACATGATCGTATATTTTTGTTTTTTATTTTTATTTTTATAATTGTTTTTGGATTTTTGGCATAAATAGGGCATGAAAAATACTCGAATCACACACCAAACCAAATCAGAGATAAAGCATCACACTCCTATGTACAATATGTACAAGCACAACATAGTCCAATAGGTCACGCTAAAGTGTGCCCACAGCTGGGCATAGGCCATGGGTCTCTATACATGAATTTGTGGAGGGTGGGGGGACCACATGGCTTACCATTATGGGGCCATGTGAAAGGAAGTAAAACTTCCCAATCCGGAAAGGTTGCCCCTGGTATATTTTCATAGTCACGCTCTCGAAATTAACTTGAGGACATAAGGGAGGATGAAGATATAAAGGGGGTACAAGGCGCTCATCAATAGGTGGTAAGGAGTTGGAAAATTTGTTGGAAATTTCAGCATTGGAAACCCAAGAATTTACTTGATCCATGGGTGGCACTTCTAAGGGGGTCGAGGAGGTGACCCCCTGAATCGTTCTAAGATTTATGTTACCAAGCTCTACTTATTCCACATCGGGGAGACTAGAGGAAGAAAGAGCCATAATCTCCCTAGGATTATAAATTGATAGAACCATGACTACCAATTTGACTGGTTGGGGAGGTTTGTCATCAAGGGAGTCATGTGGAAGAGGTGGAGTGACGACCCATGTGGAAAAAGGAACCTAGTCATATTCCATATTATGATGGAGTTTCTGACCAGCATCAGGAGGTACTTATGGGACTACCAACGCGAAAATGTCTTCCATTAAAGGTGGTGAAGGATGCTCACTAGTTTGATCAACTTCCATAATAATAGGTGACACCACCCAAGGATTAGGAGGTCTATCGGGTCCATAGGTGCAAGAAGAGATAATATGCATAAGCGCTTTAGAATATGTAGAAGGAATTTCAAGCAATGGTAATTGAGGAAATATCCCAATAAGAGATGAGCTTTTAAATAAGCCTGCACCAACACTCTGATACTAACCAGGATTATCTCCTAGAAGTGGGATTGAGCTCCCCATAGAGGATATTTGGGCCAATGGCACGCAATAATCAAGTTGTTAAATGGTCACAATATTTCCTTCATGAGGAAAGAAAAGGACATAGAATCTAGTTGAGACAATTGTGGTCATAGAACAAACTACGTCCAAGGATTAGGTTATATTCCAAAGGAGCATCAACGAATTCAACATTGACATAGACAATTTTTACCCCTAACTCAATGTAAAACTTGGGAAGAACCCCCTTAGGCACAAAATTATGTCCATCAAAGGCTTGAAGAGTAGTGTTGGACCTAGCGAGTGTTGGAAAGCTAAGATCCTTCCAAAAAGATGTTGAAATGACACAAGTGGAAGAGCCTTCACCCACTAGAGTGTGATGATTATTCTTATGGAAGGCACACACAATAATTTGAAAGGAAATCTGGTGGGAAATTCAAGGAGAAGCCTTGTCATCATTAAACCCAATGATGCTTGAGTTAGATGGATCTAATCCACCAATTATAGACAACAAGGCCTTGCACTGTTGAGGAAAAATTTGCAAAATTGCCAGTGTGAGACATGGAAGAAGGAGCCTTAGCAATATATTCAAAAATAATATAATGTTGACCAGCCTGGGGGGCAAAGGGATTATGTGTTGTCTTATGAAAAACACCCTTCGGGGGGGAGCAGTGGGGGGCGATAAGTTGGTTCCAAAGGCTTATATAACGTGACAGGTCCAGTGGAAGTGGGTGATTCCTTAGAAGAAGAACTCGACTCAGGAACATCATATGAATTAGCTTGCGTGGTCACATTCATGTCTTCTTTGCACATAACGACGGGAAAACTATTAGTAGGATGGGAAAAAGGCCCCTCATTTCCGCCTTGCATAGGTGGAGGAGGTTGGGAAACCATTTGTTGGTGAGGTTGTGCCGGAAATGGATGTGTTAAAATAACATGTTGTTGGGTAGAATGTGGTGGTGCAAGGAGCCTATGAAATTCATCCATATGAGGGAATTCATGAGTTAGATGTTCACCTTAACAAATTTTACAAGGGAATTTTATCTTTTGATGATTCTCACTGCTGCCCCCTCCCTGATGCTGGGGATTTGGTTAAGATTCCTGAGTAGTTTGATTTTTCTATTTATTCTTCTTATTTTTATTTTTACCACCAGATTGTTGGTTGTTCTTAGGTTTTGTGGACTTCACCATAAGATATCGGTGGACTGCTTAGAAGATGATGCTTTAGAAGAGCCAAACATACTTGTTGGGGCTTGTGATGTAACAATCAATTTAAAAATTTGAGCAACAAGTTGGCTCACAGAATTAGAAATGTACCTAATCACACCATCAAGGTATGGGTGAGGATCACATTTTGGTGGGTCAATGGAAGGCCTATGAGCATTAGGAATAATTTCATGAAGTTTTCTCGATTGTGAATAAATCATATTGAGTTGTTGGGTAGCTGGAATAGATTTCTCCTTGGTAACGGCTCAAAACATAGACACATCCTTGAAAAATTGAGGTCATAGAGATCGAATGAACCATTTGCGTAAAATCTCATCCGGAAGCTTGGTCCTAACCAACCTCTTACAATGAAGACAATTGTGAATATGGTTAGAGATCAGGGTGGAATTATCTTGTTTAAAGTTTTACAAGAGGTCAGAATCGATATCATAACTTGTGGGCACATAGAAATGTGTTAATAATGTCTGAGCCAAAGAATAAAAGTCATCATAGGATGTTGTATCCAATTCAATGTACGATTTGGAAGCATCCCCAGTTAGCATATGTTGGAAAAAGAAAATTTTAATAGAATTTTCCACGAGATAATTGGAAGAACACCATAGATGATATGAGGTAATGTGAGTGGACATGTTTTCTCTAGGATTTCCTTAAAATTTGGGGATATTAGAAGGAAACTTGGCACGCATAGGTGGCAATGAGGGATCATTTCTAATGTGGTTTTTTAGTCAACTTAGCCAAATCTGATAGATTAAGGGAAGATAAAAACATATTGTGAAGTTGGCTAAATGGATAATAGGAAGGAGAAGCCACTGACCAACCCTACGATTCCCCATATAGGGATTATGATGCACAAATTGTTGGTGAAGGTATGGATTTGCTCCGACATATGAATTTTATAGGCCCGAATAACTAGTGAAAGGATTCCCCCCCCCCCGGGGTATGTGTCCTTAGAGAGAAAAGGACCCCCAAGAGCATGAATTCTCACAAGGCTATAGCCAGAAGGATAATCCATACCATCTTGTGTAGTAGCACTGACATAAGGAGAATAAATTGTATGTGTGATGACATTAGCAACAGGGTTTCCTATATGTAAATTATCCCCTCCAGGAAAAGTACTAGTAGGTGGCATCCCTCCAAACAACAAATTATACCAGGCTTCTGAAACACAAACACACTAAGGCCAAAAATATTGTCTCAAACCAAACAAAACACACTGGAAACATCCTAAAATATACTCACACACAAAATACAAAGAAGCTAGCAGCATAACAGTTATACTAGCGACCTTCTTCCCAGCCCTTTTAGTTGCAAAATCAATCCAAGTTCCCTCACAAAAAGTGGGACACCCCCTGATAGGACTGGGAGAGTATGGCTAATAAATTTCCTAGGTATAGAGAAGATGACCCTAACACTGAACCTGTGTCTGAGCCCTAAAATATAGGCCACTATGGCTACCACCGATAATAACATGTCCTTGAGGGACAGTGGCAGGACAAATCCACACACAATAGCAGGACACTTAGCCCAAAGGGCTAAGATCGAAACCCCCTTGATAGTTTCCTCCCAAGTGGTCTCCAAATGCTACAACAAAATACTAATAACACCATTTGTATGTGTGTGAATTCCTCTATATCACACCACCCGAAACTAACAAAAATGGTTCATGTCACCTCGGTCGCCCCAAGTGTGACCTCGTGCTTAACCCTCATGTTAGAAAGGCTTCCTAGAAGGCACTAATGTATGTGGATTTATCTCCCTACCACAAGCTTCTAATTTTTATTTTTAGTCTTGAAGCAATTAACTTACACACCTATCTCCAAGACCCTAGCCTCAGCTAGTGTTGATGTATTGCTAGTGAAAGAAAAAGATGAGTCTTGTTACTTTTATTAATGCATTAACTTTAAGTTGATGTTATTTACATAGTTGGGATGCGGTATAAAACTTATATGGTGTGAATTACTCTTGTTAGTAACCATGATGCAACTATATGCAAGTTTTTATTTTCACTTCAATGAATTCTAACTACAAGAGGATAAGAGTTTATCACTACACACCAATGCCTAAAATGATGCACCTCTCACTTAATATTTACATGAAAATACTCCAAATTTATAAAATTGTTGACCCAAGAATCAAACCAAAGAGGAAAAATAACTGGAAAGAGGCTAAATAAAATTCCCTAAGCTATAACACCAAGCACTTCAAAAGCATCAAAGCTAGGAAAACAAATCCCAAGAAGAAAACACACTCAAGCGATAAAAAAGAAATCCAAAAGTCCAAAATGAAGGCAATGTCAACAAGATAGGGTTGTATCACATTGTATCAACAAAGGCCAATGTTCTACAAAGGTCAAAACCAGAACCTTGAGGTAGGAAGGCCTAAACAAGATCAGATGAGGGTGTTAAGAAGAAATGGAAATAAACTCAAATGAAATTCTCTAGATGGAAACTGCACAACCAAAGAGACAACACAACCAATTGTGACAAAAAAGATAAGAAAAGAAGAATATCACTCAAAAAAAGGTGGCAAAACACAAACAAAGGAAAAATTCAAAAAGAAAATCTATTATGAAACCGGCTCCAAAAATAGAAGAAAAGAGAGATCAATGCCTAATAAATAAGCCACTTCGAAGAGGAAACCTCCAATACATTACATAAATGAACAATTTTTGGATGATACAAATGAAAAAAACTCATTATATATATAGGAGTCCATGGGGCCTCAATATAATCCTAGCTGACCTAACAATAATAATGTAAGGGCACAATAATAAAAATATTGGGTTTACAGGGGTACAACAATAACAATAAGGGGGCTACAATAACAACAATAAGGGAGTACACTAGTAATATACGGACCTAACATGCCCCTCTCCTTCAAAAAATTGGTGTCCTTAATGCTTGAGTAGCTTTGGGTGATTCTATATAAAATTATCATCCTCTCATGTAGAATCTTCTATGGATAAGTTCTTCCACTTGATGAGATACTCTCAAAATTTTCGATTTCGTAGCTGTTGAGTTCTTGTTTCCATGAATGCTTCAGGTTATAATATGATTTTTCCTTCCTCATAAAGTTCTAGCAATATTGTTTGAACTGGAATTTTTTCACCTATAATCTTCTTTAAGCATGAAACATGGAAAACTGGTAGCACTCGCGACGAAGGAGGAAGCTCCAATTTGTATTGCATAGTACCAATATTTTGCAACACCTTGTAAGGACCATAGTAATTTGGCGATAATTTATTATCCTTATTAGCTTGCTTGGGGGGCATTTGTTTTTATGGTTGTAGCCGTAAAGATACTCAGTCTCCTATATCAAAACTTCTCTCGCTGCGATGTTGATCTACATGTTGTTTCATTCGTTTTTGTGCCAAATTTATGTTATCCTTTAAGAGTTGGAGAACTTCTTGTTGATGCCCGATGTGATCTTCAACTACTTGAACCTTAGAATTTTCTCTTAAATATGATGTGATGGACGGTGGATGATATCCATAAAGTGCCACAAATGGGGTCATTTTTGCTGCAGTATGGAAGGAAGTGTTATACCACAATTCAGCGAGAGGTAACCACTTGACCCATTGTGTTTGTTTATCAGATACAAAACAACAAATATATCCTTCCAAACATTTATTAACTATCTCAGTTTGATCATCAGATTTAGGATGATAGGATAAGCTATGAGCTAGTTGAGTACCCAAACAAGAAAATAATTCCATCCAAAAATTTCTTGTAAAAATGGGATCTTTGTCACTTACAATAATATTTGGGTTACCATGTAGCTTTTGAATTGTTTCCATAAATGTAGTATCAACTGTACTTGCTTTAAATGGATGAGATAATGCACAAAAGTGTGCATACTTGGTAAGTCTATCAAATACCACCATGATGACACTCTTTCCTTCGTACTTAAATAAACTTGTGATAAAATCCATCGAAATCTCCTCCCAACGTTGACTTGGAATGGATAAAGGTTGTAGAAAACCCAGGGTCTTAATTGTCTCAACTTTATTTTGCTGGAAAACCAAGCATTCTGCCGCAAACTTTTGAATATCAGATTTAAGGTCATCCCAAAAAATTCTTTCTTCACCCTGTGGTAAGCTTTTAAAATCCCCAAGTGTCATCCTAAAGGAGAAGTGTGCAATTCCAAAAGAATATTTTGTTTTATTTGGGAATTCTTACAAATATATAAGCGATATTTGTACCATAAGGAATCATTTTTCCAACTAAATGTATCAGATTTACTAGGATCTTGCTGCAACTTTTGAATGAGTGTCCACACTTCTTCATCCTTCTTCCATTCATCCCTTGCTTCGGTTATCCAATCTGGTTGGATAATATAAATGGCACAAATTAATGCTTCTAAATATTCATTCTTTCTTGAGAGTGCATCTACAACAACATTTAGCTTCCCTTTTTTGTAGATGATTTCAAAGTCATAACCCAAAATATTTGTGACCCATTTTTGCTGCTCTTCTGAAGATAGTCTTTGTTCCAAAAAGTGTTTAAGACTATCATGATCAGTTTTTACCATGAAGTGTCTTCCCATTAGGTAAGGTCACCATTTCTTTAATGCAATTAGTATTGCTAACATTTCCTTCTCATAAATAGCTTTCTGTAAATACTTTCCTTTGATTGGATGACTTTAAAAATAAATGGGTCTTCCTTCTTGCATTAAAACAACACCAATTCTATTTCTCAAGGCATCACATTCCACAATAAATTTTTTTTGTGAATTCTGGTGTAGCTAAGACTAGTGCTAGGCACATTGCCTCTTTAAGATGTTCAAAGGCATTAGTTGATTCAGGAGTCCATGAAAATTCATCCTTCTTCAATAATGTTGTTAGAGGTACTGCTATTCTCCCATAATTCTTAACAAACTTGCGAAAATACCTTGTTAACCTGAGAAATCCTCGCAACTACTTTATTGTTGTGGGGACTTTCCATTCCTTAATGGCTCTAATTTTGCTAGGGTCTACCTTAACACCCTCGTGAGATACAATATGACCCAGATATTCCACCTCTTGTACTCCAAAGAAACATTTTGATGTTTTTGCATATAATTGTTTCTCCTCCAACAGTTTGAGCACCATGTCAACATGTTGAACATGATCCTTCCAAGAATTGATGTAGATTAGTATATCATCAAAAAATACTAGCATAAATTTTCTAAGGAAGGGTTTGAAAATGGAATTCATCAACCCTTGAAATGTAGAAGGTGGATTGGTAAGGCCAAAAGGCATGACCAAAAATTCATAATGACTCTCATGAGTTCAAAATGTTGTTTTTGGAATATCTTCAGTCTTCATTCTAATTTGATGATATCCTGAACGAAGATCCAACTTGGTAAAATAAATTTCTCCATTTAATTCATCCAATAATTCATCAATCACCAAAATGGGAAATCTATCTTTAATAGTGAGCTTATTGAGCTCCCTATAATATGGACACATGTTCCATGATCCATCCTTCTTGTGCACCAATACTACTGGAGCAGAGAACGGACTTTGACTAGGTTGAATTATACTAGCCTCTAACATTGCTGCAATCATACCTTCAATTCCGCTCTTTTGGACATAAGGATATCTATAAGGCCTGATGTTTGGAGGAACACTTCTTGGAATTAAATGAATAGCATGATCATGATCACGAATAGGTGGGAGTCCTTTGGGAGTTACAAATACCTTGGAATGATTATCCAAGACTTTTTGTAGATCTGGAGAAATAGAAGATTTTGATGTTGGAACTTCTAGTGAGCATAATTGTGCAATTATGCCTAGTTTTTCTTTCTTCAGAAGATTTTTCATGACATTAGAGCTTATTATCTTTCCCGACTTCCCTGTGATACCACGTAATTTGACTTCTTTTCCTTCTGGAAAAAATTTCAAGAAAATTTCTTGAAAATTAAAAGCTACCGTCACCAAAGATTGTAACCATTGTACTCCTAGTACAACATCAGCACCTCCCATTAGAATGGAAAGCATTGGACTATTCAATACATATTCCCCCATGGTTAGATTGATATTATGCCATTTTCCAGAACAATTTATAGTCCCTCCATTTGCAATCATCACTTGACATTCTCGTGTTGGGTATAGGAAGCAATTCAATTCCTTGGCTACCTTACAATGAATAAAATTATGGGTACTACCCGAATCAATCAACACTATTACCTTTTTCTTCTTGATATGTCCTTCTATCTTGAGTGTTTGAGGAGTGGTAGTTCCTACCAATGCATTACATGATATGGTCAGACTCATTTATTCTTCTTCTAGGGTTGGTTCTTGGTGTATATCCTCTTATTTTGAAGTTTCTTGTTCATTTTCTTCCTCCTCTTCACAATCTAGGTAAAATAATTTCTTCTCAACACACTTATGACCTTTAGTGTATTTTCTATCACAACTGTAGCAAAGCCATTTTGATATTTTTTCTTCCAATTTTTTTGGTGTCAACCTTGTAGGTTGTGGAAGTCTAGGAGTAGCAACACTTCCATCTTTATAGATGTGAGTGGTAGGATTTCTTGTCGCCCTAATTTTACATTCAATTTTTCTTGCCAACCTGACAGCCTTCTCCAATGAATCGGGTTCCCAAACGCGAACCTCATGTTGGATGTTATCCTTTAAAGTCCCTATGAAGACATCAATCTTGTGGTCCTCTGGAATATCAGTTACCCTTATATTCAATTTTCGGAAGTCCTCAATGTGCTCCACCATTGAACCCTTTTGTTTGAGATTTATCAATTGGCTAAAGGTGTTGCTCTTTGTATCCTCATAATGTGCTATCATTTCCTCCATAAAAATTCACCAAGTGACAATTTTTTTATGGGAGCAAAGCTAGCGATACCATACAAATGTATTTTGTTCTAGATCTAAAGTTGCAATGCGTATCTTTTGTGTGTTTTTCACATTATTGAGATCAAAATATTGCTCCATCTGTTGTATCCATGTTACGGGATCCTTTCCATCAAACTTCCTAATATCCATCTTTAGAATATGGTGGTTCTTCCATCCAACATTAGAGTTTATGAAATCATGATTAACATTTATTGTGTTCTCATCATGAGTTTCCTCTACAATCTTTTATCCATTAGGAAACATTTCTTGTATCAACTTTGCCAAACATTTGATGTCTACTTTTAGATCATTCTTCATGTTTTCCATGTTGTCTTTCATTTTTTCATCAATCTTAGCTTCAATGTCATCCATCTCAGCTTCCATGCCAACTTCTTTGCCATCCATATTAGCTTCCAAACCATCCATATTAGATTCCATGCCTTTCTTCAAACCACCCATCTCAGTTTCCACACCTTTCTTCAAAACTTCCATTTAATTTTTTGTTGCTCTTTGCGATAGCGAAATTTGGTGCACTTGCTATTGTAATTTTGATATATCATGTTGCATTTATTCATCTTCATGATTCATAGTAGAGCCTTCTGAAGGCTTAATGGGTGTTGAATTCTTTTTAGGGGGAATTTTAGAACCCAACACTACCCTTGGAATAGATTCAAACTAATTTTTCAAACAAGACTTATGTAATTCGAAAAAAATACACACCTTTTTCTTTCTTTTCAGAAGCTCGATATTGAAATTGAATTATATCTATGTTTTCAGATATTCAATATTTGAAATTCATTCTTGTAGTATCCCTCTGAATATTCTTTTGAATGTCGCAGATCTGACCTGATTTGGATTCTTCAAGGAAAAGTTATGCCCAATCTCCCACAATGACCTAATTATGGACTGGTTTAGTAAAGTGAACTTGTACGGAAAGCCATGTGTCACTGTTTCCTCCTTCAGCTCTGAAATTGATACATAGAAAACTACATTCCGTGTACTTGCGGCCACTTTTTACAGAATTCCAATTCAATGCTCATAGAGAGATTTATGACGATTTTCCCACAGTCACCTATTTAAGATGAAATTTGGGAGCCTGAACAAACCCTAACTTCCACAGATCATATCTCCGAAAATATTGCAAACCAAGATCTGAATTTTTATACGACATTCCTCAATATTTCGGCTTCGTTGTGTAGAAATTTCTGATTCTGAACCTTCGTAGAACAAAATTTATAGCCAAAATTCCACGATGACCTGTTTAGGTGAAATTTGGGAGCCTGAAAAAACCCTAATTTCCAGAGATCATATCTCCAAAAATTGCGAACCAAGATCTGAAAATTTTACATGACGTTCCTCAGGATTTCGGCTTCGCTCTGTAAAAATTTCAGCTTCTGAAACTTTGTAGAAAAAATTTTATAGCGAAAATTCCACGCTAACCTGTTTGGGGTAGCAAAACCCTAGAATCCAAAGCTCTGGTACCAAATGTTATAAAACCAGCTCCAAAAATATAAGAAAAGAGAGATCAACGCCTTAGAAATAAGCCACTTCGAGGGGGAAAAATCCAATACATTACATAAATGAACAATTCTTGGATGATACAAATGACAAAACCTCAATCTATATATAGGAGACCATGGGGCCACAATATAATCCTAGCCAACCTAACAATAATAATGTAAGGGTACAATAATAACAATATTGGGTTTACAGGGGTACAACAATAACAATAAGGGGGATACGCTAACAACAAAAAGGGAGTACACTAGTAAGATAGGGACCTAACAAAATTAGATCTTAGCTATCACTTAATCAACTAAACAAATCTAAACAATTGGATCCAAATATTAGGACAATAACCCCAACTAAAGCACACCAAACCTCCAAGGAAAACCTTAGAGTAACAACAAAGGAAGGATCTAACACAAACCAACTGGAATATGCACGGATATGATACATTTCACAATTGAAAGAAACAATAATAAACAAATCCAACAAATAACAGCAAGTTCTAAAGAAAAATACCTAAAAATTCAAGAAATAAGTCGAAAGAAAACCCAAAAATTGGTAAAAACGGATAGAAAATAGGATGATTTTGAATCAACCATATCTTCCTCATACAAACTCCATTTCAAGTGAGTTTTTTTTTTTTTTTTTTTTTTTTTTTGGTAAAATTTCAAAAGGATTAAATATTTGTACTTGGTTTTACTGAATTCTATATAGAAAACACATAAACAAACAAAAAAATAACCGCAAATGAGGACGAAAGAAAAAAAAACTAGTCGATCTTCAATTGGCCATAAGTTCATTTTTAGTGACATTTTTCTTTTTTTGGTATAATTATGAGGGGATTCCAGATCTATGGTTAGTTTTATAAAATTATGTATTGAAAAGAGAAGAAATTGATAAAACAACCACGACCTGGTACTTCCTCTCTTTTTTCATAAAATAAAAATAAAAACAAAGGTTTGGGTCTGATATCTTTTCAGATCTGAAAGAGATGAGTCCAACACAGATCTAAAATATCATACAACAATAGAAAAATCAATGAAAGTGATAGAAATATGAAAGCAGAAAGGGAGAAAAAGATCCCAGCAAAGAGAGAAGAGATCCAATACAAAAAAAGGGTAAACTCCCTAGTGGCTTAAAATTATTAGATTAATGACTAATAATGATTTTCAATTGATAAGAAAAAATGAAGGAGAGTACAAAAAACTAGATCTATAACAAAAAAGAAGAGATCTCAAATCATAGAGGGCAAGCGAGAAAATTCTCTCGTTGAAAGCACCAAATATTTTGCAATGAAATTTACATGCATGGAGCTATTGCTTCGTAATCCTATGCCCTATTAGGATTACTATACAAAAAAAGGAAACAACTAACTAATACAAGAGAAAATCCCCAACCATATGATCATACAAGTTTGCAATTGTGCATTCTCTAATTCTATAGGGTTTGAACTAGCACCTGATATCCTCGCAGATTGGTGAAGGCTCTTGATTTGGATGCAGAATCCTCTCACTCCAACTAGGAGATCCCACTCTTCTGACACCGATTAATCCTGCACACAAGAAAAAAAAAACAAGGACACAAAGTGATCTTCCTCGAAATATCATCAACTCAAAACATCATAGAATCAATATATGTAATTGTAGCAAACATGTAAATACAAGGAAGTAATATATATTTATATTAACCATGAACCAAATTGTAAAATTATAACTTGAACAAATGAGATCCTCTCCTATAGCTTGTGGTATGGTATCCTTTTCCAATACAGTAGAGCTCTTGTGTTATAGTTTGGATAATTGATCTTACCCACTTTCCTCTTGGCGAGATTATATAGGCTCATTATATCCTTCAGGAGAATGTATCTATACACATAGGGGATTAAGAAGTTAGGAGATGTCTACAATAATGGACCCCTAGCCAACTCATAGACAGGTGGGTCAAGTTGATCTCCTTAGGAATGGAAAATATAGAAACCTTTATCATAATCATGAGATTTTTCTCAATTATCTCAATTATGAAATAATTATTATCTCATAATTATAATATTTTGGAAAATTAATTATGAGAAATAACTCAATCATGTAATGCAACCCTTTTATCATGGGATAAAACTCACATAAGTAAAATAAAACATTAAAAAGGATACATTTTAGCCAAACAATTTAGGTAAGTTGATATTGGGTTTCTCTCAGTATAATGGAGTGGAAAATACGGTTATAACATTGTATCTTTGTTATTCCCTCTCTCCCCTCCCCGCTATTTATATCTATATCTCCCTCCATATCTCCTTATTTCTATCTTTGTCTCACACCTCCCCTCCACCAATCACACACACACGCACACACACACGCGCATACACACACATACACTCTCTCTCACTCACTCTCTCACCATATCTATCTATCTTTCTCTCCCTCCCTCTCTCCCTCTCTCTCATATTCTCTCTCTCCCCCTCCTTCTATATCTCTATCTCCCTCCATCTCCATTTATTCTCTCTCTATCTCACCCTCCAAACATACACATACACTCTCCATATTTATCTATATATTTGTACCCCCCCCTCTCTCTCTCTCTCTCATATTTTGTTTAATATTATATATTATAATACTATGTTTAATATAATATAAGATTATATCAATTGTTATGTTATATTAGTCAATAATTATTATATAATATAATATCAATATCCATAATTTTTAAACCTAATATTCATGCATTGTATAATATAATATAATATTATATTAAAAAAATTTATCCTAATATATTAATATATAATATATATGGATATTAATTTTAAGATATATATATATATATATAAATTAGTATTATATTAAAGTTAATATAATATTAACTCAAAGAAATGTGGCTTGCTCTCTCTATGGATAATTATTATTTTATTTATGTATATACTTTATTCATACTCATAGGGTTTTCCTCGCACCTCTTGCTATGGAGCATGTTCATACTTAGGAGGATGGACAGTCGTATTTTTATGGTATCAATTATTGTACGCAAGTTTTACTATATCTCATTTTAAAGGTCTTTTTATCAATTATATAGAACCCATTTATATAATGTAGTCTTTTTTATCTTTAGGCTATGTTATAATACTCCTAGCACTATGAAAAACTTGTAGATGATAGACTCTTCAACCAATTTTCTTACATTTCTAGTTCTGGTTATATATATATATATATATATAATCAAATGAGTGAAAATGTTTACATTAATTTTAGAGGTGAAATATATGTATGTGTTAATACACGAGGTAATATTTATAGTCCAAGAATATATAATATATGACCCTATTCCTCTTATTTTTATTATATATGTATGCCTGACCATATATACATGCTTATGGAATGTCATATTCAATTTTGAATGCACTATATGCATTGAACTTGTAGGTTATGGTTAAACTCATAATATTTGGATTGAAGAATTTGTTATTTTGATTTTATATTAATACCCTAGATTAAGCATCACCATTTTTGTGTTGCAACTAAAGGAAGAAAGAAAGAAATTGTTGACCATATTTTTCTTCACCATGCAAAAGAAACTAGAATTTAATCTCATCATATATGAACCCTAACATACATATCATTATGTCTATATCATACCATAAGCAAGGCATTATCAACAAAATCAAAGTATTATCACCATAAAGTCATGTTTATATAAACGCAAAGCCTGCAAATCAATATCATTGCAAAACCTCTTTTTTGAATGCAAAACTTGAGGAAAGGGTTACACCTCAAGATATTTTAACCCTCTTGGCGCTTCATAGATATGGGGTTAAGATAGATCTAGGCTGGTTTCAAGCATGTGTGGTCACACAAAATTTGTTGAAAATATAATTATTATGATAATTTTAAATATGCTAAATATGTCTAAGATTAATATGGTCATTTTATTTTAAATTTTCTCGGTTACTTCAGTTTGTTGAGAAGAAAGAATTTATTAATAACTAGAATGATGAAAAATGATGAAATAAAAAATTTGAATGCAAAGTGACAATGTAATAGGGTTGAATGATAGAAAATGTGAATAAAACAAATGTAGTCACTTAGAAATAGACTTCATTGTGATCAATCTCAAACTATGTTATTATACTGTTCTTATTGTCACATGTGCTAGTTTTGCCATCTTTTCATATCGATGATATGAAAAGGGTGGTGAAAATTGTAGACCATTCAAATATTTAACTTGAGATATCATAGTAAATGGCATACCATGTCTCTCTTACTCTCCCGTATTAATAGTATCTTTCTCCAAATTAAATCATTAAAAATTATGGAGTGTAAAACCCTATGTAAGTTTTAATTACAGTTGTTTTCTATTACCTCATTTGAATGCAAAGTGACTAACAATGTTGAATAAAGGAAAATTGGAATAATAAGAATGTTGTAAATTATAAATAGTTTATAGTTTCAAGAAGAAATCATTTCAGTTAAGTGAACATTTTATTTAATATGAAAATTCAAGTATTTTATTTATGGTTGAATTACTGGAACACATATATCAATGCATGTCATCAATATTTTTTTTATGCTTACATCGAAATCAATCCACACTATTAATCTAATTACCTTGAGATTAATGTGCATAAAATATCTAGTTACATCAAATAAAAAATCAACATCTACTCTGAAATCAATGCATTTAGTGCAAGAAATCAAATAGGACTAGAAATCAACATGTACATTGAAATCAATGCCTCTAGTTCAATCAATCAAATAGCTCAAGTGTAGGTAATCAAACAGGATTAGAAACCAACATCTACATTGAAATCAACGTATCTGGTGCAGAAAATCAAATAAGATTAGGAATCAATGCATCTACATTGAAATCAATGCATCTAGTGCAATTAATCAAATAGGATTAGGAATCAACATCTACATTGAAAGCAATGCATCTATTTCAACAAAAAACCAAAATATTCATGGCTTTCTAAATCCAAATTCTTTTACCTTTTGCAAATTCCTCACTTCCTCTTTTTACATGGGTAATAATGTTCAATATTATAATACTATATAATATTTATTGTGTTCTCTATGTGTCTGTTTCTTCACCTCTCTCTCCCCCCATCTCTCTCTCTCTCTCTCTCTCTCTCTCTCTCTTACATGTATAATTGTATCTCCCTCCATTTCTCCTTCTTTGTGTTGGAAAATCCACTGTGGGAGCTATTAATTTCAATTTTCCTTAACCTTAATACTTGCTTGTGAACTTTATTATTCTTATTATTTTTATTTATTGGATATTTTTCATCAAACAAATATCAGGAGCAAAACATTAAATACAATGGACACAGATATTAGGCTCCAAGCCAAGGAAAAACTCCTATAAGGGGAAAACTTGAAAAAATCTTCTCTTATTATATAATACTTTTCAAATGAGACAACAAAGACCCAAACCCTAGACCAAGTACTCCTCCAAGTTCCAAGTCATCCCTTCCAATAGAATCAATCACGACAACTCAATCCTTCATCAACCAACTTCTAGCTATAACTTTGACCACAACTTCAACCCTGTAACTTTATCCTACAACTCCAACATTATAGCTATTGTAGAAACCCTGATTTAGCTTCTTTAAGAGATCCTTCTTTGAGCAAGACAAATCCTTCTAAGGTCAACAAACTCAAAACATAATATTTCCTCTCCCAACAACTTGATACTATAACTCATCCTATTGCAACTCAAACTTGCAATTTTGGCCTTCCTCGAGTCTGCAACAACCCTAATTCTTCGCACGTGTGGGAGAGATAGAACCTAAAAACAAGTTTTCTTCCTTATTTTCTCCTTCTAGACCTTCGCTCTTCTTTTCTTCTTGCTTCCTATCTACATATTTAACTTGTGAGTGAGTGAGTGCAAAATGAGATCAAATCTCCTCCTTTATATAGGCTTTCCAAGGGGTTGAATTCCCTCCTTTAGGTCAACTTGAAGCTGCCTGGGCCAACTTTTACTTTGGACATTTCTTGAACATTCTAGATTCAGAACACATTCTTTTACAAGATATAGTTTTCCTAGAAGGGTCTTATAAAAATGATGTTGACACTCTTGACTCGTGACAATAAATTCTATGACCTCAAAAACCATAGAAGCATGAAGAACATGCTTTTACCTAAAAGACCATCAATAAAGAGCATGAAACCCATTCTTTTACAATAATAATATTTTTTTTGTTACATAAGATACATATTAAAATGAGTACAACAAAAATTATGAAGATCATAACTAGTTACATTTCCAACACTCCCTCTTAACTATGGAGGTATTCATAATTGTACAACCAATAAAGCATCATTCTCAAACTGAAGATTTCTCATGAGAAAAGTTAGATTGACAAGCCAACTATAAGCGTCATTATTATGAATAAAAATTTATTCGAGGCCTAACTAGACAATCTCATCTTCATTCAAGAGCATTATGCATGGAGGCTTTACGTGTGTTACCCCACTACCTCTATGAGGCACATACCCCATCTGGATTTTCATAAGGTATGTCCTTTTAGGACCATTCTTATCTTGGATTCCTAATCCTAAAATAATATTCGTCCTCTTTGATCACTCTTATCTTTGATACCTGTCTCATTCTTATAGATTGTCGACACCTTTCCTTTCTTGGATGCTTTATCCTCAAGGAAACCAAATATTCTTAAATCCAATCCTCCACTATTCTCTCTCCAACTCCTTCACTTAGACTTACAACTATTAGTCTTGGTTAAGTGCATGACACATGAAGAATAAAATTCACATGTGATGTCTCACATTACTCCCTCTTAACCAAAGAGGATATCCTTATTCTCCTTATGATTATAGAATAGATCCTTGTCCATATTCAAGGAGTCTCCTTCACATCTTCACAAATATAAATGATATTCTGGACTTCCTTTCAATTTGGGAAGTCACTAACCAGAAGCCTTATATATTGTCTCCATAAGAGTTTCAACTACTTGTGTTGCATGACTCCCTCTTTCCTCCACATATCATCGTATCAAGCCTTCTTTCTTCCTTGGTATCATGGAACCATATTCTTTCTTTTTGATAGGGTTCAGGTCATCAATCTTGCACATAAATTTCATCTTTTCATCATCAGTGAAGACATTATATTGAGCCTTTCCAAAATTCAAGCTTATCATAACTTCCTCATGAAAGTTATCTCCTAGTTGTTGTATGAAGTTTACCTTTAGGTTATCTTCTCACGTTTTTACCTTTCAATCCCAAGATGAAAACATTTTGACTCTATAATTTCCTGGTATCATATGGTGTGACACCATTCTTCATATATACCTATAATATCCTTCCAAGTAGCAAAACATTATGTTAACCATATAACCAATAACAAAAATATTAGACTTACCTTGTCATGATGACCTTCTCATTGAAGCATCAACATCCTTATGGCTCATCTCCACAAAAGTCTTCCTTCATCCATCATACTTCCCAAGGATCAAACTTGATTACCAAGTTAGAAGTTTCTTCTAGAGAATACACTAGATTTTTATCATTATACTGTATGATCTAGAGAAAGTCTTAATTATTTTATTCATCCTTAATTAAGCCAAATTCTTCTCTTTAAACATCACCCAATCATTCTAAGAATATTCCAAGATTTTGTACATGTGAATCTTATCCAAGAGTTACTTTCAATATGCATTCCGATGTTCTTATTCCGTCATCTAGCTATATGTTCTACAATGATCCCTTTCAACATGCATTCCTATGTTCTTATTCCATCATCTAGCTGTGTGTCCTACAATTTGATGCAGGAGCATCAAGGGCGTTTTTTTTATTTTTTAAATATGTTAAAAGGGGGTGTGATGATTTTAATATTTTATTAATTAATTTGAATAAAATATGAGAAGGTGAGGATTTTTGTAAATATCTTTTTATTAATAAAAGGATATGAGGGAATTTAATTAGTTGAAGGATTTTAGGGATAAAGATCTATCCTTT
The DNA here is from genome assembly GCA_034641835.2 of Pinus albicaulis. NCBI lineage: Eukaryota > Viridiplantae > Streptophyta > Pinopsida > Pinales > Pinaceae > Pinus > Pinus albicaulis. The sequence goes on along the minus strand of CM076572.1, from coordinate 1,176,362,499 downwards.
AGGGATGTTAAGAGATTTAGGGGTTTGTTGAGGAATTGAAGGGATTGAGCATTTAATTAAATGATTTTTTAAAATTGTATAAATAGGAGGGGGTTTTGAGAGAAAAACACATTGAGATTGTGAGAAAGTGTGTGATTGAGAGTAGGCTTAAACAGCAAGGCTGTAAGCCTTCAGCAATTGTAAAGGGCCACGGAATTGAAATATCTGGCCAGAAAAAGTTGTAAGTCATTGTTTTGTTTCATTTTATATACATTGATTGATTGTGGAAGTTATATTTATTTCTAGTTAACTGTATATATGTGATTGAGGTATCGATCCTTGGGAAGATTGACCAAAGGAAACCTGCAATAAAAGAAATTGTGAGATCGATTTTTGTGTCCAAGCTAAAAGGATTGATATTAATATAACAATTGTTATCTGTGCATGAATTTATGATTGGTTGTGCTATATCGATCTGAATTTGATTAATAGAAAATGAAAAGAGAAGAGCGCCAGCATTTTAATACATTTTAAGTCTGCAGTTTTGGAGTGAAGTCCTGTACGCAAAACTCTATTATTTCAAGCTTATGTAATCCTGAGGGGTCGATAGCAGAAATTGCTATTCGTTAGTGCGTTGAGAGTTCTGTTGCGTTGAATGGTAAAGGAGTTTATATGTATTGAAACGTGAATGGGTTCAAAAGACAGTTGAATATGTTTACCCTGTTATGATAGATGCGTAGTCCGATTGCAGAAACAGTCTTTGGAAAATGCGTGAAGTAACAAGATATAGTCTTCTGCATAACTGAATTCAATGTTCGGGTTTTGTAAGTTTAACTACAGGAAGAAGGAATGATGGAGTGCGCTTACAGCGTAAATGTATTAATGTTGACTGTCAAACACTGAAAGAACAGTAATGCGTTGAATTCACAATGGGTTTCAGAAGACTGAAAGCCGATTTAATGAATGCCGGAAGGGCATTTTCTGGAATGAAATTCGATTGTCAGACTTTTAAATTTGCAGAATTGAAAACGATTTCCTTGTTTCATTAAGAAGAATAGATTTTGTTGACGTTGAAGTAACTGTGTTTATTAAGTTGCAGGTGGAAAAGCAGTGGAACGCTGTGATCAGTTTACAAGTAACAGGTTCTGCGTGCAAGAGGACGACGTGTGCAACGAAACTTGGAAGGCGCTGAGCTGGTTGGAATATGTGTGAACAATTACTTTTAAATGCATTTGCTGAACGCTGGTGTAGAAAATAGATCGGAACAATTTGTCAGATCTATGTGCAGTACAAAGGATGGAAACATTGAAAACTGAATGCGAAAGTAGTAAGCGTTGCGTGGCCAGATTGTCCATGGAGGTAAGTGAATGAAATAACAGGTTGTTGTTTGCGTTGAGATTTTGGTGACATTTAAAAACTGGAACAGAAGATTGTGCAAGTCCACGTGCAGCGTGGAGACATAAATAAATGTTCATAGAAGAAATCAAAATTTGTTATACCGATTCACAAACATGGCAATGAGGACATGTTGTGTGAGAAATGATAACCTATGAAAGCATATTTTGAAATCGATCTGCATCAGTAACTTATCAGTTGAATTTTTAAGAGAGCAAATGTCCATACACTGGGTATGAAGTGATTTTGAAAGGGCAAGGGCGCACATCAAAATTTGGGTTTTCATACTTTCCAAGTACTGAATTGAGTGTGTTAAAGTAAAAGGTGCATGATTTGGTTCTATGTATTGAATGATGAGTATGAAAGTCTATACTCATGGATTGGAAATGAACTTTTGTATAAAGTTATGATTTGAGATTTGGGTTTTATAAAAGCCCTATGAAATGAGAATGAGTTGTGATGAAAGTTTTGGGATGATGTGTAATGGTTTCATAACCATTGTGTTTTTAGAACATGCAGATGAGTGAAATTTGCCAAGAAGGGGATTTTTTCAACAAGTAATTGAATTATGGATATGATGTGTGAATTTGATTGCCAGTGAATGAGGTTTTTGATTTGGGTAAAAGATGAGATGCGTGCTTATATGCAGGGAGAAAAAAGATTCTGGGTTTTGCAGGTTTAGGTCTGCGTCACAATTAGCCCACAACCTTGACCAATTTCATTCCTCCATCCTTTAAAAGTATTATTTCCATATTACATGGAATGTATACTAACCTTGTCATAATGCTTCTTACAATAACCTTCCAAGATGATGGTTCTAATGGGATCATGATGATCCATTTTAGAAAAATTACTACCTCTAACATAATGCTAGATCATTATTAGATGAATATTATGCAAAAATGGTCCCAATATTCTTAATTTTTGAAAGACTAGGTGATTCCTACAAAGAAACTCAAAGCTACTATCATATGCTTCTATCTACGATGCAAAATAATACAAAAAATCTTCTAGAGTAAACAATAATGCATTCTATCCTAAAGGAAAGATCAACTTCGTAAAGAACCCAACAAAGAGGATGCCTTCTTCAATAGTAAATATCTTTGGCAACTTATTTCTTTAGCTTAGTCTCAGGTTCTACCATTTCTTCAATTATGTGTGCTTTTCTTATTTCCTTTATTTTTTTGTTCAGTTTTTTTGACAATCCCTCTTAAAGTGTCCAAATTCATTGCATCCAAAGCATTGAAACTTGGACATGTCAAGTTTTTTCTTGGACTTTCCAAACTTTCCCTTCTTCAACTTCTTTATTCGGGAAATGAAGGCTTGAGATTGTTCATCTAATTCAATATAATAATTTTACTTGATCATAGTCTCTTCCAAAATTCTTGAGCCCACAACTCATCAAAAGGATTTGAGTCTTTCTTAGAGTAGATGCTAATTGAAAAAATACTCCATTATGGTGGCAAAACATTTAGTACATATATGGTCATTTCAGAGTCAAAAATTGTCTCCCCAAGCCCCCGCAACTGAGCTCTTATTTAAGAAATCTTCATTAGAAAGGAGGCCATGTCCTGATAATTCAATTTATTCATATTATATATTTTATTCCTCAAAGAAATATTTTTCCCCGATGTACTTATAGAGTACAAATTCACTAGATTGTCATAGATAGCCTTTGAAGTCTTAAAATTAACAACAAATGGAACATTTTGATCCTTAATGGACTCAAAAATGATACTTTGTTCCCTTACTTCCCCCTTATTGTATTTGTATAGTTCTTGATTCTTGTATTTTCTAGGTTTAGTAATTTCACCACAAAAATATTCCATTACTTCATGATTTGTAAGTGCCAGATCAATCCTTTTCTTCCATGCCAGGAAATTTTCTGAGCCGAAGAGCTTATTGCTTTCCTTGTAAAAACAACCCATATTACTTGTATATTTAGACATAGATATAATTACTTTTTAACCAATATTCTTCCCTTCTCTGATGATGCCTCCAACTATCTCGAGGATTTCAAGATCTTCAAAAAGACTTCAATAAAAAATTCCAAAGTGATGATAACAAAATCCTTTGAAGCCGCCTTTAAAGAGGTCTTCAAATGAACCTTTGAAAAACCTTCTTGTAATATTCTTCTTCAGGCCTTCCTTTGATGAGGGCTTGATATACTCCTTTGCAAGTGATTACCCTTAGAAAACCCTTCTTGTGTCCACAAGATGATCTTACCAGTTTCCTTCTCTTATTCACCTTAGCTCTAATACCATGTTGTAAAATCCAATATGGCAGATATTAATTCAAATTTTACGTGACTTTCTTGTGAAATTTATTATTCTTCTTATGTTTCTTTATTGCATATTTTTCATCAAACAAATATCAAGAGAAAAACAGTAAAGACAATGGACACAAATATTAGGCTCTAAGCCAGGGCAATATGTTAGGTCCCTATAATACTAGTGTATCCCCTTATTTTTATTATTAGTGTAGCCCCCTTATTTTTATTGTTCTGCCCATGTAGTCCTCATAGTGTTATCATTGTGCCCCATATAAGCCCACTATTGTTATTTTTGTGCCCTTACATTATTATTGTTATGCATGCTCTGATTATATTGGGACCCCTTAGACTCCTATATATAGAAAGTAGGTTTTTATCATTTGAATCATCCAAGGGTTTTTCATTTATGTAATGTAAAGGAGGTTTTCCCCTCAAAGAGGCTGATTTCTAAGTCATTGATGTATATTTTCTTCTATTTTGTGAGTTTTTTGCATAAAATTTGGTATCAGAGCTTGGGATTTTAGGGTTTCGCTTCTTCAAATAGGTCATCTTGGAATTTTCACCATAATTTTTTTTATACGAGGCTTCAATAGCTAAAATTTTTACCTCGTTGAGAAAAAATCTTCATGAACTTCGTGTAAATATTTCTGAACTTGGTTTGAAATAATTTTGGAGATACGATCTGTGGAAGTTAGGTTTTTTGTAGGCTCCATAATTTCATCTCAAATAGGCGACCGAGGGAAAATCATCATAACTTTCGCTTACATCATCAGATTTGTATTATGTAAAAAATGGTCACAATTTAATGGAATGTAATTTATTTTTTATCAATTTCAGGGCCTAAGGCTCAAAAAGTGACATGTTTCATGCCGTACAAGTTAGCTCTACTGAACTAGTCCAAAATTAGGGCATTGTGGGAGATCGGGCATTACTTTACCTTGAAGAATCTAAATTAGGTCTGACTTGTGGCATTGGAAAGAAGAATCCGAGGGATACTATAGGACCGAATTTCAAATCTTGGGGATTTGAAATCATATAGATACACCAGTTTCAATATCGAGCTCCTCAAAAGTAAGAAAAAGGTGTGTTTGTTTTTTAAAAATTGTATGAATCTTGTTTTAAAAAATTAGTTTGAAGTGATTCCAAAGAGCAAATTGAAGCATTGACATCAGTATTGAGTTCTATAAGGCCTCCCAAAAATAATTCCATGCCCATTAAGCCCTCATAAATCTCTACTATGACGCATGAAGAGGAAGAAGTGTAACGTGATATATCAAAATTACGAGACCAAGTGCAACAATTTTTTCTCTCACAAAAAGTAACCAAAAATGAAATGGAAGCTAATATGGATGGTTTGAATAAAGGAATGGAAGCTAATATGGATGGTTTGAAGAAAGGCATGGATGGTATGGAAGCTAAGATCGATGGTATAGAAGAAAAAATGAAAGGAAACAAGGAGGACATGAAGAATGGTCTAAAAGAAGACATGAAAGCTTTGAAGGAAGGTTTGACAAACTTGCTACAAGAAATGATTCCTAATGGCGAAAGGGTAGTAGATGAAATTCATGATGAGAAAAAAAAAATGTTAATCATGATTTCATATACTCTAATGTTGGATTTAATAACAACCGTATTCCAAATATAGATATGAGTAAGTTTGATGTCAAGGATCGAATAACATGGATACTAAAAATGGAGCAATACTCTGAGCTCCATTCTACAACACACACAAAAGGTATGCATTGCAACTTTATATTTAGAAAAAAACTATTTTGTATGGTATCAATGGCTTTGTTCTCGTAAACCACTTGTCACTTGGTCAATTTTTACAGAGGAAATGATAGCACATTATGAGGATACAAAGAGCAATACCTTCTTTAGGCAATTGATAAATCTGAAACAAAAGGGTTCAATGATGGAGCACATTTACGACTTCAAAAAATTGAATATCAGGGTAAATAATATTCTAGAGGAACATAGTATTGATGTATTCATAGGGACTTTAAAGGATAACATCCAACATGAGGTTCACCTTTGGGAACCTATTTAATTGGAAAAGGAATTCAAGGTTGCAAAAAATTTGAAAGAAAAATTATGGCAACAAGGAAGTCTACCAATCACAACTATAAAGATGGAAATGTTGCTACTCCTAGCCATCCACAACCTACAAGGTTGACACCACAAAAATTGGAGGAAAAAAGAGCAAAAGAGCTTTTTTATAGTTGTGATAACAAATACACTAAAGGTCATAAGTGCGCAGAGAATAAATTATATTACATAGATTGTGAAGACGAGGAATAAAATGAACAAGAAACATAAAAAGAGGAAGATATACAGCAGGAACCAACCCCAGAGAAGGAAGAAATGAACCCAACCATATCTTGTAATGCATTGGCAGGAATTACCACTCCTCAAACTCTCAATATAGAAGGATATATCAATAAAAAAGGTAATAATGCTGATTGATTCGGGTAGTACACATAATTTTATTCATTTTAAGATAGCCAAGGAATTGAATTTCTTCCTATATATAGCACCAGAATGTCAAGTAATGGTTGTAAATGGAGGAACTATAAATTGATTTGAAAAGTGCCATAATATCAAGCTAACCATGGGGGAATATGTATTGAATGGTACAATGCTTTATATTCCAATGGGTGTTGTTGGTGTTGTAATAAGAGCCCAATGGTTACCATATTTGGGGACTATATATTTTAATTTTCAAGAAATTTTCTTGAAAAAAATTTGGGAAGGAAAGGAAATTGAATTACAGGGTATTGTAGGGAAACTGGGAAGGATAATCAGCTTTAATGCGAAAAAGATTTTGAAGAAAGAAAAATGAGGCATAATTACACAATTATTCTCACTAGAGGTTCAAACATTAACATCCTCTAATTCTCCAGATCTTCAAAAAGTCTTGGACAATCATTCCTAGGTGTTTGAGACTCCCAAAGGCCTCCCACCTATTCGTGATTATGATCATGCTATTCGTCTTATTCCATGAAGTGCTCCTCCACACATCAGGCCTTACATATATCTCTATGAAAAAAAGAGAAAAATTGAACGTATGATTATAGAAATGCTAGAGGCTAGTATAATTAAACCTATTAAAAGTTCATTCTCTACTCTGGTAGTATTGGTGCACAAGAAGGATGGATCATGGCGCATGTGTCCAGATTATAGGGAGCTTAACAAGCTCGCTATTAAAAATAAATTTCCCATTCCTGCCATTGATGAATTATTGGATGAATTACATGGAGCAATTTACTTCACCAAGTTGGATCTTCATTTAGGTTATCATCAAATTAGAATGAAGAATGAAGACATTTCAAAAAAAAACATTTAGAACCCATGAGGGTCATTATGAATTTTTGGTCAAGCCTTTTCGCCATACCAATGCACCTTATACATTTCAAGGGTTGATGAATTCAATTTTCAAACCCTTCCATATAGATTTTGTGTTATTATTTTTTGATGATATACTACTCTACAACAAGTCTTGGAAGGATCATGTTCAACATGTTGACAGGGTGCTCAAACTTTTGGATGAGAAATAATTATATGCAAAAACCTCCAAATGTTTCTTTTGAGTACATGAGGTGGAATATATAGGTCATATTCTATCTCATGAGGGTGTTAAGGTAGATCCTAACAAATTAAAGCCATTAAGGAATGGAAAATCCCCACAACCCTAAAGAATCTACGAGTATTTCTAAGGTTAATAGGGTATTATCACAAGTTTGTTAAGAATTATGGGAGAATAGCAACACCTCTAGCAAAATTATTGAAGAAAGACACATTTTCTTGGACTCCAGAAGCAACTAAGGCCTTTGAACATCTTAAAGAGGAAATTTTCCAAGCACCGGTCTCAGCTACGCCAGACTTCACAAAAACCTTTATTGTGGAATTTGATGCCTCAGGAAATGGATTTGGTGTTGTTTTAATGCAATAAGGAAGACCCATTACTTTTTAAAGTCATCCAATCAAAGGAAAGTATTTACAGAAAGCTATTTATGTGAATGAAATGTTGGCAATACTACATACACTAAAAAAATGGTGACCTTACCTAATGGAAGACATTTTAAGGTAAAAAAAGATCATGATAGCCTTAAATACTTTTTGGATCAAATAATATATTTGGAAGAGCAGCAAAAATGGGTCACAAAGATGTTGGGTTATGACTTTGAAATATCTACAAAAAAGGGAAGCTAAATGTCGTTGCAGATGCACTCTCAAGAACGGATGAGGGTGTGGAAGCATTTATTTGTGCCATTTCAATTATCCAACGAGAAAGGATAACTGAAGCAAGGGAGGAGTGTAAGAATGACGAAGAAGTGTGGCCTCTCATTCAAAAGTTGCAGCAATATCCCAATACATCTGATACATTTAGCTGGAAAAATGATTCATTATGGTACAAAGATCGCTTATATATTTGTAATAATTCCAAACTAAAATAAAATATTCTTTTGGAATTGCACACCTATCCCTTACGTGGACACTTTGGATTTTGAAAAACTTACCACAGGGTCAAGAAATATTATTTTTGGGATGGACTTGAATCCGATATTCAAAATTTTGTGGCGGAATGTTTGGTTTGCCAACAAAATAAAGTTGAGACAATTAAGACCCTGGGTCTGCTACAACCTTTATCCATTCCAATTCAATGTTGGGAGGATGTTTCAACGTATTTTATCACAGGTTTACCCAAGTCTGAAGGAAAGAGTGTCATCATGGTGGTAGTTGATAGGCTTACCAAGTATGCACACCTTTGTGCATTATCTCATCCATTTAAAGCCAGTACAGTTGCTACTGCATTTATGGAGACAATTCAAAAGCTACATGGAAACCCAAAGATTATTGTAAGTGAAAAAGATCCCATTTTCACTGGAAATTTTTGGACGAAATTATTTTCTTGTTTGGGTACTCAACTAGCTGATAGCTCATCTTATCATCCTCAATCTGATGGGAAAACTGAGATAGTGAAAAAATGTTTGGAAAGATATCTTTGTTGCTTTGTATCTGATAAAAAAACATAATGGGTCAAGTGGTTACCTCTGGCTGAATGGTGGTATAACACTTCCTTCCACACTGCAAATGTTGGAAATACTGAGGGGGGGGTGAATCAATACTCCTTTTAATTAGTATTATTATTAATCTTTCATAGCATTAGTTAATCTTCAATTATTATCAGTGTTTGTACAATGATATCAGTAAACAAAAGGAACACAAATGCACACAGTCCTTAAGGTGGAAACCCCCTCTGGGAAAAAAACCACCTAAATGATTTTCTAATAATTCTTTAATCTTCAACTCCAATTGAAAATAAAGCTCCAACTTCCTAGAATCTAGAAAATAATTCTTCTCCAGCTCCCACTGGATGGAGGCTCCAACACCTGAGATTATTCAGTAGTCAAATAAATGGATGCCCCAACAACCAATGAGCTACAACTCACCCTAGCACCACCCTACCACCCTGGAGTTTTCACAGGCGTGAACCTATTGGTGAATTCATGCACCATCCTAGCACCGACCCACCACCCTATAGAAGAATAAAAGAAGAATGGAATCTCGTACCAGGGAAAATGGTCCATTTTACGATGATATAAAATGATGTATAAGAAGAAGACACACAAGACCATAACCCCAACTATGACACAACCACCTAATGATGATCATATACCTCCCGAAACTGCATCTTCAACTCTTGGCAGATAGAAAATTGTACAAAATTTACAATGATTCTTTTACAATGCCTCAGTACAATGATACCTTTACAATGACTGTAAGAATTGCTGCCCACTTGAAGACTTCATGTGGTGAACTTCTTTTTGTTGTTCTACACCTTGATTGCTGCTCTTGTCATGCTACCCTTTCTCACTCTTCAAAACATTAGATCATGCATTGAGTCTTATCTTGATGAATATATAATACCTACAAAAATTCTTCAAGGAAATACACATGACATGATAATAGCAAAACTTACCTCATCCTGCAGAGCATATGTCAGTGCTAAACAAAAACAAAAAATTAGAATACAAATAATCGAATGCAATTAAGAGATGAACATGCATATACAAAATATACATAACTGGAGCTTACCCCTTGCTACATCATTTTGCTACACCTTTCTTTGCTTTGCTGCCCTAGAAATGTTGGTCCTTTGCAGCCCTTGACAACTCATGATCTAGATCTTTCTTGCCTTCTAGGAGCTCTATATTGAATTTGATGTATCTCTGTGATTTCAGATCCCCAATATGTGATCTTCTGTCCTGTAGTAGCCCTCTGAGTCTTCTTTCCAATTCCATAGGTCTGACCCGATTTGGATTCTTCAATACAAAGTTATTTCCAATATCTCACAATGACCTAATTATGGACTAGCTCGGTAGAGAGAACTTGTACAACATGCCACATGTCACTATTTCATCCTGTTAGTACCCTATAAATTATAGGATCTCATGTTGAATGGATACTTCATATTTTGTGCAAGGTTTTAATTATTGAAAGGCTTTTCAAAATCCAAATGATTTCAAATAAAAAAGGAAAAATGAAAAGAAAGAAAGAAAAGAGGGTATAAAAAATAGAGAAAAAGAAAAAAAAAAGAATGAAAATAAAAAAAGGAAAAAAGAAAGAAGAACCCCAAAAACGAAATAAAACTGAAGGTGCTACAAGTTCAAATGCCAGTACTCTTTAGATAGGTCTATCCAGTCATACAGTTTAATCATGATTGGATAGTTTTCAATTTCTGCTGATAGGTTAGAAAATAAATATTTTCCAAACTGTTTAATCTTGGCTTATTAGTAGATAGGTAGAAAATGAGATTGGTTCAATAGCTTAATCTGAATGAATAGGAGAAATGAGGGATAGGGTTTACGTTAGAATTCTAAAAGAAAATGTTCAGTGTCTGCAAGTCTAAGTGCACACTATAAGGGAAGAAAAAATGTTAGATGAGTAGTTCAGGTAGGTAGATATGAAAAGGAGGAAGAAACGAAAGGAAAAAGTGAAATGGGGACTTCAAAATCCTTTGAAGTGAAATCCATTTTATCCTAAGCCATGTGCAACTCCTACCAAGCACCAAATCGAAATTCGCATCGGCCAAATTGCAAAAATCCATTTCCATTCATTCATTTCACAAAATCCTCTGATCACCACTAAATCGCCTGATTTGTGATTTGTGATGTCCGCAGGTCCCACCTCCTTACCAGGTATTTTCCCCCTCCCCACACTTCGCACTTCGAAAGTGTAAACGTATAGTGCTAACGAATATGGTAAAGTCTGTGATCTGCGGGCTGCAGGCAGTCCTACCTTGCCTGATACGTCACTTCTCCCTTTTCGCACTTCGCACTTCGTAAGTGTAAAAGGATAGTGCTAATGAATATGGTAAAGTATGTGATCTTAAAGCTGTGGGCGGTCCCACCTTCCTCGCCACATCACTCCCTCTCCCCACACTTCGCACTTCACAAGATTTAAGGTTTACATCTATTGCTTATAACTAAATCCTCCGACATGCGATTTACGATACCCATTGGGTCCCACCTCCTTGCCACGTTTCACACCCCCTTGGCACTAAACACCTCCCACCTTACCCTCCATCTCCACCCCTCACCTCTCCATCGACGGCCCTCGAGCCATTTCAGCCCCCCCCAAACCATCAGATGTTAACAAAGGGGTGGGGGTCCAAAATGGGCAGTATCCATTACCGCCTACTCCTCCACGTGTCGCGCTCCAACCGTTTCGCACCCCCCTCTCTATTATCGCTTACCACCTGAGCCCCTCTATGAAAATTTGTTTCCGTTTTCCTCCAAAACGTTTCCACCCTGTGACTGTTTCCAATTTCATCGCGCCACGTCCTCCAAAACGTTGCCACCCTGTGACCGTTTCCAATTTCATCGCGCCACGTCCTCCATCACCTGTCCACTTCGCCTCGTCACATCCTCTCCCACTAATAGCACTATTGCACCATGAATGGTTGGGTCGTTATCCAACGAACCCCCTCCAACTCAACGGTTACCTTCCAGCCACATGTTAAAACCTGAATCCACCGCAACACCAAAGTTTGCATTTCTATTACTATTGAATTGCTAAATGTTGTGATATTTACAAACAACTGCAGAGGAGATCACGACCAGCCACCTTGGCCGAAGCGTAAATTACACATTAAATAAGGAAAAATCAGCGCTCTGTGAGCCTGGTTACAATTCTCGTTTCAGCTAATTCATTTCTGATCTTGAACCCCTTCGGTCTTACCCCTTTCTCAGTATCAATTCATATATTTTCTCCCTTCTCTATTCCCCTTCTCTTGCATCCCATTCTCCATTGCAGGTGAAATAGAGATTAAAAAAGCAAATCATGACACCCAAGGTAGATCAACAACCTTTCAATCCCATGGTCTACCCCTAGGTAGACTTGGACCATATTCCATTGGCTGATAGTGATTACAAGATCTACGAGACAGAGTTAGACCTCGACCAGTTCGATGTCTACTGTTGTCCCAAGGACAAGCTCCTTAACGAAGCAGATGGTATCAGCCAATGGAAAACCAAGCTTCCACATTACATCTTCCCTAGAACCCATAGCTGCCCTTAGCTAATTAGGAAATGCTAGACTTGCTATGAAATTAAGCAAAGAGCCATAGTGAACTCTATAAGAGAGATTTTGTTTTATGTAAATGACCCATCCATTCAAGAGATGCTACAGGCCCCCATTGTTGAGAACATTTTCCATTTTTCATATGAGGCCCTTATAGGACTATACCAAGGATTAGATTTTTCCAACAAAGCCAAAACCTTGAAGCTTTTCATGACCCCCAACGCACCAATGCCTACAAAAATTCCCCCATATCCATCATCCAAATTCCCAGAAAGGACCCAACACATTGTCACTACCCTGTCTTATTTGTTAGGTTATCATAATGATCAGTGGATAGATGAAGCCATAATTGGTTTCTTGTCTATCCTCTCTACAGATTCCAAGCCCACTATTATGTTCAACTATGCTCCATTCCTTGATGATGAAATCCATGACAAGTTATTGAAATTTCAAATAGAAGGGGTATTCAAATACACCTTTGTGTTGGTGTACATGTTTACTTGTTTTCAATCCAGCAAGTTCGAATTTGACATGATAAAGCAATGTGAAGACTCTCAATCCCAATCTATCATTTTTTGGACAACTCTATTGAGAAAGGAGTAGGAGGAATATTCATACAAGAGCTTTGTAGACCTATTTTTTCATCCATAAATCAGTGCACTCAGCAGCACCACTTAACCCAGGGTCAGTGAGGAAATCAAGAAAGTGACGAAGTTGACAGAGAAGATCAGGACAATAGACTGGTATCTCTACCAAAACTACACAAAGATCAGGTTTTATGGCAGTGAATTGGCCCCCTATAAACTATCCAAATACCTCTCCATGAGGATCTTTTCCCTTAAGTATATCAAACAAATGATAGATGCTAATGAGGTGCATTTTTTTTCGGCCAAGAAGAATTCACAGTTCAGGATCAAATCCCAAATCGACCCATTCATCTGCTACAACAAGGTAGCCGGGGGAGAGGCAGATAAAATACTAAAAGAGATGAAATTCACACATAGTTTCACCTGGTCTTATGATCCAATGGGTATCATCTCCAAGAAGAGGGTGGAAAACAAGTCCACACCCTACATCCATACCCATAGACTAGAGATTGAGAATTACATGAACAAACAATAATGGGTGGCAGACACACTCCAGGAGGCTGAAGAGCAGGTCATCTCTACTTCAGGAGTCCAAAAACCAACTCCACAAGAGAGGAAGGCGTCATGGGTTCAAGATGACAAAGGAAAGGAGCCTAACAATGAAATAAAAAGTAAGAGGATCAGGGAAGATCAAATAGACATGGATATCAATTCCTCCAATAAGGAGTTCAAAATGAAATATAAGAAGAGATCCAGGATCAAAATGGGCCTTGACCAAGGAAATGAGAAAAACCAGAAAAATTTCATCACAATTGGGGATTCACCAAGTTCATCTTCAACAGGTGACCACTTGATCTTCTCCACATACTTTTCCACCATGCCATTACAACAGAAGAATGTGAAAACTCCCACATCTACTTCCACTACAGAATAAGAGGAGGAAGACATATATGACACATTCAGGGAGATCAAGAGAAGGAATGAGGTTCTCAAGACCAACACTTACAATCAAATTTGGAAACAAAAAAGAAGCTACCAAAGTAGACGCCTATTAGCCTTTGATTCTAAGAAGGGAAGAAAGAGGATGGCATTCTTGGAGGCACAAATTCCTCAGCCCAAAGGTGTAACAGAATACAAGAAGACATCTTTTGATTTTGATGCAAAGAAAATCCACCCAATAGACCAGATGGAGATGCACAAGCAAACTGGGGAAATGATCTCCTCCACCCTAACTAGCACAACCATGAGCCTCTCAAAACTACAGGTGACTTTGTCCAATGCAGAGTCACAATTAAAGTTGGAAAATTTCTCCGCCATGGCCAAATATTCAAGGTTAAAATCTCTGGAGGAATTAGTGATACAACTCGGGTACAATCCATCAAACATAGCAGTGGAAAAAACCCTTGTGAGGAAGAAGAATGCAGACATAACTTCTTTGAGGGGCAGCTTAAGATGCTAGTAACAGAAGATCCTATGGCCAAGGAGATAGAAGCAACTGAAACAAAAAAGGCAGAATTGCTGCAATTAATTGTTGAACAAACAGAGTAGATCAAGAAAATGGAGGATGAGATGGGTAAAATGATCAAATAAAGATAGAAAGTAATAAGGGATGCATTGAAGGGAGCAACAAAAGAAGCAGCGAAGGCCATGACCCCCCTACAGTTCCTCTCACAGTGATCCGAGCAGCCACAAAATCCACAGGAGCATCGGGGGAAAGTACTGAGCAGCTAGCCAAAGCGATGGAGAACATGTCTTTATAGTCAACAGAGATCAAAATGCTATGGAATAAAATCAGTGGCTTGCTGGAGAAATTCAAAGGGAAAGACTCCGCACATGCCACAGAGTTGAAGATTAGCAAAAAGCTAAATTAAAGTTTGCACAAATCTCTTTAGGAGTCCTCAATTGGCAACATGGTGGGAAGAGTCAAGAAAATCATATGGTTGGATATAATTGAGTCTGTAAATGATATATGGCCCTCAATACAGATAATTTTTGAATAAAGGGATCTAATTTAGGTAGTGAGGATTTCCATTGAGAAAACAAAAGAGGAACTTGGAGATAAGCCCCAAACTACCATCAACATCATCAGATTCCTTAATTCCAAGAGCAGCCATGAATTGGAGCAACTGGAAGTGGCTGACAGAACAAATCTTTTTCTTGAGGTTAAAATGGTGTTGAATAAGAAGAGTCTGGTCACACAGCTAGAAGAAAGATGCCATCAGCTGGAGATTGGGGTGAGTAGGTTTTTCAATAGGATTGAGCCACTGAACAAAAGAGGTTTTCCTTCCTTGTTTTTCATCAACGATAAACTGATGCCCATGAATTATTGTGTAAAGAGGCTCACGGATATCTCCGAGGACACAACCAAGCTCACAAATCTAAAGAAAACCATGACCAGGAAAGCATTATATGAAGTCATCAGCAACAATGTCTTCATACAGCATGAGGTGAAGCACATTTTTTAGCTGAAACCAACATTCATAAAGTACACTGAGACTGATGAAGTCTACAGGAAGTTGAACATGACTAAGATCTCGACTCCAGAGAGTTGGGAAAATCTATGCAGGCTCCAGGAACGATGACAACTCAGTTTAGTGATGAAGTTGGTAGCTTAGTGAAATGTCAGTGTCAGCACATCCAGTGTATCATATCTGCTAGCACAGCAGATTGCCACAACTTTAGAGAACGAATCCACAAGAACGTCGGGCACCTTCTAAGAGGGCCATTACAATGAAAGGACACTTCCACTGTGACTTCGGACATCTGTCTAAAAACAGTCACAACGCGTCCATGCATGAGACATGTAGACCCATTTTCAGTTGCTCTTATAGTAGATGAATCGATTTCCCTTTCAATAACGGCAAGCTGGTGAAAATAGTTAAAATATAATTTTTCATTCTGTAACAAGGGTTGGACCCTGGTTTTGTAAGCACTTTTCATTGCAAGTATTTGTACTTTTCAAGCTGGAGCATCAATAAAGAGATCATTCTATGAGATTCATGTGTTGTGTGTCCTGGTGATTTTTTTCCTTATTCATGTTTAATGTTTCCCCACTGTAATATTTTCATGTGTTTCATTTATAATTCTATTTGTAAAGCAGCAAGGTTAGATTAAGAATTTTTGTTGCAAAGTACCTTAATTCTTTCTATCTTTACAATTTCAATGTTTTCTTTTGATGTATGGTTTAAGAATTCTTAATTGCTCTTAAGTCATTACTGAAATCACTTTTCTCCATCCCATAATTCCACTCATATATAAACACCATTATTCGTAGCTAGCTTGCCTTGCATTCACTCTAGGATTTGATGTGTACAACTAACCTATTTTGACTCCATATCCCAATGGAAAATGTTTAGGAAAAACCCCTTCTATCCAACCAAGAACAATAAAAAAAACAACTCTTACAATCAATTTAACTAGCCTAATATTAGTAAACTTAAACAAATCTAAATCCAATTGAGAGATCCCTCTCTGAGTCTAGGAGGGCTAGATCCTAGGCTTCAAGTGGTTTTTATTTTGCGCTTTATTGTTTAGTCTTCCCAATATTCTAAATTATAGAGTGATAACATATTGGCGACTCCGTTGGGGAGAATGACCCAAAATTTTCAATTTTCATTCGAATTCAGCAAACCCCAACTAAAAAGCATTGAATGATACAAATTTCTTTTAAATATTGGTTTCTTCCAATATTCAATAATCAGTTGTCTGTGATTTTGAGCTAAGTTCTGGCTCCCAAAAGAATATCCACCAGATCCCATCCAGATCCAAACCCTCCTCCTATTGTATATAATCCTGAAAAAATATTGAGGAAATTTCCCAGAACGGAAAGTCCAACTAGCAGTAGGGTTCTTCATAAATCTAGCTCCTTACCTGATAGATTTTTCACTTTGAAAGACATTCCATTTGATTTGCCTTTCAAACGAGGTCTATTCAGAGCCAAATCTCAGAATTAGACTGACCTTACACTTTTTGATCCATCCATTTTTCAAACCTCTACCCATCCTACTTCATCCACTATCCATCCTCCTCCACCACCTCCACCAATAATGGCAGCCTGATATGCCCCATTGGTGCTACTAGTCCCTTTACCCCTTATGCCCCAAGACTACTAGTCCAAGATTCCCTAGTTTGACAACACTGGTCCTATGACAACCCAGAAACACATTGATAATATGGATGATTGTTTCAACTTGCAAGAAATTGATGTCGACAGTGTTGCATTGAGAATGTTTGCCTAGAGTTTAGGGGGTGAAGCCAGAAAATGGTTAAGAGGTTTAACTCCTAATAGTATTTATGATCTCCCTACTTTCCACCAAGCATTTATAAACTGATGGGAAGTCAAGAAAAACCCACTGCAGATTCTATAATAGTATGAAATTATCAAAATTCCCCCCGAAGAGAGTGTGCAAGACTACTGTGCTAGATTTAAAACCTTATATAATGCTCTCCCGGCTAATATGAGACCACCCCAAGGGATAGTTCTGCTTAAATTCCCAGATGGATTTGACCCAGACATAGTCTATCATCTTATGGAAAGATACTCATCAACCTTAGATTAAATGCAGAAGAATGATGCGAGTGTAGAGGCTAACTTGTTAGCTAAAAGGGCTAGGATGAGGACCGAGAGGAGAGTCACCATAAGAGAAGAGCCCATAGCTTCTACATCCGATGCCAAGATTGATAACTTGGTAAGAACTGTGGAAAGGATGATGGATAAGATGAGTTTGAATGAAAGATCAATACCCAGAGACAATAAACCAGCACCCTAAAACAGAAATCAAAACCCAAGAAGAAACCCTCCACAAATTAGGTAGAGAGATCAAAGGGGTCCTAATCAGCAAATCAGGCCTCCCTTTAAAGAAAATTATGCTCATGATAACGAAGGGATAGTGGAGGAAGAGGAGGAAAATCATATAAATCTTATGGGAATCAATGAAGAGGATCATGTCTTCCTCATTGAAGAAGAGCATGACTTTTTTTCACTAGCCCAAGCTGACCTCGGGCCTAAAGAATCAGATGACTACAAACTGGGTTTTGAGGATGCCATTTTGGAAGTCCATAGAAAATACAACTTAAGGAACAAAAATAATTTGGACAATTCAAATAAAGGAAATTCAAAAAAATCTACTAAGAAAGTATCTAAACCTGAAGCCAATAAAACAAAAGAAAACACTAAGAAAATTTTAAATAATTCAGAAAAGAAAAACATAGAGAACAGTGTCAAGAAATTAGTATACGTTCCTACCAGAAACCCTCAGAAGGACATCCCTAGTCCAAGAAAATAGATTGAAGTTACCCAAAGAATAGAGGTTGAAAGGATTGATATGTCAAACCCATTGAGAAATCAAACTCCCTTCAGTATTGAGAGCGAACTTGCGAAGGTAAATATTTCTATCCCTCTCACTGAATTGGTTAACAAAAATTTCTACAGATCTCAGGTCCTGAAAGTGTTAAATATAGGGGAAATTACAGACACTGTCAAATTGAGTGATGACCAGCCTCAACTCTTGTTTGGGCGAGAGGCTGATGGCAGACCACAAGAAGGAGGAGTTCCCCCATTTTATGTCAGTTTAAATATTCATGATAAAATACTTCATAACGCCATTTTGGATTCCGGTGCCTCACACAACCTTAGCCCCAAGATGTCATGGAGAAACTCAGCCTTGAAATTACTAGACCCTATAGGGATTTATACTCTTTTGATTCTAGAAAATTTAAGTGCCTAGGCTTGATCAAGGACCTTTGTGTCACTCTAGCTCAAATACCTACAAAGAGTTTAGTGATGGATATTGTTGTGGCAGACATTCCCCCAAAATATGAAATGCTTTTATCTCGCTCATGGGGGGGAAATTGCAAGGAAATCTGCAACTAGACATGACTTATGCTACCATTCCTGTGTTTTGTTAATCGAGGAAACTTTATAGAGAAACATTGATGAAGTACATGGTGATTATCCAAGAAAAGCCTCACAATTAACCATTGTACTTTGTTCACATAGACCTGTATTCTTTCATTTTGTATAATGATGTAATAATTGACTTACATATTTCCCAAGTAGAAAATGATCCCACAGAAAACACTGACAGTCAAACCCAAATACGACAACCAGACCATGCCCATGAACATCTCTAGAACATGAGTTTTGATGGCTCATATGGCCAAGCTGGCTTTGGAGCAGGAATCTAGGTGTACAACACATGAAAAGATAGTGCACAGGGTCATTCATACAAAATAAATTTCCAGTGCACAAACAACATTGCCGAATATGAAGCCTTGTTTTTGGGATTACAAATGTTGAAAAAATTAGGAGCAAGAAGGATCTTTGTGCACAGTGATTTTGAGCTAGTCATTAAATAGGTTGAAGGGCTATATGCAACCAAACACCTGTTGGCCGGATAAATCGATCTTGCGAACAAGATCAATCTCCCTAGTGTCAGAAGACAATCTAGCAGCAAACGAACAACTAAGTTTGTCTTTCTCTAAATATATTCGTTTTACAAATAAATTCTATGAAGGTGTCGATCCTACCTTAGATCCAAATGCTTATTTGCGGTCGTAGTGCTTCCGTTGCATCAATAATATTTCATCGCAACAAGAGTTCTTTCGTCGCAAGAAAGTGTCGTCTTTCGTCGCAACAAAGTGTCGTCTTTTGTCTACCTGCAATCACAAACAAGAAAATATTAAATAGCACCTGTATAACAAGTAATTATAAAACATACCTATCATAGTGATCAAGGAATCTATGAAATAAACGATCAAACGACAGCTTATTGAAATAAACAATCGAACGACAATTTATTGAGAAAAATAAAACTTGATTGTATTAATCTTAAAATACACAGAAGAACCTTACAACCTTAGCCTTGATGTTTGAAAGGCCTTCCCGGGGTCCGAAGCAGGAGTCTCCTCTACTTTGATAAGTCTTGCACTCTTCCTCTAGGAGCACAAAGAGGTATGTGATCTTTCCTCTCAAAAGCTCAGCAGAAAGAATACTAAATCTCAACAGCACTTCAACTCAATCACACATAAAGCTTGAACTCTCCAAAATCTAACCATTTGAGGCTATCGAATGCCTCCTTTTATAGAGCAGATGAGGAGGTTAGGATTCCACCTTTGTAGGGATAGAATCCTCCTTCAAAGGGATATACTCCTCACATCAAGGGATTAGTTCCTTAAGGTGAGGGATACATGCACCTTATCAAAGAGTACTCATCCCCAAAAATTCTCATCTAGAACCTTCTAGAATTGACCTCAAACCAAATTTTTAACTTTACTTTCTTGCCTTTTTTGAGTTTGGAGGGGGTACGCAGGAATTCTTAAGGAAAAATTTGTTCTAGAACGCAGGTAAGCCATGCATTACCTACGTTCCCAAGCCAGGAACATAGGCAGGCTTCATGTTACCTGCGTACCCATTCTTTCAGAGGTTTTTAGGGTTTTTCTTCTTGTTTCAGGGCTTGAAATGAGGAGTAAAGGTTGTAATACTTGTAGAGGAGGTATGTATGAGTGTTAATGAGCTCATACAGTTAGCAGAATGTCAAGGTGACAGTTTTTAGTGTAACAGATTTCCCCCTAAAGTGTGAAGTTTGAAATAGATGAAGATTAAGTCTGTCATATATGAAGAGTGAAGTACTTTATCATTTCAAGGATCATCCTGTGGACACCCCGATCGGAACTGGTAGAAACATTCAATGCAATATATATATATATGTAATCATATCATTGCTGAGGTAGGCATTCCCATACTCAGATCAAAACTAACTAAACTTGTTCTGATACAGAAATGATTTTGAATACATCAACAATATAGACATTTGTAGACACAGTATGGATGTAGCCATCTGTTTATGAATAGTCCACTGTATAAATTATAACAAAATTCCTCACAGCCTAGATGGTAGAAACTAGATCCAGGGTCTTGATTTCCGCATCTCTAACTAGTATAATTCTATCCATGTGAATGAACATGTCGAAGTTGAACATGGTAGAAACCACTTGATTACCAGTCAATAATGTGAACTGTTAACAAGTGTGAGAGAAACCACCAGCAATTTCAATGGCTCTCAAAGTACCCAGTACAATCCATGAAATGTGAATGAATGAGCTAAAGTCGAACATGTCACGGAATCATTCGATCGCAGTTCAATGATGCAACCTGTTGTCGAAAGCGAGAAACCTGCCATTGAGGCATGCAGATTTCAAGGTACTGACGATTTCTAGATCAACTTCCTAGATAATGAGCTGTCGTCGATAGAAAGTGATCCGTCATAGGCAATCCCACAACATGAAATCATAGATCAAGTTTTGAAGAAATATATTGGCAAGGACTGACTCAGGGATGGTCAAAATGGATGACAGATATTTTGTAGATGAATGGTTTGTTTGAACTGTCCTCTTGAACACATAACGACACTACATATGGCTTGGTGACAATTGACCCAAAGCCAATACCCAAAAACCAGATGAAGACTTTCAATGTGGTTTGATTAACTGTTAGGCAAAGGATTTCCCAACCCAGGTGAATAAAAAGTGTCGTGTTCAAGAGTGGTTAATAGTTTTCCGAATAATCAAAATGTAACAAACAGGTTCGTTTTTCTCTCTTTTCCCCCACCATTTCTGGCAAGTACCTCTTTATTTTTGACAAGCTTGAGGAGGATAACATTTGCTTGTTTATAATATCATCCTTAAGATGAGTCCAACTTAGTTTAAGATTCGAACCCTAAGAAGGAGTGGTTCGTTCCTGTTTAAAATTGAACAGGTCCTTTACTGTTAAATTTTAACGAGTCCAGTATAGGAGAAACTTGGTGTTTTTCAATTTTAGGGAGTCAGAAGAAAAAACTTAAGAAAAATCCATGGGTGTACTTTTTCGTAAATTTAGTCTCTCGAGCCCGAAAAAGGATAAAATAATGCGGGAGAGAACTCTATTGACCGTAATTAGTCAACGTATACCTTTTTCGTGAATAGTCCATTTCAGTTCGTAAAAGGGGTAAAATTATACTGAAGGGACGATTATTAATTTACTTTAACGAGTTCGAATAATCAAGTGCTCAGCAGTATTTTCATGTTTAGAGAGTCTGAAAAGGGATTTAAAAGAGAACTCCAAGGTTTCACTTTTTCATAAGTTTTAACGAGTTCGAAAAAGGGATAAAAATGTACTCTTGTGGCCGACTTTCAATTTAATTAACGAGCAGGAAAAGATGGAAAGAACTAGGCATATTCATGTGTTTTACGAGAATGAAAGATAGTAAAATCATCTCGGGATTTTCATGAGTTTAACGAGTCTTGAAAATAACTGAAATTGACTCAAGATAGGTTTCATTTTTACAAAAGCTTGAAACAGAGAAAAACTATGCTTCAGAGTGGTTTCATTTTTATACAAGCTTGAAATAGAGATAAAACTATGCTTGATGCCCTGTAAGCATAACTGCTAGAGCGCATGCCCCCCAGCTTCATTTCATTCAACTAAGTACACATTTGGTAATTAATAGCTGGATGGAATGAAGGTTCATTTACGAGATCATATGAAAGACCCGATCTAAAACTGTAAGAAAATTATGCAAAAACTAACCTAAATATATGACTTAACATTTATGAGATCTAGTCAAAGACTCGACTCAATTAGGGGAAGATTTGTTTCATTTTTTAACGAGCTTGACACAGAAAAAGAACTATGCTCATGGCAACGTGTTTCATTTTTTAACGAGGTTGACACAGTAAAAGGAACTTTCCTCACCTACTCTCTACAATCTACCTATATAACCTACTGATTCATTTTTTAATGAGGTTGACACAGGATAAGAACTGTCCTCATGGCCCACTGATTCATTTTTTAACGAGGTTGACACAGTAAAAGCAACTTTCCTCTTACCTGATTCATTTTTTAATGAGGTTGACACAGGAAAAGAACTGTCCTCATACCTGATTCATTTTTTTAACGAGGTTGACTCAGTAACATGAACTATCCTCATACCAACTGATTCATTTTTTAATGAGGTTGACACAGGAAAAGAACTGTCCTCATACCTTATTCATTTTTTTAACGAGGTTGACTCAGTAACAGGAACTATCCTCATACCTGATTCATTTTTTTAACGAGGTTGACTCAATAACAGGAACTATCCTCATACCAACTGATTCATTTTTTAACGAGGTTAACACAGTAAAAGGAACTATCCTCACACTCACTGATTCATTTTTTAACGAGGTTGACACAGTAAAAGGAACTATCCTCGGACTCACTGATTCATTTTTTAACGAGGTTGACACAGTAAAAGGAACTATCCTCGGAGGCCACTGATTCATTTTTTAATGAGGTTGACACTGTAAAAGGAACTCTCCTCACACTCACTAATTCATTTTTTAATGAGGTTGACACAGTAAAAGGAACTATCCTCGGACTCACTGATTCATTTTTTAACGAGGTTGACACAATAAAAGGAACTATCCTCGGAGGTCACTGATTCATTTTTTAATGAGGTTGACACGGTAAAAGGAACTCTCCTCACACTCACTGATTCATTTTTTAATGAGGTTGACACAGTAAAAGGAACTATCCTCGGACTCACTGATTCATTTTTTAACGAGGTTGACACAGTAAAAGGAACTGTCCTTGGACCCATTGATTCATTTTTAACAAGGTTGACACAGTAAAAGGAACTGTCCTCGGAGCCACTGATTCATTGTTTAATGAGGTTGACACAGTAAAAGGAACTATCCTCGGACCCACTGATTCATTTTTTAACGAGGTTGACATAGTAAAAGGAACTATCCTCGGACCCACTGATTCATTTTTTAACAAGGTTGACACAGTAAAAGGAACTGTCCTCGGACCCACTGATTCATTTTTTAATGAGGTTGACACAGTAAAAGGAACCATCCTCGGACCCACTGATTCATTTTTTAATGAGGTTGAAACAGTAAAAGGAACCATCCTCGGACCCACTGATTCATTTTTTAACGAGGTTGACACAGTAAAAGGAACTATCTTCGGGAACTTGATCATGGCTTCCAACTGGAAGAAACACATGTCAAAGGACACACCTTGATCATGGCTTCCAAGAGGTCTTCATTAGAAGGAATAATAGTTCTCTGGAAGGAACACATGTCAAGGGACTCAAAAGGGATAAGAACATCACGTTCAAATAATCCCATAGAGTTTTCCATGTCAATTACCGAATCTAAGTCATAGGAAGTCGAGAAAACAGTGAGAGGCTCACTTACATCGATAACTGAAAACATGGGACTAGTTGCCACATAATTAACCCGTGGCGGGGTAGATACTACTTGCGTATGAGGAACATTCAGGGATGTCGGATTATTGGTAGTCGAATCAAGACTAGGGAATGAAAGCTGGTCTACAGTCACAATATTGCCATTGTGAGGGAAAGACATCACGCGAAAGAGTGTCGATACGACAGCTTTCATTGCATAAACATAGTCTCGCCCAAGGAGTAAATTGAAATCCAAGGGACCTCGAACTACCATAATATCAATACAAACAGTTTTACCTTCCAAAGTAATAGAAAACTTAGGAAGGATCCCTAAAGGTTCAGTAATGGTTCTGTTAAAGGCTTTCAAATTCTGCGTAATAGGCACAAGCTGAGTGGAACCCAAAGCTTTCCAAGTAGTTGAGGATAAAATACTAACAGAAGCACCTTCATCTACCTGTGTGCGGTGTATGTCCCTATCACCAAACTTCACAATGATTTGGAAAGGGATGGAGGAAGGAAGACGAGGTTCTGTTAGTCTATTCCAATCAAAGGAAAATACCTCAATACTTGGAGGGGGTTCTGTAGAAACAGGTAAGATGCCCCCTGACGTAGAAGAATCTGATGTAACAAGAAGAACCTGAGTGGTATGAAGTTCACTCTCTACAAGGAGAATGGGATCAACCGAATGTGAAATCGAATCGACCACTTGATCAACAAATAGATCATCAACCTGAGTGATATGAGTTTCACTCTCCAATGGAAGAGTGGGATCGACTGTACTTGAAATTAGATCAATCACTCCGCCAGTTGATGGTAGGTTGGGAGAAAGTTTACGGTAACCAGTTGGAAATTCTTGCTGTGGAATAGTAAGGTTTTCCAATAACTTTGAGGCTTCATCTATGTGAGGGAAAATGTGAGTTTGATGACTCCCTTTGCATAACTTACAAAGAAACCTAACTTTACCCTTTTTCCCAGGAAACTGACTATCACTGGTTGATGGATCAACGGAAAGTTGATGAGATTTTTCTGACCATACTTCCAAGACCTTTGGAATACCAGGACAATTGATAAGGAAGTGGTCACCCTTACAAAGCCTGCAAGGGTATTTGGTTTTACGATGCATGTTGGAGGTTTCCTCAACACAACTAACACTTAAAACCATGGTTGGTTGGTTGATTTCTTTCTTATATTGCTTCTTCTTCTTCTTCTTCTTCTTCTTCCCTTTCTTCTTCTTCTTCTTCGTGACCTGGTTACTAGCATCAAGGCTTTTACCAAGCGAAAAGGAAGAAAGGGAGGAAGACATATTAGGCAAAGAAGGTAAAGGGTCAACAGAAGGTTGGTGATGTTGAGATGGTGAACTCTGTTGAGGTGAAGCATCCGGTTGAGGTGGAATAATTGGAGTGTTCAGGGCCAACGAAGTTGAAAATAACCATATCGGTAAACCTATTGTAAATCCAGCTAATGACAAAGTAGCCATATAAGGAGGACCAACATTTCTAAAACAAGGAAAAGTACTAGGATTCTCATTAAGAGGGATTCATTGGTTGGTAAATTCCAGAACAGTTTCCATTCACTACAAGAAAAAAGCACATTGGTGAGGGTCATGCTTGTGACAGACCTTTAAGGTCCGTCACCAATGTCACATATGGTGACGGTCCTTAAAAAACCGTCACTGTAAGTGTATATAGTGATGGTCCTTTATGGTCTGTCACCAAAGACATTTTCAATGACACTTTTGGTGAGGGTCGTTAAAGGCCCATCACTAATTCTCTCTTTGGTGACACTTCTAGTGACGAACTTTTAATGACCCTCACCAATGCTCTTTTTGTTACTTTTGGTGACGGTAAAAAAATGTCCGTCATCATTGATAATTAAAAAACCGTCACTATAAGTGTATATAGTGATGGTCCTTTTTGGTCCGTCACCAAAGACATTTTTAGTGAGACTTTTGGTGAGGGTCGTTAAAGGCCCATCACTAATTCTCTCTTTGGTGACACTTCTAGTGACGAACTTTTAATGACCCTCACCAATGCACTTTTTGTTACTTTTGGTGACGGTCAAAAAATGCCCATCATCATTGATCATTCCAATGAGTTTTTGATGACGCTATGTGCCTGTTAATATATTTTTTGTCAAAAGTTAACGATTTAATACCATTATTGTGGAGTATTTTTTATAATACGTCCAAGGCCATAGTGGTTAGGGTCAGTCAATTTTTTTAGAAGTAATTAGTGTTTATCATTTCCCTCAAGTAATGACTAGTCGAATAGAGATTTCCTATGAGTCAACACATGATTCATATATATTAAGTTTATTATCTAACAAATTCCCTTTATATAAAGTTCCACTATTGTGTGTAGGAAATATATTATTTAATACATAATCAAGCTTTGGCATTTCTATTAATGAGAAAGACCTAACGATCCTCACCAATCTGGGCATGCCTTAAATTAATGCTTTGGCACACACTAACATTTCTTAGCACCCCACATGTATTGGAACATCTTTATACCTAGAAGTACATCTCGTGATGACATTGACGCCCAAGCACATGGCGGCATGCGCTAGCACAACATGGAACTCTCCTAGCATGTGTTCGCATGCTGCATATAGTCCCTAGCACGCCCTAGAACACCTTGGTTGAATGCATTGACATACATTAGCATTTGGCACACAATGCCACTTGGCATGTATTGGGACCTATTATTAGTGTGCCTAGCATGCCCCTTTTCAAAAAGATAAAGTCTTGACTTATTAACCCTCTTATTGGTTCTTCCTTTTGTTGCCTTGACACATATTGACATACCCTGGCACCCTGCACCACATCCTTAGCACCTACCATGTATTGGCATATCTTGGCACTATTAATTGGCACATGATATAATTATCACACCCTGGAACTCCCAAGCACACTTTAGGAATTCTTGACATGCCTTGATATTCCCTAGCATGCCTTAGAAATGCTTAGCATACCTTGTGAGTCCCTCCTTGGCATGACAACTAACACTCATTAACACTAGTCGCTGGCACACGTTCCTCAAATTCATTAACTTCCATGAATTTTTTCCTAGTGCCCCCTTAATGTTTTTTCCTAGTAATCCTTAACACTCATCAACATGCATTATCACTCTCTAGCACACCTTAGCACTCTTCAACATTCCCTTCCACTTCATAACATGCATAACACTAGTCCCTGACACATATTGGTGCTTGGCATATGTTGGCGCTTGGAAAGTCTTAGCATGTATGGAATACGTTGAGATGCCTTGTTATGATTTGGCATGGTTCAATATTAAATTTATTTGTGATTATCAATTGTTGGAAAGTAGATGAGAAGCAACAAAGGAATACTTGGCACTTAGAATGCACTAAGACTTTGCACTTGGCACCTAGTGTTGGTTTGCCTAGCATGCCCCTCTTGGAAAAGGTCAATTGATGACTTATTAACCCTCTTATGTGTTAATTTCCTTGTAGTTTAACTTTTTTCTCCCTTTTGTTTTCTTGACAGTCCCTGACACGCATTGACACACCCTTGCACATCTTGGCATGCCTTATCACTTGGCACATCTTAGCATGTTTGACATGTATTCCCACTATCTGGCACATCAAGGGGGTGAAGAGAGATGTAGTCCTTAAGTAATTTGAGTACGAGGGCTGAGTAAGGGTTGCTAAAGGGAGGTCATGATCATCCTCCAAGAGCAAGATCATCATGTGAGGGTTTAGAAGAATGTTGCATACCTTAAGGGTTGGTTTGCGCTAGGAAGTAGGATGGCATATTGTTGGTTCTCTTCTAGCAAATCGAGCTTAAGAGAGGTTTCTCATGAGAATTTGGGCATGTGATTTCAATGATGTCTTTGTGTGAAGGCCGCATCAAATTCTGAAATGTTGAAATTTGTAACAAGAAACAGTGAGATTGGAAACCAGAAAGGACAAAAAAAAAATGCACCCACACTGGTGAGGAATTTTGATGCACCAGGAGTGAGGAATGTGGGGCATCTAATTTATTTTTCCCTTAAATAAATTGGACAATAAATTGTAATTTCATCTCATAACAACTTGTGTCAGTTAATTAAGTCATGATGATCAAGTTAGCTTAATAAATTCAAGTACTTGAGGGTCTAAGATGAGGCATCTAGAGGGATTCTAATATTTTTGAGGTCCAGTTGAAGTTGATGCATTAGTGGGGTGCAAGTGTAATTAACTCGATTAAATGAGTTAAAATCAGTTTAACTGGTTCTAACCGAGTGATGAGTTAGTGAGAGGTCTAGTGAATTAAATTAGATTTAATTCACAATGAGTGATCAATCATATAACTGATAATTTGCTATTAATAGTTGCATGCATATCAGTTTCGAGGAATACCCAGTTGAGACAGAGGTTAAAGGGAACATAACTATCAGTTGTATTCAGAGAACATTTCCCATGTGCAATTATAAAGTCATTGGGATGCCATGATGGATTGCGTAATCAAGGAAGACTGATTTTCCTAATTAATAAGGATTTAATTCCCTAGGAATTGCATGAGAAAGGTAGGCTGAAGTAAGGATGAGAATTGGATAAGTACTAGACTGAGTTTTCCTAGATCAACGAGAGACAATTGACATAGTGCTGGAGAATCTCATGAGATATTAAGCATTAATGTATTGTTTCATGATTCCTTGACTTAATACACAATAGAGATAGAGGGGTTTTGAGCAGTTTCTTTCCCCAAATACATCATGTTGTTGTGCGATTGATAATTTATTTCTCTTACTTATATGTGATTGTGCGATCGTGTTTTGTTTCCGCAAATTGTAGGAAGGATTCAATATCTTGTTTTAGTAGATTACAAGATTAGATTGAATCTCGTTGGTTAGATTTTCTACATGGTGTAGAAATTTGAATAATTGCTAAATTATTCACCGATATTATCCTGATCACACACTATTTGAGCTTCATGCATGATACATAACCTCTTCTACTATTGATCATCAATTTGCGGAAATATAAGCAATCGCATGCGCACATTAAAACCATAAAAAATCACACATATAAACAAAGTATTTATGGGAAAGCTTAAAGCTGAAAACCCCCAACTATCTGTATATTATAATGATAGAGATCATGTAACAATCATTGTATAAACTCCTCACAAGCTCTTAGTACAATCTCCAATTGTTACACACTACACAAGCTCAGATCTAGCAAAACACATGCTCCAATCTGCTCCACCTGTTAGCCTGCCTCTACTGCGCAATCCAAGATGAATAATGGCCCAATCTGAGTTTGAATCCCTCTGGTATGCACTGCGCAATCCTCATTGGCATCTCCATCAATGTGTGGTGCAAACTCATGCACCAGTATAGTCACAACTGATAGTCACACTGCTCTTTCACCTACCTCTTCACTTGTCTCCACTGAAACTGTCCATGCACTGAAGTTAACTGATGTATTCTTTAGTTGATTTATGAGTTAATAATTAGTGAATTAATTAATAATTAATTCACACCACTCTCACTAGTGTATCAATCAGTTAGAATAGATACAACTAGCTCAACTATGTTTAACTGAGTTAAACTGAACACAACTCCACTAACTTCCTGAATCAACTCCACCAAACTTTGTCACCTGAGTTCTAACTAAAGTCTCCATGCAATAGCTCCACTTGACCCTAAGGAATAGCGTAATTCCTTCTGTCAGATGCATGTGCCACATTTGTGCACTTAACTGAAGTGCTTCAAGAGGATAAGATAATGTTTAGAGTCCAAATATTATTAAGAGCTAATAATATTTGACATATCTATTTTTAGACTGGCAATCTAAAAATAGATTCCGCCCAGTATGTCTAAAAATAGAAGTCCATCTATTTTTCCCGACTTGACCAACCATCCAAAAATAGCATCCTGCAACTCATATAACATGATCCATATGTCTAAAAATAGACATAGTCTAAAAATAGACTTTGCGCCAAAAAATAGCCTGCGGGCCCACTTAGTGAAGGCGACTCGTTTCCACTAAGCTCATCATCTTGTTGCAATCTCAACACATGGTATCAGAGCAGGAATTTTTTGGGCGGCGATTTTGCAGAGAATATTTTAATATTTGGTGTAAAATTTTCAAAAACAAAAAGAATATTTGGATTCCTCACAAAAATCTACCCAAATGGGAAAAAAAATCGGTCGAATAGGAGCTCGGATGAGGGAGATATCATCGATTTAAAATCAACTCTTTTTTAGAAAATTTTTGTAACGTTAGGAAAATTACACTGTGTGCGAGTCAAGAACCTATATGTAATTGAGGTACCAGATGCATACAAAGCTTTGAGGAGAAAGGCAGAATTTAGAGACTTGGTGGTTTAGAGGGAGCATAAATTACCTCTCAACATGCATCCTCATGAGAAGCAGTCTCAGAAGGTTGTGGAGTAGCTGCCATAATTGGAGAAGCATAGAGGAGACTAAGTGGAAGCGTCCACTCAAGCAAAGACCTCCATGAGGGGGAAATTTCGAGCCAGATGGGAAGAGGGAGCATCCATACGTCGAGGTGTAAGGTGGGGTTATGTGTAGACATAATCCCAAGATAAGAAATTTGGGCAAGTTCCATTGAGATGGCGTGTCTCATGGATCGAACCTAGCTACAAGGAGTCCACAGTACAATAGTAGTAGGAAGGATCAGTTAGATTGATGTAGTCAGATGTCAGCAAGACAGAAATCAGAGTGACAGATGTCAAATACTGGATTACAAATCAGAGTTATAAATAGTTCAAAGGGCACGGATGCCGATGTCAGCAGCAACACAGAGAATTCAGTACTAGACAGGTGTAGTAGCTAGCAGCAGTCAGAAGACTCTGATGACAGATGCATTATACTAAGTAAGTTTTTCGGAGGCTATTTAGTTTCAGGATTTGCAGGTGCAAACAACACTAGAGAAGTGTAGCATGCAGAACATTCCAAAGGTACCAGATGGGGATATATTGAATTCCTTTCTTGCTGAGAGGGAGTGTTGAAATTTGCAACAATAAACAGTGAAATTAGCAACTAGAAAGGACAAAAAAAAATGCACCCACACTAGTGAGGAATTTTGATGTACCAGGAGTGAGGAATGTGAGGCGTCTAATTTATTTTTCACTTAAATAAATTGGACAATAAATTGTAATTTCGTCTCATAACAACTTGTGTCAGTTAACTAAGTCATGATGATTGAGTTAGCTCAGTAAATTCAATTTAAGGTGATCGAGGTGGATATTGGTGGCCACCTGCCTATTCCACTTGGGCCCTTGCCATTGTCTCTTTCAGTTTTCCAGTTTCTTTAATTATAGCACAATTTACTATTTTTGTTAGTTTTTTGGGTCCTGAACTTCCGGAGCCGTTTTGAGGCCCCAAACGACGTTTTTTGGGCATGAAAGGTTTGGAAATTTCTTAGAATTTTCATTAGTAGTTGTAGTCCTCGGAGAGATCTTTCTAACGAGGTATCATGTGCGTCAAACGAAGATCATATGACCAAGTTACGACCTCTGAAAGTTGGTTGCCCAACTAACCCCAATGGGGCCCATAAAATCTTGGTGTTACATCTCCTCGGGTTAGGGTTTTGGTTGTTTAGGGTTTTATATTATTTTTAAATAATAAAAAAGATCCTTCATCCTTATTGTAACACAGTTAATAGGAACATAACTATCAGTTGTATTTATAGAAAAATTCCCATGTCAATTATAATGTCATTAGGATGCCATGATGGATTGCACAATCAAGGAAGGTCGATTTTCCTAACTAATATGGAGATAATTCCATAGGAATTGCGTGAGCAAGGCAGGCTGAGAATTGACTAAGTATTAGACCGATTTTTCCTAGATCAACAGGAGACAATTGGCAGAGTGCTGGAGAATATCAAGAGAGATTAAGCATTGTATTGTTTCATGATTCCTTGACTTAATAAAAAATAGAGATAGAAGTTTTTGAGCAGTTGCTTCCCCAAATACATCTAGTGTTGTGCGATTGATAACTTGTTTCTCTTACTTATATGTGATTGTGCAATCATGTTTTGTTTCCACAAATTGTAGGAAGGATTTAGTATCTTGTTTTAGTACATTACAATATTAGATTGAATCCCATTGGTTAGATTTTCCACATGAAATAGAAGAGAGGGTTGATACCATATTGCCTTGTGGTGGTTAGTAGGTGGCAAGGTCTGTGATAAAGAACAACATAAATGGAGGAGGGACTGCACTCTAATTTAGAGCCATAACAAAAGTCGACGCAGGCGTAATATTGATTGATTTAACCCTAGTTTGAGGGTCAACATTGAGATCTGAAGTTCATGTCAACATTCTATCAAAGAAATTCCTAGAATCTATGGATCCATATGAGCTAGGTCGAGTCCCTTATGGAGGCAAGAGTCGTGTTTTTTCTATGTGTGGATAGGGTTTGTTCTACAACAATTAGAATTACATAAGTATAATGCCCTAGTTAGGACAATTTCCTAGCATGTTTAGTTCATAAGGTATGTCCTTAAGACTGTGACAAATTTGTGTAGAAGAAGACGGGTTGTGACCCTTAGAGTGAGGATTATTTCTGCAATAAAAACCGCATATATAGAAGATGGTTTGCAGATTCAGTATGTGTGGAGACAATAGATCCAAATGAGGGTGGAACTTGAGCAAAAGATTGCGCATGCAGAAGAAATGTGCCATATGAAGAATGGATTGACATGCAGAGGAGTTGATTTTGATGGAATTTCCATAGAGTTTTAAACAAATATCTGAAGAAACCTATAAAAAATTAGTAAATGGATTGTTAGTGGCTGATTTGTAACCCTAGTTCAGTCATCTACAGAATGTTAGAAGTATGATAAGAGGAGTAGTTCATATTTGTTCATAGATTGGACAAAAAAGATCAAATTGTCGATACACAAGAACAGTGATCTTGAAAGGACTCAAACCATTGTTAGGTGGCAGATTTGAAGAGCCCTAGATGAAGACAATATTGTGGGCCCTAGATTAGTAAAAAGAATTGACTGTGGTTGGGCAGATTGATGGTAGTCCAAGTATAGTTGGAGGGTTGTTATGTTACTGTCAAAGAAGAGCCTTGACTCTTGTTCTAGTGAAGGACAACAAAATTGGTGAAGGGTAGGTGTATAGGGCCTAAGGATGTGCAGACTTTGAAGGACTAAAGTAACAGTCAAGTGGGCCAACCAACTAGCCCTAATTCACTATATTGTAGAGGATTGATTCAGAGAGAAGAAGGGCAGCCTCCATAGCCCTGGACTTCTCATCTTGGAGCTATAATATGGCAGAAGTGGGCTTACCAAAGAGTTGTTCACAAATGGAATTGTGAAGAACTTGTTACAACTCAAACTAGTAGTGGACCTAAAAGGGGTTCCTAAGAGGGCAACTGCTAGGACAAGGGAAACGATGGAGGCTTAGCCCATTGTCATCACAGCTAAGGCTCCTTTCTCTTCACGGAATTTCACCGATGGGTGGAGTCCCGGTAGTTTAGGAAGTCACTTGTAGCATATAGGTCAATGAATAGGTGGGAAGTGACCCTCGAAACCCTTTCCCTAAGATAAAATAAAGAGTGGGACTTGCTTTCCTTTTAAGCAAGTGAATTTATCTTCTAGGGAGAGAGGAGGTGATGCAGGAGCATCAAGGGTGTTTTTTTTATTTTGTAAATATGTTAAAAGGGGGTGTGATGATTTTTAATATTTTATTAATTAATTTGAATAAAATAGGAGAAGAGGAGGATTTTTGTAAATATCTTTTTATTAATAAAAGGATATGAGGGAATTTAATTAGTTGAAGGATTTTAGGGATAAAGATCTATCCTTTAGGGATGTTGAGAGATTTAGGGGTTTGTTGAGGAATTGAAGGGATTGAGCATTTAATTTAATGATTTTTTTTAAATTGTATAAATAGAAGGGGGTTTTGAGAGAAAAAATACAATTGAGAGTGTGAGAGAAGTGTGAGATTGAGAGTAGGCTTGAGCAGCAAGGCTATAAGCCTTCAGCAATTGTAAAGGGCCACGACATTGAAACATCTGGCCAGTAAAAAGTTGTAAGTCATTGTTTTGTTTCAGTTTATATACATTGGGTGATTGAGAAATTGTATATTTGTTTCTTGAAGTTCATAGCATTGTTAAATTAATGATCAATGGGTTTGAAATCACATTTATTTGTATGAAATTACCATTCAAATCACTAAGGGTAAATGGCATTAAAATCTCTGTTTGCAAAGAGCGCCATTCTAAGGAAAGATTTCTGTTGGAATTACATTAAAATTGATATGTTAACATAGTTTGAACAGTACAGCAAATGTGTGACTCCGGCATTTGAGTTTGGAAAAGTCGATTTCACTGTTTGTATAGCACATTGGCAGATTATATATATATATATATATATATATATGAATATCTGCAGCATTGAACGGATGTATATTGAAGTCGTGAAAGCGTATGAAAAAGGGTATGATGAACATTGTTCTTATTTAATTTTAATGGCTCGACAATGTATATGAAAATCGATTCAAGAGTTTTAATCGATTAATTGTGATGTTAACTTGTGAGGAGGTTTTAATTATTGGAAAGCACTTCAGATATTAAGGTTTGTTTGCGTTAAAAAGAACACCAATGAATAGCATCACGGGTCTGAATCGAACACATAAATTTGTTAGGGCAGGATCGGTGGAACAAATGGCTTGTTGTTGTGAAATCGATTAAAAGGTAAATGCGAGAGGGTAACCTATTCGCGGGTGAATTGTTTTAATTGCACAAAATGTTATTAATTTGGATGTGGAGATTGTCAAACTATAATGTAGAATTATTTGAGTATAAGAGGCGTTGAATTGAGCCGAATCAAAGACGTTAAAACTACGAAGTATTTTAATACATTTTGAATTTGCAGATTGTGTGGAACTCCATAGGAGAAATTCTGTTAGGATTGAATAATTCTGAGTGTGTGTTCAACAGCAAGTAATGAATGAATTGCAGAATAAACCTCCGATTGCCAGAGTGATAAAATTGAAAGCAATTGTTCTATTTTTTTATGGCCTGTCCAACACGAATTAAAGATTACATTCTCTGCGTAGAAGTGAAGTTTGGATACTGTGTGACTGAAGGGCGCAGATCCAAAGTAAATGTTAAATGAATTTAATACTAATATCGATTTCATGTTAAATCAACTACGTAGAGGAATGATCAGCCTGAGGTGAACTGAAATCATAAGTGGTATTTTGTAATCGACCCTTGGGAAATCAATTTCCAGCATGGGAAATTTATCATTGGCGTGGTTCAATTAAAAAACAAAGAAATTTGTTGCAGAGTAATAATGTTGGGTGCAGCATACAGCGTGGAGTTAAACTCAAGCTGACAGTGAATGGATCGATTTAAAAAAGGGCAATCAGAAATTGAAGCGTGGATTAGAAAGTGGAAAGTAAGGTATGGAGATGATGTCCGGAGAGAGCGAACGAGCGTTGACAACATGTATGTGAAAAGCGTTGGTAATGGGTAAACAAAGGGAGGTGCCTTATTGATTTGTGTATGGTAAGAGCAAGCATATTTTAACATTATGGACAGATCCATATTTATGGTAAATGAGATGGGTATTTTGCATTCAAAGAATGAGGATATATGATGGATTACTGTGAAAGTCGATTTGTTAATTCTTGGCAATTGAGTGGTGAATTTTGACATGAAGTTTCATTGAAAATGATTGTTTAGTCATTAGAACATATGGATGTTGGCTTGAGTGGAAATGATCTTAATATATGAGTTTGCCATGAATAAGTTAAAGGAAAAACCCCATATGCAAAGTATGATTATTGGTTTTTACCATAAGTTGGGAAGCTTCCGTAATAAAATGGGAATTGTGAACTTGCCAGTTGTTGAGAGTGATTTGAGCATATGTTGAGATGAGTGTTCGTATGCAGGAATTTTAAAGATCCTGGGTATTGCAAGCTCTAGGATTGCATCATTTTTGGTATCAGAGCTTGGCTCTGTTGAAATAAGAATGTTTGTTTTGTTGAAAACTAAAGTGTGTTTGAATGTGTGATGAGTGACTGAAAGGGAAATCAGATTCTAATCTGACAATCAAGCAACCAGAGTACAACTGAATGAATGAAGAATTGTGCAGGTATTGTGTTGTTTAATTTTGATTTGAGTTTTACTGACAAAGAAATGGATTGAGGATTGATGGTTGCAGCAAAGAAGAAACTCAGCAAAGAAGGAATTATTGCTGACAGCTGAAGTTTGCCGGATAAAGCCAGAAGATTGGAAGAGAGAATAAGATTTTAAAATATGATTGACAGTGAAATTTTGCAGAGGAAGCATAAAGATTTGCTGGAACAGATTTGCAGAAGTGGTGAGATTCGGAAGGTAATTGAAGTGGCAGAGGCTACAAGAGAAGTGGAATCATCAGGTAAATATGCAGTTGATAAAGGAACTAAGGAAACTTGAACAGGTTATAGATGCCAGACAGAAGATAGAGAAGCTCGAAAGAATTGAGCTACAACAAAAGGAAGATGCTGAAGAAGATGTTGAAGTTTCGATATGTGAACCAAAAGGTGGACGATTACTTTTTGAAAGTGATGAAGAGCTAGAGGAATTGAATCATATGAATGATTCGAAGCAGCCAAAAGACTTGATGACTGAAGCATTAAATAAGACCGTAGGGTCTTGTGATTTTAAAACTAATAATTTGTGTATGATTGCAGGTTTGGAAGAAGATAGACAGTCTTTTAAAACTGTCAAAGATGTGAAAGAGTACCTTTCAGAAGATGAACGTTTTGAAGCAGAATATGATAAAGAGGCTGGGAAAGAATCAGTTCACTACAATGGACAAATGCTGGAAGACATCATTGTAAAGGGGAGACTAGCTGACAGTCTCAAAAGTTCTTTGAGTTTGGATCAGCATACTGATATGCTGGCAGAAGAAGAGAAATCAACGCAACATACTGAAGTGTTGCTAAAGGGAAAAGAGGTACAAAGGCCTTATATTTTTTATTATAATGATTGTCTTATAATTGAAGATGTTGTTGCAGATGCTGGAACATATTTGGCACAGGCGGATAGCCAAATGGAAGAAGGAGAGGAAGAACATCTACTGAAGGATGTTAAGGAGAGACTGTTGAAGAAGGATGACAAAATAGTTTTCATAAATAATAATCAAGAAGAAGTTGACAGATGCAGAAAATAGAGGCAAGAAATTGTTCTAAAAGACAATGTAGCAGTAGCAGAAAAGGTACAAAACAACAGTAAGGGTGGAAGGGAAGCGATCAAAACAAGTGAAGAACAAGCAAGAATGAGAGTTCAACAATCAGCAGACAGAGGATATACTGGACAAAGAAATTGAGTTGATAAGGAGGTTAATGATAAAACCATCCCAGAGAAAGACAACCGAAAGAAAGAAAAGGAGGGACAACAAGAGGAAGACAGTAGCAGACTTGGAAGGCAGAGCAAGTGGAGCACTACAGCACAAAATATGGAAACCTGGAAGACAACCGTAGATAACAACAGTAGTAAAGCAATTGACAAGCACGAAAAGATTACAAAATAAAATTTGGGATCCAGGAGGAAATATCCAGACTTATGACCAGGTGGTCATGAATTTCTTACATGGGGAGTCTGATGCAGGAGCATCAAGGGCGTTTTTTATTTTGTAAATATGTTAAAAGGGGGTGTGATGATTTTTAATATTTTATTAATTAATTTGAATAAAATAGGAGAAGGTGAGGATTTTTGTAAATATCTTTTTGTTAATAAAAGGATATGAAATTTAATTAGTTGAAGGATTTTGGGGATAAAGATCTATCCTTTAGGGATGTTGAGAGATTTAGGGGTTTGTTGAGGAATTGAAGGGATTGAGCATTTAATTAAATGATTTTTTAAATTGTATAAATAGGAAGGGGTTTTGAGAGAAAAGGACATTGAGATTGTGAGAGAAGTGTGAGATTGAGAGTAGGCTTGAGCAGCAAGGCTGCAAGCCTTCAGCAATTGTAAAGGGCCATGGCATTGAAACATCTGACCAGTAAAAAAAGTTGTAAGCCATTGTTTGTTTCAGTTTATACACATTGGGTGATTGAGAAAGTGTATATTTGTTTCTTGAAGTTCATAGCATTGTTAAATTAATGATCAATGGGTTTGAAATCACATTTATTTGTGTGAAAACTACCATGCAAATCACTAAGGGTAAATGGCATTAAAATCTCTGTTTGCAAAGGGCGCCACTCTAAGTAAAGATTTCTGTTGGAATTCCATTGAAAATTGATATGTTTCAATTATCATTAACATAGTTTGAACAGTACGGCGAATGTGTGATTCCGGCATTTGAGTTTGGAAAGGTCGATTTCACTGTTTGTACAGCACATTGGCAGATTATATATATATGAATATCTGTAGTATTGAACAGATGTATATTGAAGCCGTGAAAGTGTAAGACATGATGAACGCTGTTCTCATTTAATGGCTTGACAATGTGTATGAAAATCGATTCAGGAGTTTTAATCGATTAATTGTGATGCTAACTTGTGAGGAGGTTTTAAAGCGCTTCAGAATTTAAGATTTGTTTGCGTTGAAAGAACCAATGAATAGCATCACGGGTCTGTAGATCGAACACATCATTTGTTGGAACGGTGTCAGCTGGAACAAATGGCGCTGTTGTGAAATCGATTAAAAGGTAAATGCAGAGGGTAACCTATTCGCAGGTGAATTGTTTTAATTGCCTGAATGTTATTAATTTGGATGTGGAGATTGTGAACTATAATGTAGAATTATTTGAGTATAAGAAGGTGTTGAATTGAGCCGAATCAAGGGCGTTAAAACTGCGAGAAGTATTTGTTGTTTAGTTGCGGATACGTGTGGAACTCCATAGGAGAAATTCTGTTAGGATTGAACAATTCTGAGTGTGTGTTCAACAGCAAGTAATGAATGAATTGCAGAATAAACCTCCGATTGCCAGAATGATAAAATTGAAAGCAATTGTTCTATTTTTTTTATGGCCTGTCCAGCACGAATTAAAGATTACATTCTCTGCGTAGAAGTGAAGTTTGGATACTGTGTGACTGAAGGGCGCAGATCCAAAGTAAATGTTAAATGAATTTAATACTAATATCGATTTCATGTTAAATCAACTACGCAGAGGAATGATCAGCCTGAGGTGAACTGAAATCATAAATGGTATTTTGTAATCGACCCTTGGGAAATCAATTTCCAGCATGGGCAATTTATCATTGGCGCGGTTCAATTAAAAAACAAAGAAATTTGTTGTAGAGTAATAATGTTGGGTGCAGCATATAGCGTGGAGTTAAACTCAAGCTGACAGTGAATGGATCGATTTAAAAGAAGACACAATCCAGAAATTGAAGCGTGGATCAGAAATTGGAGAAGTAAGGTATGGAGATGCTGTCCAGAGAGCAGAACGGAGCGTTGAAAACTGTATGTGAAAGCGTTGGTAAAAGCTGAGCAAAGGGAGGCGCCTTATTGATTTGTGTATGGTAAGAGCAAGCATATTTTAACATTATGGACAGATCCATATTTATGGTAAATGAGATGGGTATTTTGAATTCAAAGAATGAGGATATATGATGGATTGCTGTGAAAGTCCATTTGTTAATTCTTGGCAATTGAGTGGTGAATTTTGACATGAAGTTTCATTGAAAATGATTGTTTAGTCATTAGAACATATGGATGTTGGTTGAATGAAAATGATGTTAATATGTGAGTTTGCCATTGCTGAATAAGTTAAGAGAAAAACCCAATATGCAAAGTATGATTATTGTTGGTTTTTACCATAAGTTGGAAAGCTTCCGCAATAAAATGGGAATTGTGAATTTGCCAGTTATTGAAAGTGATTTGGGCATATGATGATGATGCATTTGTATATGAACAGAGTTTAAAGATCCTGGTTATTGCAAGCTCTAGGCTTGCATCAGGAGGGGGATTGAAGGGTTGAGGGAGAAGAAAAAGACTTATGAAGGAAGTTCTTAATCCCTAAAATCCTTTGGGAACTTGGATTCCCAAATGGTCCTTGATGAAAGGCCTTTGACACCAAATGGGACCACACGAGGCCAAGTGGACCCAGCCCAGGTTCGGGGATGGAATTTAGCAACCAATGATGTTACTATCCTGGAAAAGGTGAGGGGAAAGGATCAGACAAGAGTTTTTACTTCAATAGGTCAAATTGATCCTACTAGGTTCTCTCCTTGGGACCACCTAGTCAAAACTTGACCCTAGAGGTAGGGCTTGAGGAATCCGGAGATTCCGTTGTCGGAATTGGCCCAAGTTCTGAGGATATTGAGGGCACCCAACAACGCAGCTGCCTCTAGGAGATAGAAGTTTTCCTCTAGCTAGATTCCTGGGAAATTGTTTCCCTAGGTGACCTAATGGGGCTAGACTTAGGGAATGTGAAAATTTCTTAATCTAAGAAACCCTACTGTAGTATCTTGATTTACTTCTCCTACTTGAATTAAGTTACAAATTAATTTATGAAATATTTAATAAATTAGCGAAGTAAATAGTAAATACAACTAGCAACCTACGCATATAGATCAAATATTGAATAACATGCTCATAGACAAAGTGGCAGACGTATTTTATGGACAACTGCCCCTGGAAAAAACCCAATGCAGGAAAACCGGTGCAGCTAGCTCTAGAGGGTTTTCATTATTATGCAGAATCTAAGTACAACAATCCTGGGCACCAAAACTAGTTCACCCAACAGAGAAATAAAAATGGCAGTAATACGTTGCTCTGAATCCCTCTACGTCAACCTGAATGGCCTATGTCGACCTCTGCGTTGCTTAGTAATGGTCTACGTCACACCTGAAGGGCTTACACTGCCCCTGCGCTACCCTGACTAGGCCTGAGTCAGCCCTGCATGGCTCCTGCTGCCTGTGCGCT
This sequence comes from Pinus albicaulis, assembly GCA_034641835.2. Taxonomy (NCBI): domain Eukaryota; kingdom Viridiplantae; phylum Streptophyta; class Pinopsida; order Pinales; family Pinaceae; genus Pinus; species Pinus albicaulis. Next base: position 1,176,321,617 of record CM076572.1, on the reverse strand, counting down.
GCCCTTGCTGGGCTTTGGCTGGACTGAGTGGCTCCTACTGCCCCTGCTGCTCTGGCTGGCTGGAATGCTTATGTAGAAAAAGCATAGGTAAGAAAAAATTCACTGGTCAAAGGTAACGCATAACAGTCAGAAAAATTGAAGAAATGAAATGAAAATAGATCAATGTCCACAAATAATTGAAATAGCTCAATGGGACTAGAGAGTAAAATATTTGACAGCAACAATAAGTTCTTATAGCATCAGCTAAGAGAACAGAGGAGACTAGTTCATGAGGTTAAAATTTTGTATAATTGTTGGCACAGGAAAACTGTAGAATTGTTAGAGTAAATCTTTGCAGGTACCATTAGTTGGTGATCATCGATAATCATTTCATTTCATCAAATACCCTGATGAATGGGCCTTACAAGCTATTTTAGTAGAAAAATGCCACAGAAGCTGTGTGATGGAAAAATATTCACACTATATTGAAGAAAACACCTACCAAATAAGGATGACGTTTCAAATGGGGCAAGAAACAATAGAGAGATAGACATCGAAAAAGTTAAAATGCTAGGGCAATAGGAAAGCAACTAGGTAGCATGGTACAAAGCACAACAAAGAAAATTATAAAAATGGAAAACCCTACAAATTAGCACCCATCCAAACATCACCACAATTTTTTCTTTAACCCTAGTTAGGCCAATTTCCTAGCATGTTTAGTTCATAAGGTATGCCCTTAAGACTGTGACAAATTTGCGTAGAAGAAGAACGGTTGTGACCCTTAGAGCGAGGTTTATTTTTGCAATATAGATCGCGGATATGGAAGATGGTTTGCAGATTCAGTATGTGTGGAGATAGCAGATCCAAAGGAGGGTGGAACTTGAGCATAAGATTGAGCATGCAGAATAAATGTGCCATATGAAGAATGGATTGACATGCAGAGGAGTTGATTTTGGTGGACTATCCAGAGAGTTTTAGACAAAGATCTAAAGCAACCTATACAAAATTATTCAATGGATTGTTAGTGGCTAATTTATGACCCTAGTTCAGTCATCTACAGATTGTTAGAAGGATGATAAGAGGAGTAGTTTAGATTTTTTCATAGATTGGACAACAAAGATCAAATTGTCGATACACAAGAACAATGATTTTGAGAGGATTCAAACCATTGTTAAGTGGAAGATTTGAAGATCCGTAGATGAAGAGAATATTGTGGGCCCTAGATCAATAAAAAGAATTGACTGTGGTTGGGCAGATTTATGGTAGTCCAAGTACAGTTGGAGGGTTGTTAGGTTACTGTCAAAGAAGAGGCCTAACTCTTGTACTTGTGAAGGACAACAAGATTGGTAGAAGGGCAGGTGTATAGGGCCTAAGAATGTGCAGAATTTGAAGGACTAAAGTAGCAGTCAAGTGGGCCAGCCAACTAGCCCTAGCCCTAGTTCACTAGCCCTAGAAACCATTTCCCTAAGATATAATAAAGAGTGGGACTTCCTTGCCTTTTAAGCAAGGGACTTGATCTTATAGGGAGAGAGGAGGGGGATTGAAGGGTTGAGGGAGAAGAATATGAATTATGAAGGAAGTTCTCAATCCATAAAATGCTGAACTTGGATTCCGAAATGGTCCTTGATGAAAGGCCTTTGACACCAAATGGGACCACACGGGGCCAACTGGACCCAACCAAGGTTTAGGGATGGAATTTAGCAACCAATGATGTTCCTATCCTAGACAATGTGAGGGGAAAGGATCAAGCAAGAGTTTTTACTTCGATTGGTAAAATTGATCCTACTAGGTTCTAGCCTTGGGAACACATAGGCAAAACTTGATCCTAGAGATAGGGCTTGAGGTATCTGGAGATTCCACCGTCATAATTGGCCCAAATTTTGAGGAGAGTGAGGGGACCCACCAATGCAGTTGCCTCTAGGAGATAAAATTTTTCCTCTGGCTAGATTTCTGGGAAATTGATGCCCTAGGTGACATAATGGGGCTAGACCTAGGGAAAAATGGAAAATTGTGAAAAAATGGGGGGAGATCATCACCCTTTTTGAGGTACTAGTGCCTAATTCACTTGGGGATATGGAGTCAGGGATGATAATAAGCAAGAATTTGGTTTCTTGATCAAGGAGGCCCAGAAAGTCAACTTCGTCCAATGTTAGAGGAATACGAAAAGTGACCTTCAAGAATTTATACTTCATACAAATGGTGAAATATTATTGAGATACAATGGTATCAAAGACATTTCACTCATCTAAAAATGGCCCATACATTAATTAAGCTAAATAGACACATAATTCCACATTTCCATCATGCAACAATTAGCCCTAGTTATAGTGAATTCAATAGCATGCAACAACAAGAAGAATAGAGTTAAATTATCACTCACAATGTTAGAGAGTATATCCAACTAGCTTCACATTTGCAAAAACAAAGCTCCAACATAGAAATAGCCCAAATCCATACATCAAAATGCATCCATCGTCCAAAATAGTCCTCCAAGGAAAAATGTGAAGTTATCTAAAGATAGAGAGACCCCAAGTCAAGTGATGATACAAATGAATCCAACTAAATCCTATCTATACATTGATTAGGAGTTGATCATTGATAGAGAAAAATTGAGGAGTTGCATAATGGGAGGCAAGAGGACCTGCCAGATGTGATGTTCAGGACATGTGGACTGAAAGGGCTATGTGTGGCCACCATCAAAAAGTGGTTAAAGTGTTGTCTTGTTCGAGGTAGATTGGTTATCAAAATAATAACACCAAGCCCTAGTTGTATTCCTTATATCGGTGTGATTGTAAAGGGTCATGATCTGTGGTACAAGAGCTCTAGCCTATTCTATTATAGTTTGTATTTAACGAAGAACGGTTTGAAAAAGTTAAAAATTGTCATGTGCACTAGTTGATTCCCTAATGCGTGTAGATTTCATTGTGCAAAGTATATGTGTTGTGGCACTTGAGTGTGTTTGCATCAAATATTCTAAGATCAAAAACAAATTCTCGTATGTCATTGAAATTCAACATATACTTTATTCACCTAAAAACTACATGTAACTCATCTTAGGCTACTCATGTCCAATCTCAACTCATCCCACTTAACAAGTTACCAAGACAAGGCTTATCACATCCAACTGTGGTTGTAAAAAAACTAAGCAAAACAGTTTATATATTGACATACCATAGCACCTGGCATATCTTAAATGCCTTGGCACTATGTGGCATGTGTTAGCATCCCCTACATTTCTTGGCATGCTTTTACACACCCTAAAACACCCTAGCACTTCCTGACATGCCTTGGTAGTTTAGCATACCTTGGCACTACCTATCATATAACCTTGTCACTCCCTCCTTAAACACACCTATAACTCATTGAAACTCCTTGTCACACACTCTTATTCATTCATTTCCATGCATTTGAAACTAGTGCTCCCTTGTTTTTCCTTGGCACTCCATAACACTCCTTGACATGCATTAGCACACCCTAGCACCTGTAGGTTTTAACCCTGAACAGAAATTATCTACACACGAGTCTTATAACAGAAAATAAACAATAGCAAGAGCATAAAACATAAAACAGATAAACACAGAGATTTTTCCCCTGGATCCCAAATCGGGACGACTTTCAAATGGATTTTTCATTAGGCCCTTTTAGTGTTACAACACATATATATACATGCCGAAGCATACATAAACCCCAATCCATTAACCCCGATTAGAACATAACCGTAGTTCCCTTGGATCGGGATCTACAAAATACCAAAGGGCCGAAAACCATCAACCTCTAAAACCATGTGAAAAACCATGCACTAAAACCAAGGGCGGATCCGGCCATGAGTGGGTCCGCACAAAACAATTTTGAATGGGCGCCGCCTGCACCCCAACGGTGGGATCAAGCCGCTTCTCGTGACTTCTGCCTTGCCGTTCGACTAATATACAACAAGGTGGGGCTAATCGTGGAAAGAATATAACACATACCCAACATTTCTCCCACTCGTTTTCTCCACAGGGGCCATAGGAGAGCTTAGTCATTTGGCCAATTCTTCAACACCCATTGTTTCTCTACACCAAGAGAACTTCGGAGTGCTCACAGACTTCGTCAATGCATCTGCAACATTCTTCAAAGTGTCCACCTTTACCAGCAACACCCTTTTAGCCTAGCCTCAACCATATCTCTAACAAAGTGATATTGAACATCAATGTGCTTTGTCTTTGAATGATAAGCAGCGTTCTTAGCCAAGAAAATTGCACTTTGGCTATCACAGTCTATCCTTATAGCTTGTTGTACCAACCCCATACTTGAACACAATCTCTGCAACCAAATTGCTTCCTTGCTTGCATGAGTGGCCGCTATGTATTCTGCCTCTGTAGTTGAAAGAGCCACTACAGACTGTCTTTTACTCATCCAACTGACTGCGCCTCCAAATAAGCTAAACACATACCCACTTGTAGATCTTCTTTGGTCCAGATCTCTAGCCCAGTCTGAATCAACAAAACCACGAATGTCCAACATTCTTTCCAATCCTGGTCTTCCCTGGTAGCACAAGCCATAATCACTAGTGCCACGTAAATATCTGAAAACCCGCTTCACTACGGTCCAATGCTCCTTCCCTGGGTTTGACATAAACCTGCTCAATACTCCCACTACATGTGCAATGTCTGGTCTAGTACAGACCATTGCATACATCAAGCTACCCACTTCACTTGCATATGGAACACGGGACATATACTCCTCTTCTTCTTGTGTCTTGGGACACTGTTCAGCAGATAGCTTTACACCTACAGGAATAGGAACCTTCACCGATTTACTATCCTGCATATTGAACCTCTGCAATATAGTCTCGACATACTTCCTCTGGTTTAACCAGAGCTTCCTCTTTGCCTGATCTCTCTTAATTTCCATGCCCAAAATATAGTTTGCAGCACCTAGATCCTTCATGTCGAATTTGGAGAACAGTTGGGTCTTCAAATGTTGGATAATTTCTTTGTCATTTCCAATCAACAACATATCATCCACATACAAGACCAAATAAATAACATGGTCACCAATTAATTTAAAATAAACAAAGTGATCCTCCTTGCTTCTGGTGAAGCCAAGTCCCCGTATATAGGTATCAAATTTCTGATACCACATCCTTGGTGACTGTTTTAACCCATACAAAGACTTCTTCAACCTGCATACCAGTTCTTTCTTACCCTTCACCATAAAACCTTCAAGTTGCTTCATGTAGATCTCCTCTTCTAGATCCCCATGAAGAAATGTTGTCTTCACATCCATCTGTTCTATCTCAAAATCAAATGCAGCAGCAACAAATAAAAGTAATCTAATAGAAGTAACTTTGGCAACAGGAGAAAAATATCACCAAAATCAATTCCCGGCACCTGGGAATAACCTTTCGCTACCAACCGAGCTTTGTATTTCTCCACCTTGCCTTCTACATTCATCTTCTTCTTAAACACCCATTTTCTCCCAATGGGTTTTCTTCCATCCGGCAACTCCACCAGATCCCATGCATCGTTTTTGTGCAAGGATGCCATTTCATCAACCATGGCCTCCTTCCAGAGTTTTCCATCCTCTGAATCTACTGCCTCCCTGACAGTTCTGGGTTCATCATCAGTTATAGTTAAGGCAAAAACTGAACAAAAAGCAGATGGACTATACCTTTCTGGTTGCCTTCTTTCCCGAACTGATCTTCTCAAAGCTGGAGTTTGTGGCTCTTCATCTTCTGAGTCTTCTTCTGTTGTAGAGTCTGATTCATCCTCCTTTAGCTCAAACTCTATCTTTTCAGGTTCCTTTGATAGGACTTCATGTTTAACAACATCTTTCACTTCTATAAACACCACATCTCGGCTGTACACAACCTTCCTTGTTTCTGGGTTCCAAAGCTTGTAACCCTTTAAACCATCCTTATACCCAATAAAGATGCACTTTTCAGATTTATTATCCAACTTGGTCCTTTTCTCTTTTGGAACATGTACATATGCATCACATCCAAATACCCTTAGATGTGAAAGAGAGGGTTTCTTACCAGTCCATACCTCATGTGGAGTCTTATCCTCCAACGCCGATGAAGGTGATCTGTTAACTAAGTAACATGCAGTCTCCACTGCCTCTGCCCAGAATTCTTGTCCTAACCTGGTACCACTGAGCATGCTTCTTGCCTTTTCCATCAGTGTTCTGTTCATTCTTTCTGCAACTCCATTTTGCTGAGGTGTGTATGGAGTAGTCTTCTGCCGTCCTATACCACACTTCTTACAGAAATCTTCAAATTCCTTCTTGCAGAACTCCCCACCATTATCCGTCCTCAATGCCTTTATCTTCTTCTCTGTCTGGTTTTCCACCAGAGCCTTAAATTCTTTAAATTTGTCAAAGACTTCAGATTTCTTCCTCAAGAAATATATCCATGTTTTCCTTGAGAAGTCATCTATGAATGAAACATAATACACAGATTTTCCTAGTGATGGAACTGACACAGGTCCAAACACATCACTGTGCACAAGTTCTAATATCTTGTTTGCCCTCTTAGCACCAGAAGGAAAACTCACCCGATTTTGCTTCCCATATACACAATGTTCACAGAAATCGAAATCTAGAGAACAATTAGACATACCTTCTACCATACCATCTCTATGCAGTATCCGAAGGCCCTTCTCTCCAATATGTCCAAGCCTTTGATGCCATAGCATGGTCTTTTCTCCAGAGACAACTAGACTTTCCGTCCCACTTTCAGGAACCACAGAACTGTTACACCCATCAATAACAGTGCTACCTTGTAGCTTGTACAGAGTTCCAGTCCGAACTCCCCGCATTAATACTAGTGCTCCCCGAACCATCTTGCAGGCATCTTTCTCGAACACTGTTTTTACACCTGCATCATCCATCTTGCTTACGGAAATCAGATTTCTGGCCAATGCAGGAATATGCAGAACACCAGGAAGTGTTCTAATCCTTCCACCTTGCAGCTTCAGCTTGACCTTTCCACGTCCGATGATTCTAGCCCTCCTATCATCCCCTAGGAAGACATCACCACCATCATATTTCTCATACTCGCAGAACCACTCCCTATGGGAGTGAAGTGAAAGGATGCACCTGAGGCAATCAACCATGACTCATGATCTACATGTGTATTTGAAGAAGAAGCCAAATACACATCCCCACCTTCATCCGAGGTGGTTTTTGCCTCTGCAGAAGGACCTTCATCAGATCCCTTTCCTTTCTCAGGAGCTTTAGATCTTCATTCCTTTTTGTAGTGCCCTTCCTTTCCGCATTTCCAGCACACCTTTACAAACTTTCCAGGAGATTTAGATCTCCCTCTAGATTTAGATCTCCCACTCAAAACCTTATTCTTGTTTCTGTTCTGGGACCTTCTTCGTACAGATAAGGCATCTCCATTCTGACCCTCCATATTTCTCCGTCTCATTTCCTCCGACAGCAAGGCTGAGACAATGTCATCAAAATTCAAGGTAGTTGTATTGCTACCTATTGCAATAACCAGACTGTCCCATGAGTCTGGTAGAGAACACAACAAACCGATGCACTTATCTTCATCTGAGATTTTAATATCAACAGATGACAGCTGACTTACCACAGTATTGAAGGCGTTCAGATGCTCTATCACCGAGTCTCCATCCTTCATCCTCAGGTTATACAGCTTTTACCACAGGAACAACTTATTCACCGGAGACTTAGATTGGTACAAAGTCCCAAGTTTTTCCCACAAATTCTTCGTCGTAGCTTCCCCAAATACATTCAACAATACTGAATCTGAGACACACAACCGTATTGTGCTTTTAGCTTTCCGATACAGTTTCTTCCAGTCTTCATCTGACATTGTCGTTGGTTTAGTACCTGGATCTACTGTGATCCACTGATCTTTATCCACCAGCAGATCCTCCATCTTGAGCTTCCACAACTCAAAACTCTGACCATTAAATTTCTCGATCTCTATCTTTCCGCCGCTCGCCATATTCTTTCACCGCAAGAATCGATCCCGCATATCTCCCACTGCACAGGGTCTACCACAGGCCCGAGCAAAAAACCCTCAACAACAAAGGCGTCCCCTTGAAGCCGAAACAGCTCTGATACCAAATGTAGGTTTTAACCCTGAACAGAAATTATCTACACACGAGTCTTATAACAGAAAATAAACAATAGCGAGAGCATAAAACATAAAACAGATCAACACAGAGATTTTCCCCTGGATCCCAAATCAGGACGACCAGCTTGATTTTTCATTATATTCCTTTTAGTGTTAAAAAAATATATATATACATGCCGAAGCATACATAAAACCCAATCCATTACCCCTGGATTAGAACATAACTGTAGTTCCCTTGATCGAATCTACAAAATACCAGGGGCCGAAACCATCACGCCTCAAAACCATGTGCAAAACCATGCACTAAAACTTTTCATGGCGGGATCCGCCATGAGTGGGTCCGCTTAAAAAACAATGGATGTGGCGCCGCCCCCGACCCCACCCAAGTGACATGCGGCTTTCCCTCGTGACCCCCCAGCTACGCCCGACGCAACATACAGCACGTGGGGCTAATCGTGGAAAGAATATAACACATACCCAACAGCACCTGGCACATCTTGGCATGTTTCCATGGCCTCTAGCATGCCTTAGCACTACCCATCATACTTTTTCACTCCCTCCTTAGCACACTTGGAACTTATTGACACTTCCTGTCACAATCTCTTAATGTTCATTTGCATGCATTATTTTCACCTAGTGCTCACTTGTAGGTCCCTAGCGCTTCCTAGCATGTGTTGGCACACCCTGGCACTTGGCACATCTTGGCCGCATGCCACTCTGGCACACTAGCATGACTTAACACTGCCTAGCATACCATGTCACTCCCTCCTTAACACACTTGAGACTCGCTGACACCCCCTGTCACACACTCTTATTCATTCATTTCCAGGCATTTTGACATAGTGCTCCCTTGTGTTTCCTGGCACTCACTAACACTAAACACACATTGGCACTTGACACATCTTAGTATGCTTCCCTAGCACTCTATCATACCTTGGAACTATCTAGCATATCTCATCACTCCCTCCTTATCACTTGCCATGTCTTGGTGTGCCTAACATGCCTTAATGGAAACGTCTAACATGTGTTAGCACTTATTGAAATTCCTTGGCACACCTTGGAACTCCCTAATTGTCATGCCCTTATAGATAGCCTTACTTTTTTGCGACTTGGGTACCCAACAAAGTTATTGAAACAATAGTGTTGTGCCTAACCCAAAGTCTCGACTGCTTTTTCTAGCCCATTACTGCAATCGTAGACTTTCCTCCTACAAGTCCTATTTTAAAATTATCCTAACACACTTCATCCTTGAAACACCTAGAAGTCACTGATACTCCTTGGCACACACTCTTATTCATTCATTTCCATGCATTTTGACCTAGTTCTTCCTTGTGATGCCCTAACACTCCCCAACACTCCTCGACATGCTTTGAAACTATCTAGAATTTGTTAGCACACCTTTTCATTCCATGGCACGCCCTATCATTCCTTATTGATCACGCCCTCGCAACTACCCTTATTTTTTTGCAACTTGGGAACCCAACCAAATCCTGCTTCGACTACAATAGCTTGACCAAGTTACAGTTACTACAACTATACTATTCCTTGTTCACTTAAGAACTTCCTATAACTCATCTTAGGATACTCACACCGAATCTCAAATCAAACAACTTAATAAGTTACGAAGACAAGGCTCACATCCATTCGTGGTCGTAAAACAACTAAGCAGCATATTTTACATCTTGACATGCCATAACACCTAGCACATCTAACAATCCCTTGGCACTATGTGGCACTTGTTAGAATCCCCTGCATTCCTTGGAATGCTTTGGTACTCCCTAGCACATCCTACCATGCCCTGACACCTAACACACCTAGAAGTCACTGACGCAAAACTTCAAGCCCTTGAACTTCAAGATAACCCAATATTTACAATTGTTTACAATAATAAGTCCATTATGCATACTTCTCCTCTTAGAGTTGGGCAGAGAGGGAGAATACTTCATTGATGCCAACCTTGTAAATGAACAACCTTACCTACTCATTGGTTGGACTCTCCACCACTAGTTGAAGAAGTATATGTGCCATGAATCAAAGATGATACCATAACATGAGTTATCGACAATTGAACATAATTGTCATGGATATCATGGACAATATATGGTGAGAATTTTTGAAACTTAGGAAACATTTTCTCATACTCTACTTAATCTATGGGTGGTAGGGCTTAAATTTTTTCCATTTACTAGGAAATATCACCCTAAAAGTCAACCATTGAAGAATAAATCCTATGCTAAATCACACCTACCTTCTTATTTTTAAGATCTTTGTGAGAACTCACCTATGACCCTTAAAGTCAGTGCCCTTTAGCAACTCAAATGGTGGAATGGAAGGCATTTCAATAAGAGGTAAACTCCTTTATCCTTCACCTTTGTCAAGACCTCTAGAGACATCTACAATCTATACCCCTCCTTCGACTCAACATGAAATTTTGTTTTTTTTTCTACTTCCTTTACATACCCTCCCTTCAAGGGCATACTCATAAGAAGAGCTCATGGTTGAAATATTACGACAAAAAAATGGGGCACACTATCTCTTTATAAGGTTTCAAGGGAGGGGTATTGGAAAATAACCATCGCATCCCCTACAACCCTTAAGACCTTCTCAACACATAAATGAAATGATAGACTAATAGCTAGACCCAAAGATAGATCTCAATGTTTAAGGCAAAACCCAAATAGAAAGAATCACACCATGGATTAAACATTGGCACTGAGTTTTGGTAAAATTAAGGATCTCCTTTCAAGATCATGACCTTGCTTTTAGCATTTTCAAATCAAAGGTTTAAAACCCACATTAAAAATGGGAGATTTGCACCTTAGAATTCGCAACCTTTACCCAAGACGAATCTATCTAATCGACTAGCTTGGATATGTCAGGTCTTGGATTTATCGAGTACCCAATCAATGTTTTTGAGGCTAACTCCATAGCTCCAACAAAATTTAATACTATTGAAGAGGCAAATTGAAAAATATCTCTAATAGGAGACATTTTTTCTTCCTTTTGATTGATTTACAATAAACCTTAGTGCCTCTTCTTTCTTATCTTCCTCTTCCATTCTCCAAAAAAAATCATTAATATTATATCAAAAACACTTTATATAGGTAAGCATTGCAATAATTTTCCTCAACTCACGAGGCACCTTTACACCTCAACCATGCAAGTGGACCTAAGTCCATGGTACAACCCATCATACTCTGAGAGGGTTCTAATTATCTCCTCAAAACTATGGCATAACACATCTTACAATGCCAAATGGTTAAGACATCTCAAACTTGTGGGTTTTTTCCTTCATGAAACATTATATAGCTATTTCTCATCAAACACAATGCACTAACATCACTGACGCACACAAAAAGTACAAGATACCCATAAGATGTGGCCTACACCCTTGCACCTCCCCGACACTCCATGAAAAATCTACTCCAATGGTCACCTTCTAAGTTCCAATAACTCCTTTTGCAACACGACAAAACCACCTATATATGTTGCAACAACCTTGCCAACTTCTTTAGTGGGTTCCACATATATTTCACATTTCTTCTTTGTCTTGCAAAGTGGTAGTGCCAAGGAGAGGGTATCAACTTTGATCAAGGAATGTTCAATTAATACCACTGCTAAGTTTTCTTCGTGCAACTTGTCAAATATCTTAAGTTTGCTTCAAAACTTCTCATGGTGCTTAACTTGATTTTCTACACCTCTAAGTGAGACTACAACCCCAAAACTTCTCTAAGTATTCCACCTCTTCAACCCTTGTTAGAGTCTTCTTAGACGTGCACTCATGCCTCAAGAAGAACACAACACTAGCATACCAAATGTACATGCTCGTTCCATCTTTTAATGCCTCGCTAAAACCACATTATCACACTCCCTAAAATGAAATGTTCACATCTTAAGACAAAACACATATTTTACTTATGACAACCTAAACTATGAGAGTGACTTCGAGATGACTCTATTTTCTCAAGATGAAAACATAGGCTCTTACAACCCCATTCACACAACCATTTGAATATATTTAACCTAAAGAAGAATATACACCCTACTCCTTCCAAATTTGTCATATGACATTTAAGAGACTAACACTTTTTAACTATTAAACCCACTTACCATAAACCCTCTTTTGTTAACACCAACCCAATATTACATAATAATAATAATAATAATAATAATAATAATTAATTAAATTTTTTTTATTTTTTTTTTCAATACAACTAAGTTAAAAATACTTTCACATTAAAATTTCAAAAATACAACATTCCTATCCTAACAAATTTTAATAATAAAATCATTACATAAAATAAATAATCTTAAAAATATATTATTATTATAATAATAAATATGCCAAAATATAACAAAAAAATGCTTTCATCACAACCAAAAATATACAATAAATGCTTTCAACTAATATTAAAAAAAATTTGGAAATAAAATTATAGGATTTTAAAACCCGTGGCAACCCAAATGTTCCGAAGGAGTATTTTTTTTTCGGTTTTTACAGGGCGAGAACGAAAACATTTACTCTCAAAGTATCAAAATTGCACAGGGCGAGAGAAAAAACCAGATTGAAGAGAGTTGGGATTTGGGGTTTTACCAGGGGCAGACCGGATATCCGATCTCGAACCCCACCATCAGATATTCAGTCCATTGACGGTTGACGACGCTACATTTGTTCACTGCTTTTCCACAATTTTTAGTGTTCCACAGAGAGGGGTACACACAGGTATCTGGTTCTACTATTTTTTTCACATCAATGCTTGTGTGTTTCAGCTTAATCTTTGTGCTGTGTTTTGTTACTATTTGCAGGGATGAAGTTGGCTTCTGATGAGTTGGGGAGGCCATTTTTCATAATAAAGGAGCAAGAATAGAATACCTAAATGAGAGGTTTAGATGAAGGCCAGCATTGCAGCCAATAGAGTTGCTGTGAGAATCCTTTGCACCTCACTCAGCCTCAAGGGAATAGAAAATATGCTTCAGAGACCCCGACGACAATGTCACCATCAGTAAGCTTCTGTTTCACTTATTTATTCTCTATTTTTAGATCGGTGAAACCTCTTAAATTATGAAAATAAGTAGAATTTATTTTTAAAAAGTATGATTCATAAGTAGAAATTACTTAATTTTTTTTAGATATTCTGCAAAGAGTGAAATAAGCCAATACTTTGGGATGTAAAGGGGTAATCACTCAGTGAGTAAAAGAGAAAATCAAACCTAGAGTGATTCTGCAAAAATTTTGGATGCACAAGAGTAGTCAATCAGCGAGTAAAACACCATAGACGTTGACAACCTCCTTCGACAAACTGGATGAGGCATCTTCAAATACCACACTACACTATCTTAGAAATTTTCCCTATTAAGAAGCATTATATACTTAATTCATATACCACACATTTCACAATCTATGCTGGAATTCTGCAAAACTTTTGTGTTTGAAAAAATAGAAACCACATTAAATATGAATCTCCCTTTCCTTCATAAGGCTTCCACCTACAATGTGAATGAAAGCCATTCTACCAAGTAACAAGGATAACAAATTTAGAATACAGAACCCCTTGACATGTACTAAGGCCGTGATTGCAGTTATTGATTGATTAGTCACAACAAATAAGGGGACCTGTAATGCATGCCAGCTCCTACCAATTAACACATCTAAATTTTTGAAATTGTATTGTCCAAGAAGCTTTGTCGTTTCACCTATTGAATGTTTTGGAAGATGATCTTCAATGTTGGAATGTCCTTCTTGCCTTTTTAAATGTCTAGTATTCTTTGCAACCCTTAAACTTTTGTTGCTACCACTTCCTTTAGCCTTTTAGGGATCATAGTGTTGTATGCTATAATTGAAGCACTATGAGCATGCTCACACCTATTAGTGCAACCTTGGATACTACTGCACTGGCCATTCTATGCTTCAGCTTTGAATTCTTCAAGAATTGGATACTGCAATTAAGAAAATAATTAAGGCCATTCTAGCATTTTTTTTTTAATTTTTACTATTTTCATCGGTTTTGTCATTTTAATTACAGTGGACTGTTTTATTTGCTTCTCTGGTTGAATATTTTTGGCGAGCACAACGGTTTGAATGTATATCCTCTTCCTCATCTTTGTCACTAGCAAATGCTAGAGCTTCTTGAATAATAGTTAGTTCTCTGCCACAATGTTCTCTAAGTCTTCTTAGAAGCATGAACCGAATTTCTTCCAAACACATTAGAGTTTCATGTTTATCTATGCTTTGCTACAATTACAATGTCCGTTCAAGCAAAGACAAGTTTAGACTGCAACTCTTATAGAATACAATTTGTTATAAGTGTAATGGTGAAAAGTTGAAGACCATTTTAGAAAGTCTGTGTTATTAGGTAAAGGAATATTTCAGAAAACAATGATGGAGAAACACCCTCCTAAATAGATCTTCCACATTGAAAAGTTGGTCTACAAAGATGCCCGTTTTGTCAAGGCAACACTTAACCTAGCTATGAAAGTTACTATTATCCTAAAAGTATTAGAAAAGTCTAATTCAAAATAAAAGCGTATGTTTGAGAAACAAACAACATCACAAATCTAGTTCAAGAAACTTGTCGTATAGAAAACTCAAATTGAACAATCCAGTGATTGTATAACTTGGAAAGATTGACCCAAATTCAAATATAACAATCACAAAGTCAAAGGAGAAAGAAATTCAAGAAATTTATTAAATTGGAAGGATAAGTCAGAGACCTGTCAGACCTACTACTTGATGTTTTGTCAAATACATAACATCAACATTTTAGGTATACGAAGGAGTGAATGAAACAACGGTTTGTTCCAATGGATCTGTAGAAAAGTTGGTATAGGTTTTAGATTTCTCAAAGAAATTTGTGTCTGAATAGACCATCTGTATGAACCAGAAGAAGGAAAAGGTGAAGTGTTATTCTTCTACATTTTTTTCTTTTTCACTGAACACTAACAATAAATTCTTGGTGAGGTGGAGAGGGCCCTTGAGAATAAGGGCATACATATTGGAGGTGGCCTGGCTATTGGCAGACATGTAACGGAAGGTTGTGTTCTCATAATCTAGTGCTTGTGAGTAAATAGCTCCCCTCCAATTCAGGAGGATTTTATCAGGTAATCCCTTGTTGAAATCAACTTCCACACATATCCGTGCAAAGGTCACAATACCCTTCGCTAGCTTGTGCATGTTGATATCAATGAATCGGCCTAGGGAATTACCAATATCAGCTAAAATATCAGGGTGCATTAAGTTAAGAGGTAAATTAGGGAGTTGAACCCAAATAAGAATGGCCAAATCTGGCATTATTAGGGGTTAAAATCTACAAACCATGGTTGAATGGAGAGCCCTAATCAACCCAAAACCATGCTACAAGCTCAAGGACCCCCTGTCGATCCCTCTGGTTCTTGAAATATACTATAAAGTATCCCTGTGAAGAGAAGAAAAGATAACTGTGCTTAGATTAGGTCTTAGCCACCCAATCTCGAAGTACATATGCTGAAGGCAAAAATCCATTAAATCGACAAATTAGAGCATGCTCCATGTAGTCAACACTGAGAGAGTCGGATTAATTTTTTGGCACACCAATGGATGGGATTTTCTCCATTTGATCCACAAGAAACGCTGGCACTGAGAGCTCCTTAGGAGGCTAGTTCACAATCCCTAGCTTTAACGCTTCTTTTAAAATATTTGGGCTGAGAGGAAGAGGGCCCACCCCTTCCTTGAGCTTTGCCTCACAATCTAGAAACTAGATTTATTACTGTGTTGTTTACTATGTCGTGCTCACTTAGTTTATTTGTATCCTAAAGTTGTTGGCCCTCATAAAGGAGATGCATAAAGCAGAGGGGATCCCGGTCCATTCTTGAATCTTGGCTGCAAGGGAGGAGACCAGATTCGTAGCTCGCACTTTCAAACATAGTATCCCCCTTGGAGGGGTCTCACAAGAACTCAGAAAAACAAAAGAAATGAATCCTTGATTACAACTGGGGGGGAAGGTGGATTCAGCTTCATACAACTCTCCAAAACTATCTGCTGCTCATTATGACTGGAGAAAGGGCGGGCCTGCACCAAGCCTTTTAAAAGAAGGCCCTTGACCACTACATTGTTGAGAAATCTAGGGGATTTAGTGTTAAGAGATTTCTCTTCATTAGTGACTATTTGTGAATGCATTTTAACTTCTTTAGATTAAGATATTTTTCTTGTTAGATTATTAGTGTTCTTTCTTCATCAAATAGTAACCAATGCATAAAAATAAATAGAAAAGAGACACAACATGTAGGTTATGAGCTAGGGCCAAAACCTCTCACTCTTTGAGAGGAAAAGCCGCACAAATTCTTCTTATAGAGATTCCAATTAAAAAATACCAAGACCAAGGCCCTTGACCTATTTCGCCACTCCAAGACCAAGACATAGTCATCTTCCTTGATCCTTTGATCTTCAAATCATAATCCCTATAGCAACATCCAAACATAGTGATTCATCACTGAACTTCATGTTATTACTACAACACCGAGTAGCACCAACTGTTGAGAATTTAGGGGGCTGGTGATTAATTCAATTTCTCTTCTTGATAATTACTTGTGAGATTATTTGAGTTACTTATGTCTTCTCTTCTTTAGCTTATTTAGTCTTTCATCAAGTCAATTACCAAAATACAAAAGACAAAAAGTTAGGCTCTTCGAGCCAGGGAAAAACCTCTCCCTCTTGGAGAGGAAACCCCACGAGAAATTCTTCTTATAGAATTTCAAGATGACAAGTACCATGACCAAGACACAGACCCTTGACCTATTAATGCTTCCAAGACATTGCCACTGCTTCTAAGTCTTCCTTCAATACTGATCCTTCTTTTCTTCAACAACTTGCATTGATCTGCATCAACCTTAGAGAACTCGGTTTCTAAGTTTGTCTTCAGACACTTCTTATTGCTTATTCAAATATAAGAGACCAAATCATTTGAAGTCTCATCGTTCACTTGTCATGCATTTGGAGATGTGTAACCTTTCTGAGAGTAGGAAGGTAAATCATTTACCTTCCTCCTTTTCCCATACTTATACTAGCCCTTAGACTTATCATCACATCATGATCGTTGAGCTTAACCCTTCGCATAGCATAACATTTGAATGCTTACATTCATTACAATACATAAAACACTGACCTTATACTATTAGTGAATTCATTACAAGTTTGACCGCACTTCACTTGACCATAGCTTCTTCATACTAATCCACGTTCACTGCTCCAGAATGCTACACAGAACAGAACCGCACTTACTGCTTCAATTTTTATTTTAACCCAGACTTTATTATGAGGTAACTATCACAGGAATGTCCGCAATTCTATCCTTTTGCCCGCACTTTTCTCCTTCCTGAAATCCGCACTTTTATGCTTCTTGAAATCTGCATTGTTTCTTGTCCGGAGATCTGCAATTCCTTGGTTCAAATGACCACAGAGTTTACTGTATATATAGGCATCATGTCACTGTTGTTAGGCCGACCCTTCAAGCTAATTGGAGGCTGAATAGATCACTGTGTATATAGGCCGACATATAGTGCAATTATTCCAGTGTTTAATGAGGGTGAACATGACAAGGTCTTGGAGCATTTTGATGACTACTCTTCATATTTATGACCCTTAATCACATTTATAACTAGAAGACGAATCCTAATAGACATCAAGAAGAAGTCTATTGACCTATAATAAAATATTTCTCATGAAACCCATGAAGAAAGTACAATAAAAATACATTTTATTATCTTTGTCTTCTTATTTACATAAATACATAATTACATAGTCAATATGAAGACCGATCCTAGTTACACTTTTCAACACCAAGTAGCTTCGAGCATCTTAGCATCATAACATCAGTGAGCATAGTGCCTAGAAGTGTCGAGGTTATACATTATGATATAGCACCTGGCACAGATCAACACCGTAGCATAGAGTATTATTCTTATTAACACAGTACCTGAGACCTTTGCTGAGATTTATGAGACTCCATGGTGTACTACAAGCTCTTGCTGTGGTAGCATCGAACCACACATACCAAATCATAATGTGAAATGGCCTCGAATTTGCTTGGACCCATGCTCCCAAGGGTCCCAAAGCAAAGAAATTGGATCTCGAAGAAATGACATGGACTCAGACAAGCAGGATTAAGCCTCTATGCTAAAGGAGAAGCTTCTAGAGGCTACTAAACCCACTCAAGAGGTAGCTAACTGCATTTTTTTAATTGTTTAATTATATGAATTACTGCAAGAAATTTTCCCATGAGGGACTTCCGTTAGCTTAGTTCTTGGGTTTGAATGGTAGATATTCTACCAAAATTGATGACCTTTAACAATCAAACCTTTATTTTTTGGAAAGAAAAATGCAAGGAGAAATGAAGAGGAATTAGGCATTTATAAAGCTCTAAAACCCCTTCATTGAGCGCATGAGACCTATTGGAGCCTTCTCGTAGGCCCCAACTTCTTTAAAAAAAAGTAAAAATAGCTTTTCCAATTGTCTTGGGACTAGCCCTACTCTTTGGGGAGTGTTCAACATTCTCTAGACAACATGAATATGCAGATTGTGAGCGTGCTCTTGGAAACAAGGTTGCGGGGGAGTGCCTCCCCCCTATCAAACCCGCTCCTTGAGCATTCTCCCTCGAACCCGCTCCCGGAGCATGCTCCCAGAGCCAATGCTTAGAGGGTGATATTAATGACAAAGATCCCTATACGAATCTAGAGGTAATGACAAAGATACCTTTGGTTCAATCTATGTTTTTTTATGTCTAATTCATCATTCTACATGCTTTTGTTGACATATATGCATCAAAATATAAAAAATATAATATATATATATATATATATATTAAAAAAACGCTACTCGAAATGCTCCCGGACCGGGAGCTTTTGAAAATGGCGCTCCTGCTCCCGCTCCCGCTCCCAAGTAACCTTGCTTGAAAACACTCGATCAGGAGTATTTTGGGAGTGCACTATTGTAGATATTTGCTTGAAAGTTGAGCAAGGGGAGTGCTTCCCTACAATATTTCCTTTTCCTAGGTTTTTCTTAATGGAGACTTGAATGACTAACACATCTAGAAAGATATTGTTATACAACATCTACTAACGAATCTTGAAAGATATTATGATGTGGTTTTTATTAGCAAATCTCAAAGTAGATATTATTATGTGACATATAGAAGCATGTTACGTGGAGTGCCCATTTTTTGGATTTCTAGTGGAATTCTGTGTTGTTTGGTCAATTATTGTGTTTGTACATTATTAATTATCTAGATTTTGGTTTTTTCCAGTTTGCTAGGCTTCCTTATCAACCTTATCTCTTTGGTGAGCTGTGTACTTCATAGGTAGGGGTCTCTTTTTCATATCTACTATCCTTCACTCTTGGTCTTAAATAGGTTTTTATTCTTCCAGGCTTAGTCCCTTATTTAACTAAGGTACTAAATGCGTCAATCCTCTGGGCAGTCTGCGCCCAAAGGTGGCCTTTTACGCTGAGCACTTCCTGGAGATCAGAGATGGACTCATCACTCGACCCCCTTCTACCCTCCAACATTGGATGCATGCCATCAAGATCCCCCTTGGGCAGCTCAAAGTTGGATCACACAAGATTTGGGTGGAAACAAACCACCATATTGACAAGACGGAGAGGATCTGTCAACTTTTTCACTTACAAGAGGTGGAAACCGAGTCACACTTCATCTTCAGATGCCCCATCTACTATGGGATCCGCAGACACTTTTATTGCTTATCAGTCAGCTTCCTTAGATACAATGACTAGAGATGCTTGGCACTTTACCTCCAGGAGACCTTCAGACACCGTTTGACTCTAATCCATCTTCCGTCCACCTTGGCCACCACACAGAGGATTACTGACTTCTTCAGAGCACTCCCAACATCGCAGGGCACCAAGAGAGCCATCGATTGATCCTTAGACCATGACTCCAGGTCAGTGCGGATTTGGGAATCTCGTCCCACTAGACCCCATCAGCGATCCAGAACCAGGCACCCCCCCACCTCCAGGGGATGCCCCAAATCCTCTTGATGGCAGTGGCAGCAGTCCAGCTCCTCTTCAGGGCAACAGACATTGACAAGTTTCCTTCAGTCCTCTTCTAACGGCCTCGGATGCTAGAAGGAGTCTCCCCCCAATCAGGAGGCTCATCCTTCTCCTCCAAGACTTCTTCACCACAACTCATTGTCAAGATGTTTCAGTCATCCAGACTTTTACTTTCGTATTCTTTGTAGTTTTTCTTTTCCAGCTCTTATAAAGACAAGGGACCATTTGGTCCACCAGCTAGTATGTTGTAATCATTGTAACCATCAGTCCCATTAACCTTTTTGTGGTCATTCGTTGGACGTTAATAAAATTATCTTATCTTTGTCTATTACTTTGTCTTCCCTGTTAAGTATATATTGTTTAATGACCATAATGTTTATTTCAAGGATCGAGGTTCATTTTTCTTTAATCTATCCATCTCCATTTCTGTCTCACTCAGAATGATGTATTGGGAACATCACTAGTAGAGCTTTCTATGGAGAAGGAAATATAACCAATTGAATTGTCAAAGTAATGTCTGTTATCTTGGTAACTGAGATAAATTTGAAGATGCCGACAGTCAGGTATGAAGGGAGGGTATCAGGGATGGCAAAAAAGATAAAATAAGTAGCATTTCCCTAGCCTAGCGGAATTTGTCTGGGATATCTTTTAAAAACATCATCTGAGAATTGTTTACAATTTTTTTTTTATATAAGCAAATAATGGACCCTACCAAGAATTATTGTAGTGAACATATCGAAGTTAAAAATGCATTTCCCTATGTCAGAGTAAAACGAGGTAATAAATAAAAAAGTACATAAAAGTTCATTGAACAAATGTATAAATTAGGATGTGCATACGAATGCCAAATAATGGAATAAAAACCCTTTTAGCTAATTCATCCATCCATTCTTCAAGCACTCTACTGTCCACTATGATGTAGGCTCTGTCTTGCAGAGTAAACAAGAAATTGGATGATGAACACAGGGTGGTCTTTGGCTGTTTACAAGGGTGATGAGATTGTGGAGCAGTTGCACTAATGCTTTGAGTTGATCTTCATAACTCAATTTTTGTAGCTTCCACAATTTGGTGTGTAGTCATATTGTAAATTAAAAAATTTGCCTAATAAATAATAGTTATTTAGGCCCCAGGGTTGGCTCAATTAGTTGAACCATATGCCAAAAGCATGTTGTTGATGGGGATGGCATAGGTCACAGGTTCAAATCTAGTCGAGTCTGTCAGGGTTTCTAGCTGTTGTTGTGGTTGGTGGTTGTCCTGCTCTCCATGGTGGTATTTGGTTGTTTACAAGGATGATGAGATTGTGGAGAAGTTGCACTAATGCTTTGAGTTGATATTCATAACTCAATTTTTGCAGCTTCCACAATTTGGTGTGTAGTCATTTTAAATTCCAAAATTTGGCTAATAAATAATAGTTATGTAGGCCTAAGGGTTGGCTCAATTAGTTGAACCATTTTCCAAAGGCATGTTGTTGATGGGGATGGCATAGGTCACAGGTTCAAATCCAGTCGAGTCTGTCAGGGTTTCTAGCTGCTGTTGTGGTTGGTGATTGTCCTGCTCTCCATCTGGATATTTGGGGGAAGGGGGAGTGGGGGGATCTTGGGAGGTTTTCTTTGAAAAAAAAATTTATTCATCCTTTTCATATGAACCATGAATCATGATGTAATTTCTCATGCTTTATCGTTTAAGAAGTAAAATATTGAAATATATTTGCATTTATATTGTTTTATATCTTCTTTATCTTTCATGTTCTCATTTTTTTTTTTGAAATTTTCTATTTTTTGGGATTCATGCTTCCCAGTTCCTTATTTTTTTTCCATCTGCATTATTTCTTTTGGCAACATTGTTATCAGCTACATGTACAAGAGGATTTCAGAGTATTTTTTATGTTTGCATCAATTTTTTCAGCATTATTAAGAGTAGTAACAATACAAAGACTGTTTGTCACTCCTTTAACAAATAATAAGCATAATGGGGATTTATTGTACATTTTATGGATTGCCTTGTTTTTTGGCTTGGGTTGTCATCACTGTTGTTTGAGCTTATCACTGGAAGAATGATTAAGTGAGACAGTTGCTCCAAGCACCTCTCCCAGTGGCTAAGTAGCACCTTGTTGGCATCCACTTATTCGCTTGTTCTCTTTGAACCATCAGTGTACAATCTAATCTCCTTGACTTTTAACTTAGTTTTGCATTGAACTGGGAAAGTTGGAAAATGAAGTCAAGCTTGTAGCAATGTTCTATCCTTAACTCAATATCAGCAGCCCTCTTGTCCTCCTCATGCTTCCACACTCACTTAGAAAACTATGCCATAGCTTTTTCCATTGCCTCCCTGATGATTTCTCTCACCTCCAACCTAAAAAACAGAGTATTATCCTCCAGTCATTGAAATCTCTCACCCACACTGACAAGTGACTCATGAATTTATTGTTTGAGGAGCACATGTTCAAGGAAAATTTTCACTTCCCAAAGGGTTTCTTAGTATCATTCCATGTGGAGGACTCTTCCTGCCTATGAACATATTGCTTGTCAATCTGGACTGTCTCCTTAGAGGATTTCCATCGTTTTTAATTATGCAATTGACAGGCAGGACCCTCTTTCCTCACAGTTCCTTGAGGGAGCGTTTGGGCTTTTCTCCTCTCCTTTCTTTCCTTCTTCTGATTGCTAATGGCTAATAGAGACTGAGATAATGTAGAGAGAAAGTGAATTAACAAGCCCGGTTCTTCTCCAGGTGTGAAAACAAATAGAAACTTCATAAGAATTAAACTATGATTTATACTACTCACTAATGGCTGCCACCATTGTCACAAATTATGGAGGGATTTGCAATCAGTCCATAAATTTGATGTCCTACAACTTAAGGTATCCTACCTTAATCTTTCTAATTGAAAAAAGAGGGACATCTATGTCAGCTCCCCAAGGCCTAGTGTTTTTTCTAAGTCTCAACATTTTGACTTACTGTTAATTTCAATAATTCATTATTCTTCCTTTGAACCTCAGGTTTTGAAAATCTTGATGTCATATACTTGCCACTCAATGGCATGTTAGAAAGCCAATCAGCAACCTTGTTGACTGCTCTTGTAGCATAATGAGATCTATTTCTAACTTTTTTGCCGAAACCTCCTTTTAATCCATTGACATTGGGGGTTCAAACTTCCAAATTCGAGAAGAAATGCATCCTGTTATCACAACATTGATTATAATATGAGAATTCCACTCCATTCCATTGCCACTCTTTCTAGGCTAGGACTAGGAAAAATTTAACTCTGCTATAAGATCCCTCATTCCTGCTTGATTGTTGATGTTGATTCCTATTTTTTCCATATATACTGCAATCATCTCCCCATTCCTGCTCGTTATTACCCTTCCACTAACTGCTCTTCTGGGATCTCTTTTTGCAGCCTTATCAAAATTTGACTTAAATTGTCCTCCCTTTGGGGGTTCCATTTTGATGATGACTAGCAAAGAAGAAATGAAGTTTGTATAGGTTACCGAATGTAAATATTGAGCATATTTTATCCATAATTCATCCACAGTTAATAGCTAGTCATGTACCTCATTACACCACATGGAAAAAAAAAGTAAACAGATAAATGGAAAAAAAAGTAGACAGATAACTAAATTTTTGCTAAATTACACTTAATCTTCCTAGGGAAAACAGAGAAGAGACTCTCAATCACTGCCAAATCCCAATGAAGGAGGAGTGGACCAGATAGCTACAATTTCCAAACAAGGCAGCACACTAGTGAGCGCGGCATTGAAGGAGAACTAAATACTGGTCCTGATTATCTTTCCAAACAGATTAGAAACGGTGTAATTTGTGTGCTCACCTGTCTTCTAGATCAACCGACACCCCATCTTGCATTGAGAGTTGGAGTTAATAGATTCTGCTAAAGCAACAAACGTTAAAGCCTTTGTGGTTGATACTACTGCAAGGACTGACCAAAGATCCACCCCGCATCCCTAAAAAATGGCCTTGATGTCGCAATGTTATTTTTCAACACATTGGGAAAGGGATGAGCCCCCCCATCCTTGTGGAATATTGTCCTTCCCACCATACTTTTACCACAGGTATGATTGCATGATCTGCTCTAAATGCTGAAATTGAGTCTTACTAGGCAACCAACAAGATACATAATAAACGTGTGAGGCATAGAGGATCTGTCCAACCCCCTTTTCAACTTCCCATCTAATGAGAGGTCCTTATGATGCCAAAATTAATGCTTACTCTAAAATTTTTGAAGACACGGTACACCAATCTTGGATAGCCACTGACTTCAAAATTTCAAAAGCAATGCCTAGATACCTTACAATTACCCTTTGGTCAAACATAAGTCCGAGCTGTGGGAATCTAGTAGGCTGAGAGTCTAACTCTAACAAATAAAAATTTGTCTCGTGGTCACTAACCACAACATCTAATGTAGATCCAAATATGTGCAAACAAGTATGAGCACCATCAACCAAGCTCTGCTTAACACTCATAGAAATAAAGGATCCATTAGCAAAATGATTGTTGACCATGTCTAACCCATCAGGATGTAAGATGTCCTTCACTTGCCTCTGAATGCCAGCAACTTCAAATAGGTGAGCCAAGGCATCCATTGTCAAATATACAAATCTGGGGCAAAGGGCCACCCTTGAAAAATAGATTGATTTAGAAAAATTTCAGGGGATAATGAGTTACTAACAAGGAGAAATGTTGATGCATTAGAGAGTAGTGTGTTCACCATGGCCACACATCATGCTCCAAACTTTAGGTACAGCTATTCAAGAGGATCTGCATTCAAGTGAATTGCATGCAGGTTCATTTGTTCCATATCATACAAACACAACTTCGGAAACATTGCAATCCTGGTGAATTAACTTTATATGATATCAAAAAAACTATCTGCCAAAAAAATGTACAAGAAGCTTACAATGATGCAAATTGGTTAAAAAAAGAAGCCCATAGCTTATTTAAGCTTGGTTTCCTAAGTCTTGAGCATATGGAACAATTTGAAGATGTCTATAATTCTATTTCATTTAGTGTCTTAAAATTTTGTAGACTCTGAGTTACCAGATGAAGTAGATAAGCTTAAGAAATACTTAGCAGCGACATATCATATCAACTTATCTATTTTCCATTCCATACCTGATTCATGGGCCATAAATCAAGTTTTCCTTATAATGCCTTTGCATCAGTTGCATGAGAAGCCAAATACACAGGCAACCTGGGCTGATTTGACATGTGACAGTGATGGAAAAATAGAACACTTTATTGGACCTAGTGGGAAGGTTGAAAGTGTGCTCTCTGTGCACCATTTGTGTGAAGGAGAACTGTACTACATGGGATTGTTCCTTGCAGGTGTTTATCAGGTATCCTCCAAACCTTTAATCATCTTCTCCGTGACGAACCGTATGTCAGGTTTAATGTTTAAATGGCCAATCTAAAATCTGTGCAGGAAATATTGGGAAGTGCTCACAACCTATTTGGTGGAATTAATGTCATTCATGTAAGGTCTAAAGGACCGAACATTGTAGATAAAGCAAGTAACAGCAAGGCCAAAGGGCAATACGGTTTGGAATGAATAGTGCGGGGTCAGACGGTAGTACAAGAAAAACTAACATGTCTGTGATGAAGCTTCAATCTGCAGAAAACAAGGCTGGTAGCCACTGTCTCAAGCCCATTCCAAGGCCTCTCGAGTCTAGATTACGTGTCTAGAATAATTGGACCCTGTACAAAACCTGTCTGCTCTTGTTGAACTACCTTCCATGCAATTGAGATCCATTTCTTTAGCCATGATCTTGTATGAGACACCGAGGAAAGTAATGAGGCTCCAACCTCCAATAGTGCCCCTAGCTACATTCTTGGTAATGTGTTTACTAAGTCCTTGATTGAGAGATTTAGATAGCCTTTTAGAAGAGAAATTTTCAGCTGTCAAACAATAGAAATAATCTTGTATTGTGTTCAACATGGCCTTGTGGAAATCAGAATGAAGGCCATCCATTCCTGATGAAAAAATCACAACAAAGGCCATCCATTTCCGATGACTTGATATTCTTCATAGAACTAAGAGCTAAAAAAACCCCTCTCTTTCGAGAAGTCACTATCCAATTTGACTCAATCACTACACCAATAGATAGAAATCTTGCATGGAATGACTTTGCAATGAGCGTTCCTGACATCCACCACATGATTCGTAAAAGCATTAAGAGAAAATATTTTGAAAATGCAATCGGAACATGCCTTTGACCTTTGTTTGATCCTCTGCAAGAGATTCATCCTGCTGATGCAAACGAAGAATCTTGTAACTATCACTTTTCCTTTCAAGTAGTCAAAGTAGACTTTGGAATTTGGATCCTTCATCCCCTTCAAAAAATCCACTATAGTTGAGAATGCAACTTGGCACCCCTTGTAATGCAGTCCATTTCCTTAAAAACTGTCATTTCCCCTTGAAGGACCACATTGTAGTGATCCCTCTCAAGGAAAATGTGTATCTCCTTGAGTGTAAGCAGAGCATCCTGCAACTCTTTTAAGTTTTTTACTTTTGCGGGCCATCATTCTGTCTCACCCATTCTATTACAAAGAAGACATTTCTCATACCCATCCTCATTTTGCCTCTGCTTTTCAAGATGACGTCATATGATTTGAAATATCACATCCATGCAGTGTGGTCATCTGTTTTCTTTGAATTTACACCATTAAAGCACTGATATCACTTATTGTTAAAATGGATCTATGGTAATGATGAAACTGTAAACCAAAAACAAAGCACAAACTCTAATATTTTAAAAGATTGAAGGGGTGAATCCACAGTTACTATCCTGAGCTGTTTTTCTATCTAACATAAAGAATGCTTGTTTCAACTTTCTTGTTTCTAACTAAGTCAATGCCCAAAATTGACATTTGTAAAAATTCTAAGATACATTGATGATTCTTGTTACCTCACAAACCTGCACTTTAAGTGGTAAAGCCTTAAAACACATGTACAACCTTTAGGGGAACTAAGAGGATTTGTTTGTTGCCACCAAAATATTGTCCTCTCTTGCGTTCGGCTATCTATCGCCTGGAACAAGGGGGGTTTCCTTAATTAAAATATGAGATAGATTTAGACATAGATTGTGATGTAAGACTGGGATTAGTGGGGATTAGTGCCTATCCATTTAGGGAAAATGGAGTCAAGCGGCAACCTTAAGAGGGTTTGAGATTGTGAATGTGGATGGCACGATAGTGCTGTTACAACATGCCTAAAACTCAACCTATGAATTTTTTTTCCAGATTGCAGAAATTACATAGAGATCCCTTACAAAGGTGCTCCTTAATACAAACTCATGGCAACAAAAGGGGTGATTGTACTAGAAACTGCAAATGTGTCCTATCATGAACTGAAATGACAGCAATAATTTGTCTAACTTAAAAGTAATCGACAAGGGAAATTGATAGGAACACCTCAACCAAAGGCCTTCTTCAAATGACAGACTTTTTCCTAATATGAAGCCTAATTTTGTGGGAAAATTTTAATGAATTTCCAGCAATAGACAAACAACAATATGGATGCAATGATGAACCTGATATTACAAAAGAAATCCTTGAACTTTCTTTCTCTAGTAGATCTTCAACTAGGCTCACAGGGGAATTTCCCATTAATCCATCCATGCCTTTACAATGGAGAGAGCTTCTGCGTGATGCCTTTTGTAATCCCCACTGGGATTAGTGCCTATCCAATTAGGGAAAATGGAGTCAAGTGGCAACCTTTAGAGGGTTTGAAATTGTGAATGTGGATGGCACGATAGTGCTGTTACAACATGCCAAAAACTCAACCTATGAATTTTTTTTCCAGAGTGCAGAAATTACATAGAGGGCCCTTACAAAGGTGCTCCTTAATACACATTCATGGCAACAAAAGGGGTGATTGTACTAGAAACTGCAAATGTGTCCTACCATGAACTGAAATGACAGCAGTAATTTGTCTAACTTAATATTAATCGGCAAGGGAAATTGATAGGAACACCTCAACCAAAGCCCTTCTTCAAATGACAGACTTTTCTCTAATATGAAGCCTAACTTTGTGGGAAAATTTTAATGAATTTCCTAAAATAGACAAAAAACAATATGGATGCAATGATGAACCTAATATTACAAAAGAAATCCTTGAACTTTCTTTCTCCAGTAAATCTTCAACTAGGCTCACGCGAATTTCCCATTAATCCATCCATGCCTTTACAAAGGAGAAAGCTTCTGCGTGATGCCTTTTGTCATCCTCCTAGCCAAAATGTTCCCATGAAATGTGCTCATTTGACCAAATTCTAGGCTTTTTTGTGCCACTTGTATGTCTTCTCATTGGAATGCTTTTCAAGGAAGTTTCTTCACATCCACTCCCATTAGAATAACATTATCTGACAAATCAATGGGGAGCTCTTTAAGATGTGGACTCTCTTGATTAGAGAAGAACAGGAAGGATTTTTCACTTGCCTAGGTTTAAACATGGTATGATGTGCATTCTATTCCAATGCTTTATTTGTTATACCATTCTATGCATGGATTGAATGGTTTTAGGCCTCACAAATATACTTTGCAATATGTGTCAAATTTGAACCTTCTTCATATGTTATTATCCCTGCTCCAATTCATTTATTCCTTGACATATTCATCCCCTTTTATTCTGGTTAGTAAATAAGCCTTTGTTAATGAAGTGGGCCTACTTTTGGCCTAAATGCCATGACCAAGCTGTATCTATTTCATCAAAATTATGCAGGACATTGCCTAGGACCAATTTCCTAGGCTTAGTTATTGATGAGATATCGGACGATAACACAAATTGACAACATTAAATCACGACATCATGTTCTTGAGGGGAGATTACACTTGAGTGTTCATGATGATAACACATTTGATTTACAACTTGATCACAACCCACTTGACAAACATATTTTGGTAGGGCTCAAGGAGAACACGGGGTGGCCCTGGGTCCATAACATGTACATGAATTTAATCACTTCCCGATGGTGTAAGTTCAATGACTACCTCCACGTGCTGGGTAAAAGCTATGTGAATTGAACTTGGTCAGTAGTGTTTTCCTCAAGGAGAATGAGGGTAGGCTTGGGTTTGCAATATATGAACATGGTTCATCAGTTCCCAATGCCATAAGTTCAATCCCTTCCTATCTCCCATGGGTGAAGCATGTGAGAATGGAATCTTGACCAAAGGTGTGAAACTCCTTGCTACTAACTGGTAGTCCCAAGCACATTGGGAATTGGTGTATTCTTCCCATATCTAGATGTTGTTTTTACATTTTTGAGCAAACTTGTTTAGTTATTTGGCCTTTTCTACCAAGGGAGTCACTGTGTTGGGGCGTGCTCAAGGGATATGACACGGTAGGATGGCAGGGCGGTTAATGAATTGTATACATTTAGCTTTAAAACATGTTTCTCTTAGAATATTTTGATAATAATGGCTCTCTGTTCATGAGGAGTCACATCTGGAATTTCATTGCAAGGGAGAATTTTTCTCATCTTTGTTATTGCCAGTTACATCCTCCCCATTTTGGACTTATGGATAATTTTGTTTGTTGGTTTTGTGGCTCCCATGATACATGTCTGGTGCACTTATCACATGCAAGGACTTATGGTCAGTTCTGGGCAAAAGCTGTGGAATTCAACACAACAGACTATTCAACTACATCTTCTGTGGGTTAGGACATGTGGACAATTCAACCTAAAAAGGTGATGTGATGGGTGCATCTGCAGTGGTTGCAACTTGCAAATCCTCAGGTGTGGACAATTTAGCCTAAAAAGGTAGTGTGATGGGTGCAGCTTCAATTTTTGTAAAGCCTTAGGAGTTGTGTGTGTGCCATGACTCATGAGGGATGAATTCACATTTTGTACCCATTTATTTCCATAAGTCCCTAATTAAGTATTGGTTTAAGACTCAAGACTATTTTCTCTAGTGATAACCTCAACTCAGAAAGTTTTATATGATATCTCCTTGTCCTTGACGCAAATATTTTAACTCTGAACTTTGTACTTGTTCCCTGACTCAAAATTTTTCTAATATGATATAAAATGTTAAGTCATGTTGAAGATGGATTTTATTACTATAATTTTTAAAATTTAGAACAATATCTTCATAGTTGCAATTTGATTTTCTGCAAGATTTTTGTTGAAATATGACCTTGGTAATTTTAGTGTCTTTTCATATGTTTGAGAGAATAAGTAAAATGCTTTAAATTCTGAAACAACCAATCAACAATTCTGCCATATCTATAAATATAATAGCTGGTTAATGAGTACCTTATCATTTTATTTCTTGGATTCATGTTTTCGTCTTTTCAAGGATTAAATTAGTAAGGCATTAATAATTTAATTATGGTTTTCATTGTGGGCTCATGTTATTTGGGACATGCAGGTCACATTGTACCATCATACTCTCACAATAAATCTTGAATGATGAAGTGGCCGAGCAAGCATTTTAAAGGTTCAAGTCACAAAGTGTCAGATGGACACTACATAGGGGTGCATTTGGAGATGACAATGTAATTTGGCATGTGCCCTCTAATGCCACGGTAATCCCTAATTCATCAGAGTGTATTGTCTTTTAAACTTCAATCTTCTATCTGTTACCTCTAACGAAGTTAGCACCATGCCAGTGATTAATTTGAAACTGCATTTAGTGGAAAAATTCACTGTTTTTCTCCCAGCTTCTACCATACATACTGGTTATAATTTTGGCCTTTGGAAATTTAGCATGAGTCGATGCTCATTCTGTTGCAGGTGCACTTTCTTCTCCAAGACTATTTTCCAGGTGCTTCTTCTGTGTTTCCCTTCACGCAACTTCTGAATTTTCAATTTTTGACCATTGAATAGATTTTATCTTAATTATCAACTGGCAAACCCCAGGGTTCAAGCTTAACTCCATGCTTAATAACCACCCATGGCTTAATAAGTCCACACCATTCACTTACAAATTCCGAACATCACAATCTATCTACTTACAATTTCACTGATAACAGCCCCAATGCCTTGAGATGCTATCTTTTACTCTTAAAATGTGGGAACAGAAGGTTATAACTTAACGGGGAGGTAGCACCTTCATTAAGAACTGATTATTTTATTAAACCTATCATTAAGGAATGGAAATATGGAACCCTAAAAAGTTTGCTTTAGATGTTTCTTACCACGTCAGTCTTGTTGTCGAGTGTGAACTTCATCCATGCTTTTTGTTGAAGTTTTATTAGATTTTATCTCTATATGATCATGTTTTATCCATGTCGGTTGACATCAGAACAGTTTTTGGCATGCAAGTAAACTTTGACAAAGTAACCCCTGAGTCATCCTAAAGTCAAAGTCTTTCTGCATATACATCAAAAAATGTTAGGACATGCTAGTGAAAAGTTACTAATTAACTATTGTCTGTTTTCTTTTCGTTTCTTTTTTTATCACGAGAATCGATAATTACTACTGTCATTTTTCTTTCTATTTCTTTCTTTTTCCTTTTTTTTTTGTCAGTATTAGGAGAATTTCTTTCTTTTTCCTTTATTTTTTAATTTTTGGGTATTAGGAGAATTACTAAACTTACTGCTTGTCTCTGAGGAGGCACAGGGTCATGTCTGAGGGACTGACCCTATACTCCTGAACCTGATGCATTATGCAACTGCCCACATACATGCTAGGTGTGTTAACTAAGTTTCAAACCTGGGTGGGGCTTCAATATTGCTCAGCAAAAACTTTCTTCCTTGGACTAATCTGGGGGATGTCCAGGATCAACCTTTGTGGTTGCCTTATAACACCAAGAGTATATCCAGCAACCTCTAAGCCAGATATAAGCCAGATATACCAGATCTTATGATTTAGCAAGATCCTTATAACACCAAGAGTATATCCAGCAACCTGTAAGCCAGATATATCAGATCTTATGATTTAGCAAGAGCGGAGACTAGGAAATGGGGAGTCTACTCCTTGAGGCAAGATCATAGCAGGCCATATACTCAATGGGATTTGAGCTGCGGTCTCGTTAGTTTCACCCAGTGAGGCCATATTCTCAATGGTATTTGAACCACGGTCTCGTTAGTTTCACCCAGTGAAACTTACAGTTAAACCACATATCACTATATAATTAACTATTCTCTATTACTTGAAACATTTCTAAAACATTAAAGTCCTTGGCTGATTAGATTTCTCTAACACTGAGTCGCTTGCCCTTTCATGATGTGGGTTAACTGAGTTTCGAACCTGGGTGGGGCCTCAATATTGGTCAGCAAACACTTTCCAATGCAGGTCGTCCACCGTTTTGGCCTAGCACAATAGGCTAATTAACAATTGTCTGTTACTTGAAACATTTCTGAAACTTTTAAGTCCTTGGTTGGTTGGATTACTCAAACACTGAGCCACTTGCCCCATGCAAACACTTTCCAATGCAGGTCGTCCAACGTTTGGTCTAGCACAATAGGCTAATTAACAATGTCTGTTACTTGAAACATTTCCAAAACTTTTAATTCCTTGGCTGGTTGGATTGCTCTAACACTGAGCCACTTGCCCCTTCATGGGGGACGCCCTTAAGGGTTCAACATAGATGTGTGTATTCCTATTTCCAACACCCTCGTCAGGCCACACTTTGGCTAAGGTCCCCTGGCTAACTTCAAGCAAAACTAGCTCTATCCCCATCATGAAAATTATACATACTAAGATTTACCCCAGATTTTCCCTTGGCCAGTGTGCTGCTGTACTACTGAGCTACATGCCCCTTCATTGTGGGCATCATTAATGGTTCGACCTAGATGTACGAATTGCTATATCCAACAAAGAAAACACCTAATTTGGAAGTAAAGCATCAAAACTGAACGAAAGAGAATGTATAATGAACAAAGTTTTTATGCCAACATTCTACCATATTCCAAAGTTTTCATGTTTGACTTCTAAGTCATTTATATAGATTTTAATCATTTCTTTACATTTAATTGAGTATAATTACAGCCCAAATCGTTTCATATTTAATCATCCCTGAATTAGGTGTGCTCATGCTTCTAAGTCATGACTTTTGGACCTGTGTGTGGAAGTGCTCGTTGCTCTGTTTCCAAAGGTTTTGAAAGTGGTCATTTCAAAAGTCATGCCCGTTTCCAAATGTTGTCCTTACCCTCTTTCAGGCAACTAAGACTTCAAAATATTGTGCTCTTTGGTTGAATCGAAAATTTTATTTGCATATTAAAAACTGGGAATCCAAAAGGAAAAAGTGGTTCCATTTAAAGATATGTGCAACCTAAATTATCCAAATTCTTTTTATTACACTCCATCCATCTATTTCGTTGCATCATTCCTAGTCCTTTAGTATTCAATTATAACTCTATAAAATCAAGATGGTCATCCATATTCAAAGGCTTCTGCTTTTCTTTGCATTACTTTTTAATAAGGATTTATATTTCCAAGTAATTCAACTACCAAAGGTAGTACATGCGAGTAGAGAAGTAATTCAACTACCAGTTATTCTCCTACATAGTGCATGCTTTGATAGATTATATCAAAAGTCTTACCAATACAATAACATTGATTGTTGTATGTGTACATTTTTGTTTAGGATGGTCCATTACATAATCTAGATGAGGAGCCGGATCATGCAATTGCACTTTCTCTTTTCGAAGAACTAACCAAACCAAATGGTATATGATGGCAATTTCATTTTTTTACAGTTACTTTTAGTTTAATTATATCATTTAGCTCGATGCTTTTCATATATTCAACTAAAATTTTGTTACTTAACAAGACTTCGTCATTTTCATGTTTTAGTGAAACTATTTATGGTTTGATTACATGCACCCTCATTAGAAAAAACAAGAGAATTTTGCTTGCCATGACTATCTTTCTTTGTCATTGTTGACTTAAGAAAGTATTTTAGCTAAGAAACTAGTTTCAAGGTTATGGCATAACTTGTCATATAAATTGAACATAAGTTATATCCAAAATGTTAACTTGTAAACTACTTAGCTGGTTTTAGGCTTTCCATTTAAAATCTACTTCAGTTTGAACTTTGAATGAGTTGTTCCATAGACTTGAATATTAAGAGATTTTGGTGTAAGGATTAAAAATTAGCCTATAAGGCCTCTCAGTTATTCATTTATTTTATCTAAATATAACATTTACTATTAAATTAGAACCACTCAGCACAAATACGTCATAGATCAAGATCATACTTTGTAGAGTGTTGTAGAATAAAAATAAGAGCAAGGACACTAAATTCTTTCAATTTTCCTAGTTCTTATTCCTTTGGTGTATCTTTGCACCTTTAGGGGCAATTGCTAGTTTAAAGTCTAATTCTTTAAAGGGTGCTAGCTCAATGGAAGAGCACCTGCTTTACAAGCAGGAGGTTGGTGGTTCGATTCCATCGTGCCCTGATATTCATATATAGGAAATGACGAAGATTAGTTTTTGGTGACGGATGCTCTTTTGACCATCACCAATGAGCTTATGGTGACATTTTTCGACCCTCACCAAAATATGAAATGGTGACGGTCAACGAACGCCACCATATATACGCATCAATAGTGATGACCATTAAAGGTCTGTCACCATAAATCGTTGTTGTTTATCTGAAATGGTGAGGGTCACTGTTTGTCATTATAGTCATTATTCGTGACGGACCTTGATGTCACCAATGCGTTTATGGTGACGGTCAATGAACGTCGCTATATATATGCACCAATAGTGATGGCCATGAAAGGTCCATCACAAAAAATCATTGTTGTTCATATGAAATGGTGACGGTCACTATCTGTCATTATAATTAATATTCGTGACGGACCTTGACTGTCACTACAACACATACTTTCGGCGACGCCACCTTTGGTGACGTTCAGTTTTTTGGTGACGGAGGCTATTGTCCGTCACCATTGCTCATATGAAATGGTGACAGTCACTATCCGTCACTATAAATCATTATTGGTGACGGACCTTGAATGTCACCACAACACCTATACTTTTGGCGACGTCACCTTTGGTGATGTTCAGTTTTTTGGTGACGGTTGCTATTGTCCGTCACCATTGCTCATATGAAATGGTGACGGTTACTATTCGTCACTATAAATCATTATTGGTGATGGACCTTGAATGTGACCACAACACCTATACTTTCGGCGACGCCACCTTTGGTGACATTTAGTTTTTGGTGACGAAGGCTCTTTTGACCCTCACCAATGAGCTTATGGTGACCATTTTTGCCCCTCACCAATGTGCTTTTTTTTTGTAGTGATTATATTCAACTTTAGTGAATTTTATTAACAATTTAAAAACTAAAATTAACAATTCACAATTCACATCTAACAATTAAAATTCACAATTCACACCTATGGTCTCTAAAAGTAAAAACAAACAAATTAACACGTGCTATCAAATCTAGGAGTCAAACCACACACAAACAGTAACTTCCCATACTAAAAACACTAGTTGGTGATGAAATCCAACATCGTAGAATTTAATACAGAAAGGGCGGTTGGAACAGTTACCCCGAAAACCTGCTTAATGAAACAGACTGGCACAAGTTTCTTCACAAAACCATCTCGAGTGAAGAGAACCCCCCAGAGAGTCCAAGTGAGTATAGTCAACGTCTGCTCCAGGTACAGTGAGATCTTTCCTTCACCGTCACCTTCGGAAATAATCTTAAGTTTATGGACACTAAGGTTACCAACAACAAAAAATACAACTGGGGGAATAGTCTATGATCCGATTATACGTGCAAGGGCAGAGTAACAAAGCTCAATCCCCTTGAAGGCTCCTCGACATGGTCTATCCGAGGTTTACCAACAAGTGACCCCAGGCTCCTCGACAATGGTTAATCTGAGGTTTACTGTTTGTAATGCGCGCAGATCTTCTATCTTCCCCAATGAAACATAATCGATTGTCTCAAAGGTTCGAACATGATCTCGTGATTAACTCCTTTAAGAGAAGCTTCCCAGATTGTACCAGTTACAATTGGATTTATTTCCTACCGCAAGATTTATCTACTTTTTTGTTTTAGTTGCTTTGGAAAGTTAACTACAACCTATTCCAAAGCACTAATCCTGAGCTAGATTGGTGGAAAGAGCCCTAAAAATGTAAAAATTACTAGATGAATTTTAATTAAGTGTTGTGTTATTTAGGCTGTTATTACTCAAAAGGGTAAATGGATATGAAACCAATGGTGTTATGACCCGAACCAAAACTGAATGCAATCGAATATGATAATGTAATATTTTCAATTCGATGAATCCTACCTAAAGTAAGGAGAGAGTTTCCATTCAATTCCAACAATGCAAAAAATTGATCACTAAGAGAAAATATAACAAATTCTCTAATGCACTAATTTTATCAAGAAAACTAATGCAAATCAATCCCAAAACAATTTTTATATTTTTGTGTTTTTAAAACAAGCATAAAAACATCTAAATTCAAATCAAAGAAAATTGATCTAAATCTACGATTGATTTTTCAGAATGTAAACTATTCAGTTGTAATCTATGCACAATTCACATGAAAAGTATGCAAATGTAATCTATGCACATTTTTCATTCATATTTTGAAAATGAGAATTCTAATTATGCAAATGTGATCTATGCAAGATAATTCTCAAAAACAAGATGATTCTAATGTAATATAAGAACCAATCAAGTGCAAGTCAAGAAAATCGGGTGAGAGTTCCAAAGATCAAAAAACACTCAAAGGCGATTAACACTCATACACAATTTAGCCCCCTCGGGCGAATGAGGGGGAATTTTTTTTGAAAAAACAAAAGCAAAAAGATGCAAAATTTTGAAAAGACTGAGAGAAACCTTCAAGTAATGACCAAAGGAAATCAAATTAAGAATTTCTCAAAAAAGAGACTCAAAACACCCAATTAACTTAATGGAGATTGATGAGATGAAAAATTTGCTGAAAGAAACTCATAAACAAGGATTTTTGATAGAAAAATACAAATCTGGGTAGATGCTAAGAATCCTAAATTAAATCTAAACTAAACTGAAAAAAGAAATCTAATTTTTTTCAAAAAATTTAACAGGGTCCACAGTCCCCAAAAGTAACAGGTGCGGTCCCACACTGTTTACCTAAGGAAAGTGCGAAACTGCCCGCACTGTTCAAAAGAACAAAGTGCCGTCCCCAGAAAATTTCAAGAAAAACTTAAAAGATTTCAAAATTTTCAAAAAGAGAGAAAACCTAAGCTACCCAGGCAGATATCCATCAATCAAAAACCAGGAAATTTTTTTTCCTCAAATCAAAATAAAAGAGAACCAAAAACAACAATTTCTTTCCCCAGCGGAGTCGCCAATTTGTTGGCCGGATAAATCGATCTTGCGGACAAGATCGATCTCCCTAGTGTCAGAAGACAATCTAGCAACAAACGAACAACTAAGTTTGTCTTTCTCTAAATATATTCGTTTTACAAATAAATGCTATGAAGGTGTCGATCCTACCTTAGATCCAAATGCTTATTTGCGGTCGTAGTGCTTCCGTCGCATAAATAATCTTTCATCGCAACAAGAGTTCTTTCGTTGCAACAAGAGTTCTTTCGTCGCAAGAAAGTGTCGTCTTTCGTCGCAACAAAGTGTCGTCTTTTGTCGACCTGCAACCACAAACAAGAAAATATTAAATAGCACCTGTATAACAAATAATTATAAAACATACCTATCATAGTGATCAAGGAATCTATGAAATAAACGATCAAACGACAACTTATTGAAATAAAAAATTGAATGACAATTTATTGAGAAAAACAAAACTTGATTGTATTAATCTTAAAATATACAGAAGAACCTTACAACCTTAGCCTTGATGTTTGAAAGGCCTTCCCGGGGTCCGAAGCAGAAGTCTCCTCTACTTTGATAAGTCTTGCACTCTTCCTCCAGGAGCACAAAGAGGTATGTGATCTTTCCTCTCAAAAGCTCAGCAGAAAGAAGTCTAAATCTCAACAACACTTCAACTCAATCACACATAAAGCTTGAACTCCAATTCTCAATCTCCAAAATCTAACCATTTGAGGCTACCCAATGCCTCCTTTTATAGAGCAGATGAGGAGGTTAGGATTCCACCTTTGTAAGGATAGAATCCTACTTCAAAGGGATAGATTCCTCACATCAAGGGATTAGTTCCTTAAGGTGAGGGATACATGCACCTTATCAAAGCGTACTCATCCCCAAAAATTCTCATCTAGAACCTTCTAGAATTGACCTCAAACCAACTTTTTAACTTTACTTTCTCGCCTTTTTTGAGTTTGGAGGGGGTACGCAGGCATTCTTAAGGAAAAATGCGTTCTATAATGTAGGTAAGCCATGCATTACCTGTGTTCCCAAGCCAAGAATGCAGGCAGGCTTCATGTTACCTGCGTACCCATTCTTTCAGAGGTTTTTAGGGTTTTTCTTCTTGTTTCAGGGCTTGACATGAGGAGTAAAGGTTGTAAGACTTGCAGAGGAGGTATGTATGAGTGTTAATGAGCTCATACAGTTAGCATAATGTCAAGGTGACAATTTTTAGTGTAACAACACCCTAGACTGAGAGCTTATTGAAATGTTGTCCTTGATTTTTTGAGGACCTTTGAGGAATATGATTTGGCAGTCATTCCCAGAAACCAAAATTTCCTAGCCAATGGCATAGTTGTTTCATAAAGCACCTGTAAAATACCTTACCCAAACAAACAACATACAATTGAGGTCAAACACCATCCTTCGGTGCCAGAAAACATGAGGTACTGGAAAGTTTTTGGAAATGATAAACAAATTGAGAGCTTCCTGCAATCTAGAGATGAATTTGAAGACAATAATGTGGATATGGATAGTGAGGAAGACAGTCTTATCAAGGTACAAACTACTAAGGAAACACAAGCTGTTGTTCTGGAAAATGTTGTTCTAGATGTAAATACTATTGTAAATATTCCTGCTCACAACACTGTTTATAATACCGATAAACAAAAAGACCTGGAAAAAGAGGAATTTGAAATACTCCAGCTTAAATGCAATAATCTGCCTAGAGGGCTAGTCCCTTTAGAAGAGTTATTTGACTTTAATGATGTGGCCAAAAAACCAAAAATAGAGCCAACTGAAACAAACATTGAGGAATGTAATATAGGCACATAACATAACCCCAAAATCATCAAACTATCTAAATATCTGCCTACTATTACAAAGAAAAATTTATAGCCTTATTCAAAGAATTTATTTATGTGTTTGCATGGAGCTATGAGGATTTGAAATCTTATGATACCAACATCATTCAACACAAGGTTCCAATTAAAGAAAATCAAAATCCATTCAGATAGAAATCGCGAAGAAGAAATAATGTTTAATTGCCTTTAGTTGAGAAAGAGATCAAGAAGATGTATGAAGAAAAAATCATAGTGCCACTCAGGTACTCCCAATGGGTTTCCAATATTGTCCCAACTAGGAAGAAAACATGCTAGATTAGACTCTACATTGACTTCAGAAACCTTAATAAGGTATCTCTTAAGGATAAATACCCCTTACCTAAGATGGATCACATATTACAAAGGGTAGTGGGTTCCAGTAGGATATATTTGTTAGATGGTTTCTCTGGTTACAATCAAGTGTTAGTGCACCCTGATGACCAAGATAAGACAACTTTTACAACTCCTTGGGGGACTTTCATGTATGTGAAAATGCCCTTTGGACTAATGAATGCTGGAGCTACCTTTCAAAAGGCCATGGACATCGCATTTTCTGATGACATTGGCCACTTTATTGTGATTTATTTGGATGACATCATCGTGTTTTCTAAACCGATGAAGAACATCTAACACACTTGAGAAGAGTTTTTGAAAAATGCAGAAAATTTGGACTCTCCCTGAACCCTAAGAAGACATTGTTTGGATTAGAAGAAGGAAAACTGTTAGGCCATATTAACTCTAAGGATGGAATCAGATTTGACCCTAGCAGAACTAAAGGAATATGGAAAATCAACAATCCCAGAAATTTGAAAGAACTCCAATCCTTCATTGGTAAAATCAACTTCCTAAGGAGATTTATACCTAACTTGGAAGAAATTTTAAGGAACATCACTAACATGCTAAAGAAGGGATCAGAAATAAAGTGGACCATAGAAGCAAAACATTCTTTTGACTTGGTCAAGATAGCATTGACAGAGGACCCAGTACTAATGTCCGTATTTCACTAAAGATTTCATGATTTTTTCTTTTTCCTCTGAACATACTATTGCTTTTGTTTGTTACAGAAAAATAGTGAAGGATAAGAACAACCAATAGCCTTTTTTAGCAAGGCAATATTTTACATTCACATATTTGCCTATGTTCCAAATGCAGAAGTCAAAGACATTCTAACACAAAATGGTCCTGACGGAAAAAGAGGGAAATGGATTGCAGTGATCCTAGAGTATGATTTAGAAATCAAGCCTACCAAGTTGGTCAAAGGCCAAGGACTAGCTGAATTGATGGCAGAATCTAATTTTCATGCACTAGACATCAACATGGTACACGCATTAAATGATCAAGAGGAAATGGCGACTCCACTGATTGATGAAGCATTCCTGAATTCTCCATGGTATGTTGATATTTTGTATGTACTGTATAATCTGAATGTTCCTCCTGGTTTATCTAAAACAAAGGCTAGATTTTTAAAACTCAAAGCTATTAAATTATGAATTTTGGAAAATGTTTTATATTGGAAATATATTGAAGGAATTTTGATTAAATGTTTATTGAAATATGATGCAGATAGAGTAATGTAGGAGTTCCACGAGGGTGACTATGGTGGCCATCTCTACTGGAAAATCACTGCTAACAAAATCATGAGAGCTGGTTTTTATTGGCCCACCATTTTTCCTGATGTCCATAAGATGGTTACTACCTGTCATAAATGTCAAATATTTGAAGGAAAGAGGAAGCTACGGCCCTTACCCTTGAAACCTATTTCGGTAGAAAGCCCTTTCCAGCAGTGGGAATTAGACTTCATAGGAGAAATTCACCCTCCATCCTCTACTCAACACAAATGGATCCTTACTGCGACAAATTATTTCACCAAATGGATAGAGGCCACCCCTTCTAGGAATTCCACTGACTTTGTCATCATAAAATTCCTAGAAAACTAACATCCT
Organism: Pinus albicaulis; assembly: GCA_034641835.2. NCBI lineage: Eukaryota > Viridiplantae > Streptophyta > Pinopsida > Pinales > Pinaceae > Pinus > Pinus albicaulis. Next base: position 1,176,280,465 of record CM076572.1, on the reverse strand, counting down.
TTCTAGATTTGGTTGTCCTAGGAAAATCATTATAGACAATTCTGAAGCCTTTAGATCCAAAAACATGGTTGATTTTTGTCACATATATCATATAACATTAGGGCATTCAACAACCTACTACCCTCAAGGTAATGGATTGACTGACTCTTCAAATAAAAGCTTGGTGAACATCATTAAAAATATTTTGGAGGAGAATAAGAAATCATGGCACAATAAGCTGATCAATGCTCTGTGGGCTGATAGGCTCGCCACAAAGAAATCAATTGGCATGTCTCCATAACAATTGGTTTATGGAATGGATGCAATGTTTCCTTCTTCCTTGGGAGTTCCAGTAATGAATATAATCTAAGAGATCCAAGCTGAACCAAATGACATTCAAAGGAGGATTAATGACACCATTCAGCTGCAGCAGTCTAGAGAAGAGGTTTACATTAGAACCCAAGTGATGCAACTGAATATCAAAAATATCTTTGACAAGAGAACCAAGGCCAATGATTTCAGTCTAGGTGACAAGGTTCTGAAATGGGATTCTAGAAGAGAGGATAAGGGAAAGCATGGAAAGTTTGATAATATGTGGCAAGGGCCATACATCATTCATGCTTTTAGGGGAAATAATGCTTACTTTCTCAAATATTTGGATGGTAAAAAAGTATCTGGAGGTCCTGTCAATGGAAGGATGCTAAAACATTATTTCTTCTAAACTCAGGTTAAATTGTCATCATTGTAAATACCACAGTCTTTAGTTTTCAATAATTCATTGGATGAGGTTGAAGCCCAAAGTGAAGGCCCTAAGCCTAGTTCAATGAGCAAAAAAAAAAAAAAAATGAAATCAGTTTAAAAAGAAAGGAAAGCAATTAAAATTGTTGTAGAAAAAGGAGCATCAAAGGCTATTGGTTTCAATTTCTTGACACTTTTTTTCAAGAAGCACCATCCCCAGCTGGAGCCACTATTAGTACCCTATAAATTATAGGATCTCAAGGTGACTAGATACTTCATATTTTGTGCAAGGTTTTCATTATTGAAAGGCTTTTCAAAATTCAAATGATTTCAAATAAAAAAGGAAAAAAGAAAAAAATAAAATAAAGGAGGGTATAAAAAATAGAGAAAAAGAAAAGAGAAAATAATGAAAAGAAAAAAAGGAAAAAAGAAAGAAGAACCCTAATAAAGAAATAAAACTGAAAGTGCTGCAAGTTCAAATGCCACTACTCTTTATATAGGTCTATCCAGTCTTACAATTTAATCATGATTGGATAATTTTTAATTTATATTGATAGGTTAGAAAATAAATATTTTCCATACTGTTTAATCTTGGCTTATCAGTAGATAGGTAGAAAATGAGATTGGTTCAATAGCTTAATATGAACCAATAGGAGAAATAATGGATAGGGGATAGGTTAGAATTCTAAAATAAAATGTTCAGGGTCTGCAAGTCTAATTGCACCCTACAAGGGAAGAAAAAATGTTAGATGATAGTTCAGGTAGGTCGATATGCAGAGGAAGAAACGAAATGAAAAAGTGAAATGGGAACTTCTAAATACTTTGAGACGAAATACATTTTATCCTAAGCCCTGAGCAAGTCCCACCGAGCACCAAATCACAATTCACATAAGCTAAATCGCAAAAATCCCTTGCCAATCATTCATTTAAAAAAAATCCTCCAATCACCACTAAATCGCCTGATTTGCGATTTGCGATGTCCGGGGGTCCCACCTCCTTGCCACGTCATTTCTCCCTCCCCACACTTTTCACTTCGCAAGTGTAAAAGGATAATGCTAATGAATATGGTAAATTCTGTGATATACGGGTTGCGGGCGGTCCCACCTTCCCTACCACGTCACTTCCCCCTCCCTGCACTTCGCACTTCGCAAGTTTAAAATGATAGCGATAATGAATATGGTAAAGTATATGATCTGTGGGTTGTGGGCAGTCCCACCTTCCTCGCCATGTCACTCCCTCTACCCACACTTCGCACTTCACAAGATTTAAGGTTTACTTCCATTGCTCATAACTGAATCCTCTGACATGCGATTTTCAATAATCGTCGGGTCCCACCTCCTTGCCACGTCTTACATCTCCTTGACGCTAAACACCTCCCACCTTACCATCCATCTCCACCCCTCACCTCGCCATTTCAACCCCCCTCAGCCGTCGGAATGGACAGTATCCATTACCTCCTACTCCTCCACGTGTCGCGCTCCCACCGTTTCTCACCCCAACTCTCTATTACCGCTTACCACCTGAGCCCCCCTGTGGAAATATGTTTCCGCTGTCCTCCGAATCGATACCGCCCTGTGACCGTTGCCAATGTCACTACGCCATGTCCTCCATCACCTGTCCACTTCACCCTGTCACATCCCCTCACACCAATAGCATCGTTGCTCCATGAATGGTCGGGCCATTATCCAACAGACCCGCGCCAACTCAACGGTTACCCTCCAGCCACATGTTAAAAGCCGAATCCACAGCGGTGCCAAAGTTTTCATTTCTATTAATATTGAATTGCTACAGGTTTTGATATTTACAGACAACTGCAGAGGAGATCACGAGTAGCCACCTTGGCCTAAGGGTAAATTTCACATCAAAGAAGGAACAATCAGTGCTCTGAGAGCCTGGTTACAATTCTCGTTTCAACTAATTCATTTCTGATCCTGATCCCCTTCGATCTTACCCCTTCCTCAGTATCATTTCATACCATTTAAAAGATCTATGTAAATATTGCTATGACATTAAGCAAAGAGCCATAGTGAACTCTACAGGAGAGATTTTATTTTATGTAAATCCCCCATCCATTCAAGAGATGCTACAGGCCCCATGGTTGAGAAGATTGTCCCTTTTTCATATGAGGCCCTTATAGGACTATACCAAGGATTATATTTTACCAGCAGGGCCAAAACCTTGGAGCTTTTCATTACCCCCAATGCACCAACGCCTACAAAAAATCCCCCATATCCATCATCCAACTTCCCAGAAACGACCCAGCAAATTGTCACTACCCTGTCTTATTTGTTAGGTTATCATAATGATCAATGGATAGATGAAGCCATAATTGGTTTCTTTTCTATACTCTCTACAGATTCCAAGCCGACTGTTATGTTCAACTATGCTCAGTTCCTTGCCGATGCAATCCACGATCAGTTCTTAAAATTTCAAACAGAAGGGGTATTCAAATACACCTATGTGTTGGTGTACATGTTTACCTGTTTTCAATACATCAAGTTCGAATTCGACATGATAAATCAAGGTGAAGACTCTCAATCCCAATCTGTCATTTTTTGGACAACTCTATTGAGAAAGGAGTAGGAAGACTATTCGTACAAGAGCTTTGTAGACCTATTTTTTCATCTAGCAACCAGTGCACTTAGCTCTTGTAGACCTATTTGTTCATCTAGGAACCCATGCACTCAGCAGCACCACAGAGCCTAGGTTCAGTGAGGAAATGAAGTAAGTGATGCAGTTGATAGAGAAGATCAGGACAATAGACTGGTATCTCTACCAAAACTACAAAAATATCAGGGTTTATGGCAGTGAATTAGCCCCCTATAAATTACCCAAATATCTCTCCATGAGGATATTTTCCCTTAAGTATATCACACAAATGATAGATGATAATGAGTTGCATTTTGTTTCGGCCAAGAAGAAGTTACAATTCAAGATCAAATCCCAAATCGGCCCATTCATCTGCAACAACAGGGCAGTAAGGGGAGAGGCAGATAAAATAATAAACGAGATGAAATTCACACAAAGTTTCACCTGGTCCTATGATCCAATGGGGATCATCTCCAAGAAGAGGGTGGAAAACAATTCCACACCCTACATCCATACCCACAGACTGGAGATAGAGAAGAACATGAACCAAGAAGAATGGGTGGCAGACACGCTCCAGGAGGCTGAAGAGCAGGTCATCTCTACTTCAGGAGTCCAAACACCAACTCCACAAGAGAGGAAGGCGGAAAAGGTTCAATATGACAAAGGAAAGGAGCCTAAAAAGGAAATATGAAGTAAGAGGACCAGGGAGGATCAAACAGACATGGACATCGATTCCTCCACTAAGGAGTTCAAAATGAAATATAGGAAGAGAGCCAGGATCAGCATGGGCCTTGACCAAGGAAATGAGAAAAACCAACAAACTGTCATCACAATTGGGGATTCACCAAGTTCATCTTCAGAAGGTGGCCACTTGATCTTCTCCACATACTCTACCACCATGCCATTCCAACAGCAGAATGTGCAAACTCCCACATCTACTTCCACTACAAAACAAGATGAGGAAAACATCTATGACACATTCAGGGAGATCAAGAGAATGAATGAGGTTCTCAAGACCAACACCTACAATCAATTTTGGAAGATGTTAGACTCCGTCTTCTCAAAGTCTTCTGTCAGAGTCCAATTCAGATAGGTAGTTGTCAAAGTCTCAGTTCAATATACAGGCCAATGCCAAACAGCTTTCACCCACTGCTACTTAGATGTTTGCAAAGCTTGTTTTCAGAATGTTTCAATAACACTTGCAGGCTAGGAGAAGGACCAGTAGCTGTTTATATCAGGAATGCCATCAATGAGAAATTGATTCTTTTTCAAAACCCTGTTTTGAAGAAGAAATCATCAAATATGTTTTGGTAATAAATAGGTAAGTGGTCAAAATATTTCAAATTTTATAGTTCTTCAGTGGCACCAGCTTCAAGCATCCCTGCAAAAGACAACAAAGTGTCATTATTCCAAGATTCAGAAAAGCATGGAAAAGCCAAAGCAAAGCATTGTATTAATAGACCAAATGTCAAAATGTCAAAAACATTATAGAGTGGGTTGTTAAACAAATTTAAAAAGTAATCTGATTTGATGAGATATGTATTTCATATGCAAACTTGGCAAACAATCTCATTTGCAAAAGAGCTGCAAGGCAGAAGTCAAATTCGTGTGTTTGGAGGCCAAAGACAAGTTGCAGAATCGTTGACAGGGTTTTGGAGCTCGAGCGACCCACCTGGGCGCGAGCGACCCACCTGGGCGCGAGCGACCCACCTGGGCAGAGCGACCCACTCGGGCGTTTTGCACAGTGCAATTTACAACATGAGCGACCCACTCAGAGGTGAGCGACCCACAGAGCAACAGCACCCAGGATATTGTGTGTCAGCTAGGGCGGCGTCCTCACTGGTGCATATATGGTAGGTAATTCGCGATAATTCGGAGGTGTTATAATGGTTGCAAAGATACACTTGTTATGCAGAGGTGAATGGTACTCTTTGGGACCTGTCGAGGCCTCTAGAGGGCGATTGTCAATTGAAATTGTTCACATTTGACACCAATGAAGGACGTGATACATTTTGGCATTCTAGTGCTCACATCCTTGGGGAGTCTCTTGAAATGGAGTATGGCTGCAAACTATGTATTGGACCCTGTACAACTCGAGGAGAGGGATTTTATTACGATGCCTTCTACGACGATGTTACCTTAAACGATGATGAGTTCAAAAAGATTCATGCCCAAGCTACAAAAGCTGCTATGGAAAAACAACCTTTTGAACGAATAGAGGTATCAAGGCAGCAGGCTCTTGAAATGTTCGCTGAGAATCCTTTCAAGGTTGAAATTATAAAGGAACTGCCTGAGGATAAAACAATAACAGTGTACAGATGTGGACCACTGGTAGATCTTTGTCGTGGGCCACACATCCCCAATACGTCTCATGTGAAAGCTTTTGCTTGTCTCAAGGCTTCAGCATCTTACTGGAGAGGCAAATCAGATCGTGAAAGTCTACAAAGGGTCTATGGGATTTCATACCCAGATTCCAAAAAGTTGAAAGAATATCTTACACAGTTAGAAGAAGCTAAGAAACGTGATCACAGGGTTGTGGGACTGAATCAAGAACTTTTCTTTTTTCATCCACTTAGCCCTGGTAGTTGCTTCTTTTTACCTCATGGTACAAGAATCTACAATACATTGATGAATTTTATACGCAATGAATACAGGAAGAGGGGTTACCACGAGGTGATAACTCCAAACATGTTCAATATGCAACTCTGGGAAAAATCAGGGCATGCAGCTAATTACAAAGAAAACATGTTTGTATTTGAGGTTGAGAAACAGGGATTTGGTCTTAAGCCTATGAATTTTCCAGGGCATTGTTTGATGTTTGAACATAGAGTGCGATCATACAGAGAATTACCATTGCGCTTGGCTGATTTTGGGGTTTTGCATCGCAACGAACTTAGTGGTGCCTTGACTGGGCTGACTCGTGTTCGACGATTTCAACAGGATGATGCACATATCTTTTGCAAGGAATCTCAGATCAAAGATGAGGTTGGAGGTGTGCTGGATTTCTTACAGTATTCATATGAAATATTCGGCTTTACATTTGAACTAGAGTTGTCAACTATGCCTGAGAAACACTTGGGAGATCTAGACACATGGCAAAGAGCTGATGCAGCATTAGCTGAAGCCTTTCTTTGGTGACTCCAACGGAATCTTTGTCAATTGTATTAAAAGTCAGTTCCATTTAGTTTTTATTGCCACGGTGAAAAGTCAAGGATAGAATTAAAGTAAAAACCCAAATTAAAACGTAGATTACCGAACACAGCAGAAGAATAGGATTAAATTTCCTATTTATAACTCCAGATTTCCTAATTCGAAGGGCCAACGCATTTCCAGAACATTTGGGGGCAGAAACGTGCAAAGTGGCATTTCCTAGGTGGCAGTCATTGCACCATTTGGGCATTCGATTCAACATCTGTGGCAGCATGGAAACGAGCCCTCTGCAGAGACACTTGTCATGATATTTTGGGAGGATGGTATAATGGTAATGGGAGTGAATAAAAGTCAAAAGCTAAATAGACCACTATCCCAGCAAGGAAATTGAATTCGTTGGTCTATTTTTGGGTCTTCAAGCTACATTTCAGAAAGTGCAGCTCCAGATTTTGCCTATTCATCAGTCATCAAACAGATTCGAGTAGAAGAAGGAGCGCTATTCTATCTTCAGGAAAGCTGATTGGTTATTAGTTTTATTTGTTTAATAATGATAAAACAAATTCCTCGTCTTGGGGTCGATGGTTTTCCCCTAGCAGAGTTTATTTAATGTATTGAAAATCATAAGTAAAGAGAGAGAGAGAGTTATGAGAGCTAGTGTAGGAGAAAAACAGAGTTTTATTGTACAGTTTTAGACAGAGATTTTAATGGAGAAGTATAGCTCTGTTTCTTGAGATTCTTGTGGTGTGGATTTAGCAGTTTGTCTTTTCTTATGTTTCATATGTAGCTTGTAATGTTTTACATGTCATTTCACAATCATTCTCTGTTGAATACCTTTAAGTGAGAAAGGCAGAATATAGTTTACTGCTCTGCCTTGGGAGGTATTTATTTTCTATGTTTTCTTCAGTTTGATAAGGATTCATCACACATGCCCTTGTCAACTTCTCAGCAGTCTTGTCATTCCGTTTATTCCAATTTGATTGTTAAACTTCATGCTTATCTTGCCTCAGGAGATAATCTGTGCTCTTCATTTAATCTCTGCTCTCGCTGTCTTTGCCCCACACAGCCCAGAAACCCAACATTTATTAAAAACCTTATTCATATCACTTTACTAGCCTAAGATCAACATTTACTATCGGTTATCTCAGCCCCTTTGAAAATCCTTCGCTGAGTTTAACCCGGAGAGAGCCCTCTCCTGTCCTCGTAGGGCTAGCTACGAGGCTAAGGTTGGTTTGATGTTGCCTCGAACCTCGCCTTCTTCAGCCTGAGGCAGATTCGAGCGCTAACAGAAGATACTGGAGATACTGGAGAAGTTCAACATGCATGGCTGCAAGCCTGTTGATACTCCTCTTCCTGGTGGTTGGAGGAAGGAGTATGCTACTTTAGCGGAGGTAGTGGATGCCACTGTTTATCGACAGTTGGTGGGGTCGCTTATGTATCTGGTCAATACACGACCCGATATATGCTATGCAGTTAACCAGCTTTCACAAGCTATGGTTAAACCTACCAAGCTCTTCTGGAAGGCGGGAAATAATGTATTGTGTTATCTCAGAGGGACATCGGGATATGGATTGTGGTACAGACAGTCGGATGAGGTGAAGCTGTGTGGCTTCACAGATGCAGATTGGGCAGGGAGCCCAACAGACAGAAATAGCACATCTGGAGGGATTTTCAGTATCAGGTCGACAGCAGTTTCTTGGTACAGCAGGAAGCAGAGATCCGTGGCACTCAGTTCAGCAGAGGCTGAGTATATGGCAGCAAGTTTGGCTGCATGCGAGGCTATATGGATGAGGAAGATCCTGGTCGGGTTGTTCAGTTCACACATAGAGCCTATTGTGATTTATTGTGATAATTAGAGTTGCATCAAACTCTCAGTTAATCCAGTATTTCATGATAGATCTAAACACATTGACATCCAGTATCATCATATCAGATTTTGTGTCTGTTGAGAAGATCATATTCCACTTTCATACATTTTACGAGATCGGGATGCGATATCTTAACTGACACTCACAGGAAAAGTGGTCTCCTTAAGTAGGATAGGGGTTGCAGATAATCCATATCTTATTGAGAGCGAGTGTTGAAAATGCAACAAGATGATGGAGCTTAGTGAAATGAAGTCGCCTTCGCTAAGTGGGCCCACAGGCTATTTTGGCGCAAATCTATTTTTAGACTATGTCTATTTTTAGACATGTCGATCATATTCTATGAGTTGCAGGATGCTATTTGTGGATGGTTGGTCAAGTTGGAAAAATAGATGGACTTCTATTTTTAGACATATTGGGCAAAATCTATTTTTAGATTGCCAGTCTAAAAAATAGATATGTCAAATATTATTAGCTCTTAATAATATTTGGACTATAAACATTATCTTATTCTCTTGGAGCACTTCAGTTAAGTGCACAGATGTGGCACAGGAGCTGACAGAAGGAATTATGCTATTCCTAGGGGTTAAGTGGAGCTATTGCATGGATACTTCAATTAGAACTCATGTGACAGAGTTTGGTGGAGTTGATTGAGGAAGTTAGTGGAGTTGTATTAAGTTTAACTAATCTAAACATAGTTGAGCTATTTGTATTCAGTTTAACTAATTGATACAATTAGTGAGAGTGGTGTGAATTAATTATTAATTAATTCACTAATTATATACTCATTAATCAACTAAAGAATACATCAGTTAACTTCAGTGCATGGATAGTTTCAGTGGAGACCAATGCAGGAATAGGTGAAAGAGCAGGTTAACTATCAGTTGTGACTATACTATTGCTATTTGCAACACACATATAGGTGGAGTAAGCCCATGAGGATTGCGCAGTTCAGGCTAGGTGGTTATCTATTTAATGAAGCCATCCCATAGCATTTAAAACGCAATAGAGGCTGGCTATCAAGTGGCTAAGGGTTGGAGCATGAGCTTTGCTAGATCTAGCTCGATAGTGTGTAGCAATTGAGGGTGTGCATGAGAGCTTGCAAAGAGCCTTTGTACTATGATTGTTACATGATCTCCATGACATATAATATACAGATAGTTGGGGTTTTCAGCTTTAAGCTTTCCCATTAAATACTGTGTTCATATGTGTGATTTTTTTTGGTTTTAATGTATGCATGCAATTGATTTTATTTCCGCATGTGATGATCAATGGTAGAAGAGATTCTGTATTATGCATGAAGCTAAAATAGTGTGTGATCAGGAGAATATCGGTGAATAATATCTCAGTTATTCAAATTTTCTACAAACATGACCAACATCCTGACTCTAGAGAGTTGGGAAAATCTATGCATGCTCCAGGAATGATGACAACTCAGTTCAGTGATGAAGCTAGCAGATCAGTGAAATGTCAGTGTCAGCACATCCAATGTATCAAATCTGCCAGCACAGCAGATCACCAGAGTGTTAGATAACATATCCACAAGAACGCTGGGCACCTACCAAGAGGGCCATTACAATGAAGGGACACTTCCACTGTGACTCCATACATCTGTCTAACAAAAGTCACAATGCATCCATGCATGAAATGCGCAGACCCATTTTTAGTTACTCTTATAGTAGAAGAACCGATTTCTCTTTCAATAATGGAAAGCTGGTGCAAATAGTTAAAATATAAGTTTTCATTCTATAACAAGGGTTGGACCCTGGTTTTGTAAGCACTTTTCATTGCAATTATTCGTACTTTTCAAGCTGGAGCATCAATAAAGAGATCATTCTGCAAGATTCATGTGTTGTGTGTCCTGGTGATGTTTTTCCTTATTCTTTTTTAATGTTTCCCCATTGTAATCTCTTCATGTGTTTCATTTATAATTCTATTTAAAAAGCAGGAAGGTTAGATTAAGATTTGTTGTTTTAGAGTACCTTAATTTTGACTATCTTTACAATTTCAATTTTTTCTTCTGATGTATGGTTTAATAATTATTAATTGCTCTTAATTCATTACTGAAATCACTTTTCTCCATCCTATAGTTCCACTCATCTATAAAGACCAGATTCACAGCTAGCTTTCCTTGCATTCGCTTTGGGATTTGATGTGTACACCCAGCCTATTTTTGACTCCATAGCCCAATGGAAACTGTTTAGGAAAAACCCCTTCTATCCAACCAAGAAAAATCAAACAAAAAACTCTTACAATCAATTTAACTAGCCTAATATCATTAACCTTAAACAAATCTAAATCTAATAGAGAGATCCCCCTTTGAGTCTAGGAGGGCTAGATCCTAAGCTTCAAGAGGTTTTGATGTTGTGATTTATTATCTAGTCTTGCCAATGTTCTAAATTATAGAGTGATAACACCTCCTTCGGCTCTGAAATTGATATACAGAAAACTAGATTTCGTGCACTATCTGCCACTTTTTACATAATTACAATCCGCTTCTTAGAGAGAGAGATATGACAATTTTCCCAAGGTCACCTCCTTGAGATGAAATTCGGAAGCCTGCAAAAACCCTAACTTCCACAGATCATATCTCCGATAATATAGCGAACGAAGATCTGAAATTTAGACACGAGCCTTATCAAGATTTCACCCAAGTGGGTTTTTTGTTTATGCATCTGAAGCTTCGCAGAAAAAATTTATAGTGAAAATTCCACGATGACTTGTTTTTAGTAGAAAAATCCTTACATGAGGAGGATATGAGGGTCACAATTTATCATAGGGGCTTCACTCAATGAACCTTTGACATATCGCCTGTGTTCATGACATACTAAACAATACCCCTAATTAGACTACATATTGGAAAATACCTCTAAAAATCACATTATTTAACCCCCTACCAATATGAACCCAATACACCTCCCTAATTAAAAAAACCCCTACTTTCACTACATATTGGACGTACCCAATTTTTCATTAACATTTTTTATACCCATTTATATTTTTTCATTAACTTTGAATTCCATTTTTTATACCTCCCAATATAAAAACCCTTTACCCCCTATATATCCCCCAATATATTAAGTCAAATTTTCGTTAACATATATCCCCCAATATGAACCCACGTGGTATGGTATTGCTCCCCTAGTGAAACCCCCGTGAAATTTATATAAATGCTTTGGTTGAGAGGGTTTTCAACAAGTGAATGTTGGAGGGATTTTAGGAGCTTAAAAAATTATTAATTATTGACTATTCAATGACCAAAATCAACGATTAGTTTCATGCCACAACCCCATGGGGTTTTAGCCCACTAACTAGGGTTACTAACTTCAAATACGAATATCTCTCAAATCGTGAAGAATTACGTGGCATGCCATATATCAACGGAAACATCTAGACAAGTAGAAACCATCCCAAATATCCTTGACTCAGAATAGAGTAATTTTCAAGTCAAAATTCCCATGAAATATCGAGGTAGCCCCTGGTGCTGCTTAGGTTGAAATCAATGACAACCACTGATCAGCAGTAGCAAAAATGACCCCATTTATGGCACTCTATGGATATCATCCACCATCCAGCACATTATCTTTAAGATAAAATTCTAAGGTTCAAACAGTGGAAGATCACATCGAGCATCAACAAAAATTTCTCCAACTCCTAAAGGATAACCTAACTTTGGCGCGAAATCGAATGAAACAATAGGCAGATCAACATTGCAATGAAATAAGTTTTGATTTAGGCGACTGGGTAGTTTTACGACTACAACCATACAAACAAATTTCCCTCAAGCAAGCTAAGAAGGATAATAAATTATTTCCAAAGTACTATGGTACTTTCAAGGTGTTGCTAAATATTGGTTCTATGGCATACAAATTGGAGCTTCTGACATCTTCTCGAGTGCACCCAGTTTTCCATGTTTCATGCTTAAAGAAGGTTATAGGTCACAAAATCCAAGTTCAAACAATATTTCCAGAACTTGAAGAGGAAGTAAAAATTATATTGGAACCTAAAGCAATCACAGAAACAAGGACTCAACAACTATGAAATTGATCAATTTCATAGTATCTTATCAAGTGGAAGAAATTATCCACTGAAGTTTCCACATGGGAGGATGAGAATTTTATACAGAAGAATCCATAACTACTCAAATGTTGAGGACGTCAATTTTTTTTAAGAGAGGGGCATGTTAGGTCCCTCTAATACTAGTAAAATCCAATGTGGCAGATATTAATTCTAATTTTACTTAACCTTAATACTTGTTTGTGAACTTTATTATTCTTCTTATGTTTCTTTATTAGATATTTTTCATCAAACAAATATCAAGAGAAAAACAGTAAAGACAGTGGACATAGATATTAGGCTCTAAGCCAGGGCAAAATGTTGGGTCCCTATAATACTAGTGTATCCCCTTATTTTTATTGTTAGTGTAGCCCCCTTATTGTTATTGTTATGGCCATGTAGTCCTCATAGTGTTATCATTGTGCCCCATAAAATCCCACTATTGTTATTGTTGTGCCCTTACATTATTATTTTTATGTAGGCTCTGATTATATTGGGACCCCTTAGACTCTTATATATAGAAAATAAGTTTTTATCATTTGAATCATCCAAGAGTTGTTCATTTATGTAATTTAAAGGAGGTTTCCCCCTCGAAGAGGCTAATTTCTAAGTCATTGATCTATCTTTTCTTCTATTTTGTGAGCTGGTTGCATAACACAAAATCCATTCAAGGGGAAAACACATAAAACTATTCTCTTCTAATAAAATCTACTTCAAATGAGATAACAAAGACCCAAACCCTAGACCAAGTCCTCCTCCAACTACCAAGTCATCCCTTCCAATAGAAATAGATCACCACATCTCAATCCCATATCAACTAACTTCTAGTTGTAACTTCGACCCTGCAACTTCCTCCTACAACTTTGACCCTATAGATGCTACATAAACCATAATTTAGATTCTTCAAGAGATCCTTCTTTGAGAAATACATGTCCTTCCAAGTTCAATGAATTCAAAACATAATATTTCCTATCCCATAAAATTTATACTTCGACTCAGACCTACAATTTCAACCTTCCTAAAACCTGCATAAACCTTAAGTCTTTGCATGTGTGAGAGAGATAGAGCCCAAAAACAAGTTTTCTTCCTTATTTTATCCTTCTAGACCTTTGGTCTTCTTTTCTTCTTACTTCCCAACTACAAATCAAACTTCCTTTTTTCAGATTGAACTTGTGAGTGAGTGAGTGGAAATGAGGTTGAATTTGATCCCTTTTATAGCCTTTCCAAGGGGCTGAATTCCCTCCTTTAGGCCAACTTTTACTTTGGAGGTTTCCAAGGCCTTCTAGACTCAAAATAAATTCTTTTTCAATATATATTTTTACTGAAAGGGTATTATAAAAATCATGTTGACTCTCTTGACACATGACAATAAATCCTATGACCTAATAAACCCTAGAAGCATGAAGAAAATGATTTTACCTAGAATACCATGAATAAAGAGCATGAAACCCATGCTTTTAAAATAATAAAATTTTTTTTCTTTTTTTTGTTACATCAAATAGATATTGAAATGAGTACAACAACAATTATGAAGAATAAAAATAGTTATATTTCCAACACTTTTCTCTATCTCCCCCCAAAATACACATGCTCTCTCTCTCTCTCTCTCTCTCTCTCTCCATATATCCCTCCCTCCCTCTCTTTGTCTCTCTCATCTTCCCTCTCTCCCCCCTCCATCTATATCTCTATATCCCTCGACCTCTTTTTTTTTTCTCTATCTTACCCCTCAAGAATACACTCTCTCTCCCTCCCTCTCTCTATCCCCCTTCTCTCTCTATTTTCCTCCTCTCCCTCTCTCTCCTTTCTCTCTTCCCTCTTGCTCTCATCTCTCCCTCGCTCTCTCTCCATATCTCCCTTGTCACTCCCTCTCTCTCTCTCCCCCTCCAACTCTATCTATCCCTTCCTCCCTCTCTCATTCTCTCTCTCTCTTCTCCTTCTCTCCCACTCCCTCTCCTCTCCTTATATTGCCCCCCCCCCCCCCCCCTCTCTCTCTACACACACACACACACACACACACACACACACACATATCCATCTCTTCTTCTTTATCTATCTATATCACCCCCCAAAAAAACACACACACTCTCACTCCTTCCATATATCTCTCTCCTTCCATCCCTTTCTTAGTGTCTCTCTTCTTCCCTCTCTACCCCCTCCATCTATATCTCTATTTGCCTCCATCTCTCTTTCATTGTCTCTCTATCTCACCCCCAAACATACACGCTCACTATCTATATCTGTCTATCTCTCTCTCCCTCCCTCTTCCTCTCCCTCTCTCTCTCTTACCCTTCTATCTCTGATCTAAATGAGAATATTAGTGTTTGTTGTGCTAAGATCCAATTCAGAATTTAAAGAAATTTCTTGAGGATGATGAGGTTAATTTCAAGTTTAACATGAGATTTTATGTATTTTTATGTGAATTTCATGATAAAATTAACATAAAAAAAACATTGAACAACAACATCTAACAGACACGAACATCACCATAAACAATAACACACTATCACATAATGAAGAAGTTCACCCTGCCTGGGCTATGTCTCCTTGGTCCATCTTCCAATGGCTTGTCCCTCTTCTATTATTCTCAAAAGTATGATTACATGTGTTAACAATGCTCAAACAGCTCTGAAACTTGTTCCATCAGCTTGAGAATACCCAAAAATTCCTGTGTAGTCTCTTTCTACATCGAATTTGGCCAAAAATTGACTAAGTTATGACTTCCCCAAGTTTTTTCACTATTCGCTCCACTTTTTCCCCAAAATCTGGCATCATCCTACAAATATGCACGAAATCCAGCTAAATGAACTCCAATTTCGCTAAAAACCATGTGAAATTGTCGACGCTTCAATTTTCCCAAATAACGTCTATAAGCCAAATTCCAAACCATATCAATTATGGTTAATAAAACTTTTTTTATATAAAAAATCGTCACAAGGTTAGTCCTATCCGTTGACATTTACTGCTTACTGTGGGCACATGTTGTGGTTGGTGGAAAAGGTTATGTGTTAACGGTTAGGGGGGAGCGTTTAACACTACGTCTACCCAACTGGTGGTCGCTTGTTGTCACACAACGTGACACATTAAGTGTTACAGTTAAGGAGGGGATGTGGGGCTAGCCTCCTGCCCATGGTCCCACATCCGACGGTGACCAGGGTTGGGGCTAGACCCTAGCCCCCACCCCCAAACACGCATTTCATATGACATTAAAATCATATGGTTGCCATAGTATGGTAAGGAACAAGCGTGGGGCACAATGGTGAAGGTTCTCTGCTCGGTACTTGGTGATCACAGGTTCAACCCATGCCCACTCCATTCAAACTTGACAGAAAATTTTGTGGCCTCCCATGCTGCCACGTGGTGAGATCTAGTTGGGCCACATGGCAGCATGTGGGTGGCCACATGTCCAACCAATAAAAAACTTGCCACTCAACCAATACCAACGTGTCACTTGGCACCATCACATATGTCGGAAGAAAAACACTTTTGACTAGTTAAGCTTCCACATAGGCATGCCCAGTCAGTTGTATGCACTGTTGACTAGGTTGTCTTGCATTTTTTTTTAATTTCCATGAAAAAGTGGACATAATGCGTTTCTAGGAGCATACGATGTTGGTTTTCCATGAAATGAGTTTCACTGGATTCAGAACGAAGAGATCTAGGTGGTCATTTAGGTTCCATACCATTCTAACAAATTTCATTTTTTAGCATAATTTTGAGCACCTGATCACTCTACTCCACTAGAAGATTTTGTACCCCAAAATATCACTTTCAATTGTTCATGAGATGAGGGTACAGTTCCCTCACTTTTCCAATCTCAATCCATTTGGCATTAGAAGGATTTTTTCCTTTGAGCCCCACACGAAGATAGTATACGCTCCCTCATTTTGATGTCCTTGTTCTCTTGTCAAGAATTGTGTCTTGCTGAAGCTCATCAAGGTATTCAGGAGAAAAGTATTCAATAGAATTAAATTGAACCTATTCTCCTTGATATTCAATCAATGGAGTCTCATACAACCTCAAGTTCTCAACATTAACAATAAAGTAATTTTTCATGTATAAAGGAAAATCTAACTTGAAGGCATTTTCACCAATATTTTCCAAAATTATGAAGGGACCATAACGGATTGGTTTCAACTTTTTACCTTCCCCTTGAAGCCTCTCTTTTCTAATGTGAAGCCAAAGCCAAACATCATCACCAATTTGGAACTTGTGATCTACACGATGCTTTTTGTGCCTTACTTTGTACATTCCTTGGCACTTTTCAAGATAATCTTGAATTGTTTGATGTATCAATTGGATTTTTTCTATTAACTTATTGGCTTTCTCTATGTCTCTATGGCCATCAATAGCAACATCCTTCCCAAAAATTAAATCCAATGGAAATCTAGGCAAGTATCCAAGACATGCCTCAAATGGTGATGTTTGTGTAGAGGAGTGTTTTTCACAGTTGTAAGCATGTTGAATGTAGTGCAATTTTTCATCCCACAACTTATGATGATTCATGCAGTATCCTCGAAGAAGATGTATGATGGTTTTATTGACCATCTGTTTGTGGATGAAAGGTTGTACTCTTCTTCAACTTGGTATCCATCAAGTCCCACAACTTGACCAAAAATTCCCAACAAATCGAGAATCTCGATCACTAACAATGGATGTGGGAAAACCAAAATGAACCCAAACATGCTGAAAGAATAAGTGAGCTGTTCATTCAGTTGTGATTTTATTTTTACATGGCATTAATATATACATCTTATTGAACCTATCCACACCTACATACAAATAATCATGACCTCTTTTTGGCAATGGAAGACCTCCTACAAAATCCATAGAAACACTCTCCCATGGACGTGAAGGTACAGGAAGTGGTGTGTACAATCCTAACTTCCTATTGCTAGGCTTGCTAACTACACATAATGAACAACCTTTAATGCAAAGTGACACACTTTCAAGCATACAAGGCCAATAAAAATACCTCTGAATATGTGCCATTGTTTTTCTTACATAGAAATGTCCAACAATAAGAGAAGTGTATGCTTCCTTTATGACATTCACTCTATCCCCCTATGGAATACAAAGCTTACCCAAATGATACAACAAGTTATTATGTACATGGTAATCCAATTCCTCTACTTGTTTTCCTTGACTCAAGATTTCATAAATATCTTGAAAGTCATTATCACATGCATATGTATCATCATAACTTTCATGCAAAAAAAAATTATGCTTGAGTAAATTAGTTGCACTAATAATGGGCCTAGAAAGCATATCGACAACCTTGTTGTAAATACCTTTCTTATACTTGATGACCAAGTGGAATTTTTGTAAGTAACCCATCCATCGAAAGTGCCTTGACTGCTACAACTTAGTTTGTGATTGCAATTATTGCAATGGTTGGTGGTCAGTGTGTATGATGGTTTCTGTTGAAAATGCAGCAAGATGATGGAGCTTAGTGAAATGAAGTCGCCTTCACTAAGTGGGCCCGCAGGCAAATTTTGGCGCAAAGTCTATTTTTAGACTATGTCTATTTTTAGACATATGGAGCATGGTCTAGGGATTTGCGGTATGTTATTCTTGGAGTATTGGTCATGTTGGTAAAAATAGATGGACCTCTATTCACAGACATTTTAGGTCAGTATATTTTAAGTACCTATCCTAAAAATAGGGAAGTCAAATATTTACCCTTAATAATATTTGGACTCCTAAACTTCAGTTTACTCTCTTGGAGCACTTGGTTCGAGATATAGAAGTGGCTCATAGATACGGAGAAATACGCTTTTCCTAAGGGTTAGTTGAGCTATTTCATGGTTGACTTCAGTTAGAACTCAAGTGGCAGAGTTTGGTGGAGTTGATGAGACGGTTGGTGGAGTTGTGTTCGGTTTAACTTAGTTGAACTAGTTGTATTTAGTCTAACTGACAAATACACTAGTGATGAGTGGTGTGAATTAATTATTAATTAATTCACTAATTATTAACTCATAAATCAACTAAAGAACACATCAGTTAACTGCAATGTATGGACAGTTCAGTGGAGACCAGTGTTAGAGGTGGGTGAAAGGGTAAGTGTGACTATCAGTTGTGACCATGATTGTGCATGAGATTTGCACACACATTGAAGCAATTCCCAATGTTGATTGTTATCCAAGCAAGGAGATTTGAACCTTGGATCTCTCATTAGACCAGCCTTGATTGCGCAATAGAGGCAAGCAATTAGTGGATGTGTTTTTGAACCTGTGACTTGTTCAAAACCAAGCTAGTTTGTGTGTAACTTCATGAGATACTACTGAGTACTTGTGAGGAGTATTGTACTAAGTTTGTTACATGTTTTCTCCGTTATAATATACACATATGAAGTACAGGGTTTCGGTATAAACTTTCCCCCATACACTCTTGTGTAATGTGGTAACGATGTTTTGATGATCTTTTGACCGCATACGCTTGTTTTATTTCCGCATGTGTTATGATCTGAGTGGAAAAGATTATGTGTTGCATATGAATTCAAATTTATATGTGATCAGGATAATCTCGATGGATAAATATCATTATTCAGCAAATTTCTACATGGTATCGGAAGGTATTGAAGCGATTGATCATCACGGTGATTGTGAACTTATTTGATAGAGTCTGTAAGCGGGCCAGGTAGCCTCTGGATCCATCCTTTCCTTTGAAAGGTGATATATCCAGTAAATGCCCCTGCAGTCGATCTCTGTGCTAGAAATAATTTGTTATCACAGATCAAGAGCGGTTGAGCTTTGAGTTTGAATTCGAATTTTGCAGCAGTTTTGTTTTCTTGGTGCCGGAGTTAAAAATGTCTTTCAACGGTTTGCGACTCGAATATGCTCTTGAAGGCAGTTCGAATTATGTTTCATGCAAGGATCGCATGGAGGCAGTATTAGAAGATAATGGACTGAAGGAGTTCGTGGATACGGATGTCCAAAATCCCACTGATCCTGCTGAAGTCGAAGCATGGCAAAAGAAGATGGTGAAATGTCAAAGGATCCTGTTGGAGGGCGTCAAGGACCATATTGTATCCAACCTGCATGGAAAGGCTTCTCCATATTTAATGTGGAAAGCTTTGAAGGATCTATTCCAGAGTAAGAGTGACCAAAGGAAGCTGGCGCTCAAAGATAAGCTCAGGAACATCAAGATGGAGAAGGGCGACAGTATCGCCAAATACCTCACGAAGTTCACTCAATGCAAAGATGAGCTGGGAAGTGTGGGGGTGACTGTCGAAGACGAGGACATGGTCGACCTGGCTCTCCTTGGTCTTTCGAAGGCTTGGCACTCATATCAAGATAGTGTCAATGGTCAGGAGAAGCTGCCGGGATGGGAGCGCCTCTGGGCGGATCTCATGCAGGAGGAGATAAGGAGGACTACTCGAGATGGATCTTCATCAAAGGGAGCTGATGAAGAAAATTGCGCTTTGGTTGCCAAAGCAAAGAAGGGGAAAGGTAAGAAAACTTCTCATTCCGGTGCAAAGGGAAAGAAGCAGGATATGGTGAAAGTGAAGTGTTTTCATTGCCATGATCACGGACATTATGCTACCAATTGTCCAAAGAAGAAGAAAAACAAGCAAGCGGGAAGATCTGCAGATGGAGAAGCTTTGGCTTCGCAGTTCGAGCTTGACTTTTCACTGATCGCATGCTTGGTTTCAAGTGTGATGGGATCGGTGTGGATCAAAATAAAATTAAAATAATCAGCAGCACTTCTGTGAAAATTCTTTGATGGGTGTTTAACC